>CM049798.1:5552998-5979640 GCA_027422405.1 Ptychobarbus kaznakovi
TTTTACAATTTAATTTTAATTTTTAAGTATGTTCAATTCAATTCAAGTTTATATGTATAGCTCTTTTGTGTGTGTAATAGGGGGGGTGTCTATGTAATCAACGGTGAAACAGCAATTCATTTAATTCAATTCAAGTTTATCTTATAAAAATGCTGTTGTATAGCTCTTGTGGGGGGGATCTATGTTCAATTCAATTCAAGTTTATATGTATAGCTCTTTTCACGAAATCGTTGCAAAGCAGTTTTTACTGAAAAATAAAGTTTCTACATTATATTTAGTAATAGCTTATCAATGGTGACTGTCTCAAGTTGATGTCCATATGGCTAAGTTAATGTCATGTAATCAAACAGACGGTGAACAGCAATGATTATATGTTACGGTCAAATTAATAGCCAAATTTGGTAGTTTTGTATGTTGTCTGAGGGTTGGCATCATCTAGGTTTTCTATGTCAAATAAATGCTGTTCTTTAGAAATTTCTGATGATGAAATTATGAGAATTGCACAAAAAATATTAAGTAGTACAACTGTTTTCAGCATTGATAAAAATAAGACATTTTCTTGAGAATCAAATTAGCATATTAGAATGTTTTCTGAAGGATCAAATGACACTGAAGACTGGAGTAATGATGCTGAAAATTCAGCTTCGATAAAAAATATAATTAAAAATATATTGAAAAAGAAAATAGGCATTTTATTTCTCAATGTTACAGTTTTTACTGTATTTTTGATCAAACAATTGTAGCCTTGCTACAAGCCTTGCTTATTTTTTTTGTTAAATATCCGGTTTTGCATGGCAATCTGACTCATTATGGAAGTAAAATGGGTTGTAAATGCTTTCTGTTAATGATTACATTAGTGGTTGAAGAGGCTGATTTGCGAGTCTTTTTGATTGATGCAATAAAAAACCATTTGTTTGTGAATCGGACTAGACTGATTGTGCTGCATTTTTGTCTATTTTGTGGTTGAATAAGAGTTCTTATTCCCAAGTTTATTTTCTTAATTGCCAATCCTAACTCGCTCTCAGTCTCCTCTGTGGAAGCATTAATCTCACCGTTCATTTGGCTCTTTCCTCTCTGCTCTCATTTGTTGTTCCATTTCCTTCCAGATCTTCATCCACTCATCTGTCCCTTAGATAAATCTTTTAATCTTAGTTTATTTATTTTCTTTTAAGCTAGTGTATCTTACCAGCACAAAGTAGTTTCTTCCCCTTATCTGACCTCTTCTGTCGTCTTTCCTTCTTCCTACCCCGTTTTGGCCCCCATTTTTCTTTTTGGCAGATTTCTCATTCTGCCGTTCTTGATGCCAAAGCCATAATTCACCAAGCGCACTGGCTGGCGTGCCAAGTTTTAATAATCGTTAAAAATGCAAAGCCACACTGGCATTTTTGAGTGTGTGTGTGTGTGTGTGTGTGTGTGTGTGTGTGTGTGTGTGTGTGTGTGTGTGTGTGTGTGTGTGTGTGTGTGTGTGTGTGTGTGTGTGTGTGTGTGTGTGTGTGTGTGTGTGTGTGTGTGTGTGTTCAGCTCGCCTCACGGTGCATATGAGCATTTCAGCAAAGCTCACAACCTCACTGATAGTAGGTTCAGAGTTCTCTAGTATCGTTACACTAAGAGCAAGTGATGCGATACAACTAGAACACTCTCGTTATGATCATCAGAAGCTGCATTTCCATCCACCTATTTTTATGTGTTTATTTTAGAATATCGCTTAAAAAAACACTCAATGGAAAAGGCAAGATGCGCATAAAATAACTTATCCGGTAAGAAAAAATGTGCATAAACTACGATGGAAACACATTTACCGAATACATTTCTCCATGCGCATCAAAAAAGTCACGTGACTTTGCGTTATGAGACGGGATAACTTGACTAACCAGCGGACCGATCTCGTTCACAGCATCTATAAGTTGTTATGGTCATTCTGAAAAGCCTGAGGAAGGTCTGTCGTCAAAGTATTCTGTATAATTGTCTTACACGACTGTGGTCTCAATCAGCAGCATCCACCTCCAAAAGCAGTGACAGCATTTATTGGGTTATGTGTGCTCTCTCTGAGGCGCAAGTATTAATCTTATATGAAAATATAATCAGTGCTTCTCATATTTTTTATGTGATATTTAGTGCCACAGTTTACAGTGATTTTGTTCTCTTTGACTCATTGGATGGAAACAATGCTTTATTCGCATGTGTTTTATGTGATATTCCAGTTTTGCGCACGAGTTAAATTCGAGTCTTTGGATGGAAACATAGCTAAAGATGCCCACACTGAAAGTACATGAAGTTGCTTATTTTTTTTGCTTTGTATGATCCACTTTTATCTTATTTTGTGATGAACCAACCACAGTTTACTTGTTAGATGATGTTTAGATGTGGGTTTATCTGAAATTGGGTATAACCAAACAAAAGTCTGTATCTTTGAAAGATTCAGTGTCGTGAACCTTACAAGCTTTGGCAAATCCAGCAACTAGTTCTTTCTGACTTTGTGCTCATGTTTCGTTTCACAGCAAACTGATATAAACCTGTGCATGGCAACTCCCGGAAATTGCGTTAAGCCAGCCAATCAGATTTTAGGTTGCCAATTGAAGTAAATTCTGCCTACTTTTTTGTGCAACATAGAGATTTGGTGTCTACACTTAGGCTTAGTTTATCTATAAATGTAATTCTGTCATTATTCTGTCACCCTCTTGTTCCAAACCTGTATGAGTTTCTGGAAAATCTAATTTTGAAATAAGCCTTGTGTTTTTTGCGTAGACAGTACTGTTGTTTTTGTTTTTACAGTAATGCAGTTTTGGACCACATTGACTACTGTTGTATGGACAAAAACAGTAAAAGGAATGAATAATGAAGTCACAGATTTTGTATGAAATAAGGACAACAGAATGATGACAGATATTTTGGATGATCTTTTCATACTGCTTTTAGAATATCAGCAGTAAGTCATCCATTTTGCTTTTTTTTTTTGTTGGCCACAAACCGACCACTTAGACAGGAAGAGACTTGAACGTTTTGGAGATTGTAAACATGATGTTCCTGTGGGACAGATAAAACCAGAGTACCCTGACTTCCTGAAAATGCAGCTTGCCAGTTTGAGAAAGCTCTTGGCACTTTTTGCACAATATGCATCCGTCCATGAATCCGCTCGTACTGTCTGAGGCTGCGACTATTCCTGTTATAATCAACGAATCTGTGAAGTTTGAATCCAAATGCTGAAAATAGAATAGGACAGAACGTCACCACAGCCAGGGCAGATGAAATCAGGTGTCGTTTAAAAACAAGACATTACCACGGTACGTTCTGTCCTATGGGTTAATATGCTCTTCTGCTGACTAATGAGCTCTTTTTAGTGCTAATATTCCATCCATATATTTACAGCTGTGCGAACGAGTTTATTAATATGGAGTAGAAGATGCATGTCTCGGCTGGGTTTGTGCCACCGCACCTTCTGCTCAGTGCGTGAAGCCTGTTCCTCCCCTCTGAAACCAGAATTGTAATGCATGCAATTAAGGAGTCTAATTAGGGTAATTAATTCTGTGGGAGAGAGGAACCCAACACTTCTCCATTCACGGTTATAGATCTGACTTAATCCCTGTGCCCTACACTCCAAACACAAAGCTGTCTCAGATAATGGGGGCCAGGGACTCTGTGCGTGTGTGTGCGTGTGCGTGTGCGTGTGTGTGTGTGTGTGCGTGCGTGTGTGCGTGTGTGTGTGTGTGTGCGTGTGTGTGTGTGTGTGCGCGCGTGCGTGTGTGTGTGTGTGGGTGTGCGCGTGCGTGTGTGTGTGTGTGTGTGTGTGTGTGTGGTGTGCGTGTGCGTGTGTGTGTGTGTGCATGTGTGTGTGTTGACAGCGTGCACGGTTCCACAGTCTTCTCTCAAGCTAACAGACTGCTCTCAAACTCGAAGGCTCTGGATACTCCTCAGGCATGCTGGAAATGGGGAAAGGTATGAAATAGAACATTGTGAACATCTTTTTGATGATTTATTTGAATCGAATCACAAAGCAAATGTAAAGGAGAATTTTGAGTAGAACTGTGAGGTATTGAGGATCCAATACCACACTTTATTGGATCATGTTGGTAATTTTATCCACCAAATGACTTAACCAAAGTTCTGAAATAGATTGAACAGCAAACTAGTTTAAATACCTTAATCAAAGTAAATTATAAAACGTTATCAAAAAACATTGTGATAAAAGCAATATTTAACCAAATAGACTTCTTAGAACTCTTTTGATTGATGCCTGCATTTTTGACATTTATTCTCTGAAAGATTAATTTAACTGAACAGATTTTGTTCAAACAAATCAGAATCTGCAATATTAAGTTTGAATATTTTTTGTTGTCTATGTGTGTGTGAGAGAGATTTAAGATGATACGTGGGTCCTAAGTGAAAAATAAATAAACTGGCGAATACATTTTTTGAACCAGTCCCAAAATGAACCAATTTGTCAAAAGGATTTTAAAGTTAAGAATATAGCTGTATCAGTTAGGGCTGTCTGTGCGTGTGTGCTTAGATGCTGTATGTGTCTGTATCTGTGACGTACACATACATAAGTTCCTTTTTTTAAATGTACGTGTGTGTTTGTACTGTATGGCCCCAGTGGGAATAAGTGAATCAGTGAATTGTATTTTTAAAACGGTTCACTGAAATTAACTGTCCAAATGATTGATTCATTCAAATGAATTGGACGGAGTGTTACATTTACGTCTTTTTTGTTTTTCTGTGTGTGAGGAATTGTAGCTTGTGTCCATCTGTGTATGTCTGTCCTCAGCGGAAAATGAACAAATCTTTTTATGTGTCTAAATGAACCAAATCATTCAAATTAATTGGACATCCCATATAACTTGTGTTTGTGTGTCAGGTTTTTCAAAAGGAAAAATGTGTTTCAGAAAACGATTCAGTCACAGACAGAAGAAAAGGCAGTGTGTTTTTATGAGAAACTATAAATTATATTAATCTCTTTTTAAAATGCTGTCATGCTGTCTTTCTCTTTTTATATATCACACACACACACACACACACACACACACACACACACACACACACACACACACACACACACACACACACACACACACACACACACACACACACACACACACACACACACACACACACACACACACACACACACATATATTAAGATCCAAACCCCTTAAATATACTTGCACATCCTGTCATTTTAGCAAAACCAGCGTGCTCTTGTTCACACAATGTGGCTTTGGATAAGCTTGAATAACTCATTTAGTTCCTTTACATAAACACAGACCGACACTGCTTTTCTCTTTCTGTCGTTCTTTCTCTCGCGCACTCAAACACATCTAAAATATCTTCCTCCCAGCCGTCCAAACCCTCATTCTTCTATTCCTGCTCCAGTGTGTGAATCCACAGAGGACAGACAGACAACAGAAAGTATGTCACATTCAGCAAATCAAACCACACAAACAAGCCTTAATCAAACATATTTCATGTCACAGTAGAAACACACACTCATATTTGCACACAAACCTTAGTTATTGCTTTCATTCTCTTTCCCACAATCCATCATCTCTATTTCGACTGATTCTTTCTGTCCATCTCCCTTTTTCATTCTCTCTCTCTCTCCCTCGAGCCCTATGCAGGCACAGATGTCAGGATACATTATTTCAACTGGCTACCTCCCATGTTCTCCTATTTCTCCTCTCTGCTACTTTGGTTCTCTCTTCCCCTCTATCCTTTGCTGTCCTGGTGAGGGTGATGTTTGCCTTTTTGTATGTTTCGAATATACAAATGATAAAAGAAGAGCTAAAAACTCAATAGGATCTCTCACAGAAGGCAAACATTTTGTCTGTCTCTCTCTCTCCACACACACACACACACACACACACACACACACACACACACACACACACACACACACACACACACACACACACACACACACACACACACACACACACACACACACACAATCACACACACACACACACACACACACACACACACACACACACACACACACACACACACACACGGCCAGTTAATTATGGTTGGCTCTAGAATCTGTCCAGCCCTAAAGTACTCCAGATGTTGGACTGTGTGTGTGTGTGTGTGTGTGTGTGTGTGTGTGTGTGTGTAGTGTGTGTGTGAGTGTGTGCTGTGTGTGTGTGTGTGGTGTTGTGTGTGTGTGTGTGTGTGTGTGTGTGTGTGTGTGTGTGCGGTTCTGGCTGTTCTGTCAAACAGAAGGGCCAAAGTGGCTTCAGGATTGTTTTTTTTGTTTTTACCCTGTGTGTGTGTTTAGAGATGTTATTTTGTGTTTGGCTTCTAGGCACGCTCACACATACGAACACTGCTATACTCCCTGCTTTGCTCGTTTGGCAGTGTTCTGCTTGCTTTCATTAGAACCTGTAATTAAAACGACAGTGAAATGTGATTACAGTCTTTAAGATGTTCGACTGTGTTCTGCACACACTGAAATAGGGATGGTGCATACCGTGCAATGGTAGAAATGTGTCAGGCGGTAGAGATCCCGCAGTACTGATTTGTGAGGTTGAATACTGTTTTTTTGTATACATTTCGACACATGTACGTTCAAAAGTTTAAGGTCAGTAAGAAATGAACACTTCTGTTCAACAAGGACACATTCAATTGATAAAAAGTGAAGGTAAAGACATATAAATGTTGTCCTTTTGAACTTTCATTAAAGAATCCTGAAAAAAATGTATTGTGGTTTCCACAAAAATATTATACGGCACAACTGTTCCCAACATTGATAATAGTAAAGAATGTTTCTTGAGCAGCAAATCAGCATATTTGAATGATTCAGAAGAATCATGGGTCACTGAAGACTGGATGGCTGCTGAAAATTCAGCTTTGCATCACAGGCATAAATTACATTTTAAAATCTTTTAAAAACATTAAATATCTTACCAGTCCCAAGACATTTTTTCAATGGCTCTCTTGATTCATCCAGTCATGTTTGTTTATTATTTATTGTTAATCTTTTGTTTTAAACTTTTTGATTATCATTGTTGCTGTATTATAAATTATCTTATTCATTTGCATCCATGAAGTTCTTATAAATTAATAAATAAATAATCTGAAGTGTCTATTAGACATTTTTTGTGGTTGTTTGGATTTTCAGCAATTATTTTGTAATATATACCATTACAGTTATACAAAATTCTTCACACAATGATCCACCCACCTCTTCACTGAAACCACTTTAGCTGTCCCCCCGTGTGCCCGTGCGTTTGCTGTTTGGCTTTGATATGACCCAGAAACGAACAGTCCACCAGAATGTTCCGCCACACTCTCTGCTCTGTTACTCCTCTCCTGTTTTTTCAGTCTCATATTTGCCAGCATCTTTCTTAATATAGCAACCCCCTCCTTCCCTCTTTCTCCATCTCTTTATCTCTCTTTCTTTCTCCCTCTCGCTTTCTTTCACTGAATGCATCTCCTTCCTCCCTTCAGACCATTGACCCACTTCCTTCTGTTCTTGCTCCTTCTTTCCCTCCACACTTTTGTCCTTCACCTCAACAACTTCTTCGTCTCTGCTCTTGAAGTGAAAGTTGTCCGGAGGGCAAACAAACGTTTTGGCTGTGTTGCGTCAGCCACGTGTTTCGTGTAGCAAGGCTAAATTAACAAGTTGTTGAGTGTGAGGTGCAGCAGGTCAAGGTGGAGTCTAAGATGGATGGATGGATGGATAGATAGATGGATGGATGGATGGATACATGCCTAACATAATATATATATATACATACATACATGCATAAATACATACACAGGCAGACACGCCTATGAATGGATGGATGGATGATATTACAGATATCTAGGTGCCCATACACAAATGTTAAGCATCAACTACAGTGATCTCCCCCAGTCCTCTCTCACTCTTTCTTTCTCTTGTCTTTCTTTAATTAATATTCATTGGATGTTTAGGCTCATGCAGACATGACTCATCAGGTTTGAATTGAACCCACACAGTGTAAGCAGATATATCCAGATTCCTGTTGCAGTACACAAAGCATAGATCCACACGTACGCTCTCCGCTGAGGTCTGCACTCAAGCGCTGTTGCCCACAGACATGACCCAGTTAGGTTGAATGTCCTTCCTCCTTTCTGACCCACATCCTCACTGTCAGCCCGCCACTCTTCCGAGATTACGAAAGAGCCATGCCTGAACGCTGACGACGTTCGTTCCATAACCCCACATAACCTAGGAGTCCTGCGGAGATATCCCATCATGCCTTGCTCCACTCTTGTGTTCTGAGATGAAGTGTTGCTTTCTAGGATGCTGCCGTCTGGAGAGACCTGTTGGTAGAACTTAGGCTAGTGTATATTTATATAATGCATTGTGATATTCTTTATTCATTAAAGAAGAATGCATTATTTAAATGCAAGTCTTGCAAATAATGCACATTGTAATACAGTACATATTTTTATACAAATCTGAAACTACAGTTCCCTATCTGTCGGTCACTACGAGTTATGTCGTGACGACATAGGGGATTTACCTGAAGCCCGAACATCTCTGATAAGAGAAAACGCCAATGAAATTGGCTAGTGGATTTTGCATACCTGAGCCACTCCCCGTGCATACGGGTATAAAAGGGCGACAGGTGCATCCACTCATTAGATTTTTGCTTCGGAGCCGAGTGGATGAGAAGAGTGCTGATCTCCACAACGCCGTTCATCTTTGTTTTGTTCCTGGTTGGCGTAACGGTGCGATCAGCGGAGTCCCTTTCATCAGCGATTCCCTGGGCACTTCAACTAAGAGAGCAAATTCTAAAAGAGCAAATCACGGACGATCGCGTCTTTTTCAAGATGCCGTTTCGTCCGTGTCCTTCTGGTTGCGGTCGTTTCCTGTTGCGGATGACGGACACGATCGTTGTCTTCAGTGTCTGGGCCTCCGACACGCTGAAGCTGCGTTCGTGGATGACTCATGCGTCTGTTGTGGGCGTATGAGCATGATTTCGCTGCGATCTCGCCTTTCCTTTATGAAAGGATTGGCACCTCTGCCGCCACCCGTGCTGATCTCTCTGGCTCGAGCAGAGGATCGCCGGCTGACGCTCTGGGAGATCTGAGGGTTACTGTAAGAGCCTCTCCGCCGGGCACGCCCCCACGGACCTCTTACTCCTCACGCAGCGAAACATCCCGTCGGTTCCTGGGTGATTTCGCTGGTCTGTCCACGGGGCGCCCAGCTTTTCATTCGGTGCGCCATCTGTAGATAGGATGTCAATCGCAGCATCGGGGGATGGGTTCACATCCTCCGAGGATGAAGGTGCGGTGGGGCTGCCCCCTCGGGTGTTGTCGCCACCGCCGCACCGGACCCGGAGCTGACGGCCATGCTTGCCCGGGCAGCCGTGAGTATCGGGCTGGAGGTCACAGACCGCCCAGTCCCGAACCCTCGCGGCTGGATGATTGGTTTCTCGGAGCGGGACGCGGCTCACAACCGCGCTCTACTCCGTGCCTTTCTTCCCGGAGGTGCATGAGGAGCTGACGAAGTCGTGGATGGCCCCTTTCACGGCCAGAAGAAGCTGCTCGTCCGCCTCCTCCATCCTCACTACCCTCGACGGCGGCGGAGTGGCCAGGGGGTACGCGGGCATTCCCCAGGTGGAGAGAGCGGTCGCGGTGCACTTGTGCCCACGAAACGCCGCCACTTGGAGGAACCGTCCGCGTCTCCCGTCCCAAGGCTGTAAGCTGACAGCCGCTCTCGCGGCCAAAGCTTACAGTGCTGCGGGCCAGGCCAGCCTCCGCCCTGCACGCCATGGCTATCCTGCAGGTTCACCAAGCCAAGGTGCTCAAACAGGTGCACGAGGGTAGTACCGACCCGGGGTTGATGCAGGAGCTGCGCACGGCGACTGACTTCGCTCTACGAGCGACGAAAGTCACGGTGCGGTCCCTCGGGAAGGCGATGTCCACCATGGTGGTCCAGGAGCGCCATCTCTGGCTCAACCTGGCAGAGATGAAGGACGTCGACAAGGCACGCTTTCTCGACGCCCCCATCTCCCAGGGAGGGCTGTTCGGCGACACCGTCGAGAGCTTTGCCCAGCAGTTCTCGGCGGTACAGCAGCAGACCGAGGCGATCCAGCACATCCTGCCCCGGCGTGATGCACCATCCACCGCTGCCCCCGGGGCCAGGCCTCAGTCTGCCCGTCGCCGTGGGCGCCCTCCTGCGTCCTCCAGAGCTGCTCCGCCCCAGGCCGAATCGACACACAGGCCGGTGCGTCGAGCCTCTCGCAGGAGAGCGGCGCCCCCTGCGTCCCAGCCAGGCCCCAAGTCGTCCAGGAAGTCGACGAAGCGCCCTGACGCGGGCAACCCGGAGATGTTGGAGTTTGCTCTTTCTCAGGAGACGGCGACAACAGCGCCGCTCCTTCCCCCGGTGGAGGGCCGGGAGGAGAATCTTTTGTTTCGTTTTGTTTCTGTTCCGCCGCTGGTCCAAGGGCCAGCGGTACCCACCTTCTCAGAGAAAGAGCAATTTCCTTTTCCTCCGGGTTCTCAGGTCCATGGGACGACAGTGTGCGACGCCCTGCCTCCTCACTCTCGCCCACGACCCATATTGCCAGTAGCAAGAGAGTACGGTTCGGGGACGACATTCCTCCCCACGCACCTCTGGCCAGTCCCGTTCGGGACCCAGGGAGTTCGGTGTGAGGATGCCTCAGAACGCACCGCCTTCTGTGCCATCCACCCCTACTCCCTTTCGCTGCACCACCACAGGTACGTCGATTGTGCCGTTGGAGCCGCTTGCACAGCGTCTGGAGGCGTGGCTCACGCTGCCCAGCCTGTCTCGCTGGCTCACGCGCACAATTCGACTCGGCTACGCGATTCAGTTCGCCAGGCGACCTCCCAAGTTCAACGGCGTTCTCGAGACCTCGGTGGCAGTCCGGAATGCCCCTGTCTTGCGCGAGGAGATTGCTGTCCTCCTGGCAAACGATGCAATCGAGCCGGTCCCTCCAGCCGAGATGAGGCAGGGTTTTTACAGCCCTCACTTCATCGTACCCAAGAAAGGTGGTGGCCTTCGGCCAATCCTGGATCTGCGAGTCTTGAACCGGGCTTTGCACAAGCTCCCGTTCAAGATGCTGACGCACAGGCGCATGATCAAATGCATTCAGCCCCAGGATTGGTTTGCAGCGATCGACCTGAAGGACGCTTACTTTCACGTTTCGATCCTTCCGCGGACACAGACCGTTTCTACGGTTTGCGTTCGAAGGTCGGGCATGGCAGTACAGGTTCCTCCCCTTCGGGCTCTCCCTGTCTCCCCGTGTGTTCACAGGTTGTAGAGGGGCGCCTTACCCCGTTACGGGAAGTGGTCGTCAGGATCCTCAACTACCTCGACGATTGGCTTATCCTAGCCCAATCCAGAGAGCAGTTGGGTGATCACAGGGACTTGGTGCTCCGGCACCTCAGCCAGTTGGGGCTTCGGGTCAACTGGGAAAAGAGCAAGCTCTCCCCTGTGCAGAGAATCTCTTTTCTCGGTGTGGAGTTAGACTCGGTGAGTATGACGGCACGCCTCACGGAGGAACGTGCCCAAGCAGTGCTGAACTGCCTGAGTTCCTTCAGAGGCAGGAATGTGGTATCACTGAAACAGTTTCAGAGGCTCTGGGGCATATGGCATCCGCAGCTGCAGTCACGCCGCTCGGATTGCTTCATATGAGACCACTTCAGCACTGGCTACATCTCCCGGGTCCCGAGGTGGGCATGGCGCCGCGGTACACTGCGAGTAGGTATCTCCCAGCAGTGTCGCCGCTCCCTCAGCCCCTGGACAGACCTTGCCTTTCTACGGGCCGGGGTGCCAATAGAACAAGTGTCCCGGCATACTGTTGTCACAACAGATGCCTCCAGCACGGGCTGGGCGCGCTATATGCAACGGGCAGGCAGCCTCGGGGCTCTGGACAGGGCCCCGACTGCTTTGGCACATCAACTGCCTGGAGCTGTGGGCAGTGCATTTAGCCTTGCGGCAGTTCCGGCCACTGCTGTTGGGCAAGCACGTGCTAGTCCGCACGGACAACACTGCTGCGATCTCGTATATCAACCGGCTGGGGGGTATACGATCACACCGCATGTCACAGCTCGCCCGCCATCTCCTCCTCTGGAGTCACACGCAGTTCAAGTCACTGCGTGCTGTTCACATCCCGGGGCAGCTCAATCGTGCGGCCGACGCGCTCTCACGACAGCTCACGTTCCCCGGGGAGTGGCGACTCCATCCCGAGACGATCCGGCTGATCTGGAGTCGATTCGGGGAAGCTCAGGTAGACCTGTTTGCCTCCCCCGAGTCCTCCCACTGCCAGCTGTACTTCTCCCTGACCGAGGGCCCCCTCGGCACAGACGCACTGGCACACAGCTGGCCTCGGGCCTTACGCAAGTATGCGTTTCCCCCAGTGAGCCTACTTGCACAGACACTGTGCAAGCTCAGGGAGGACGAGGAGCAGGTCCTGCTGGTTGCGCCCCATTGGCCCACCCGGACCTGGTTTCCCGAACTCATTTCCCTCGCGACAGCACCTCCCTGGCGCATTCCTCTGAGGAAGGACCTCCTTTCTCAGGGGCTCGGCACCATATGGCACCCGCGTCCAGATCTATGGAACCTCCATGTGTGGCTCCTGGACGGGACCTGGCAGACTTGAGTGGTCTACCACCGGCGGTGGTAGAGACCATCGTTCAGGCTAGAGATCCTTCAACAAGGCAAACCTACGCACTGAAATGGAGTCTGTTCGCGACCTGGTGTTCTTCTCGCCGAGAGACCCCCGAAGATGCACGATTGGAGTAGTGCTTTCTTTCCTGCAAGAAAGGTTGGAGCGTAGGCTGTCACCTCCACCTTGAAAGTGTATGTAGCCACTATCGCGGCTCACCACGATGCAGTGGACAAACGGCGGTCCCTGGGAAAGCATGATCTCATCGTGAGGTTCCTGAAGGGGGCCAGGAGGATGAACCCCTCCAGGCCTCCCCTTGTGCCTTGGGACCCTCTCTCTTATCGTCCTGGCTGGACTTCAGAGGGGCCCCTTTGAGCTGCTGGACTCAGTCGAGCTGAAGTTCCTGTCTCTTAGACAGCGCTCCTGACCGCGCTCACTTCCATCAAACGGGTCGGGGACCTCCAGGCGTTTTTCGGTAAGCGAAGAGTGCCTTGTGTTCGGGCCGGTCTACTCTCACGTTGTCTTGAGACCCCGGCCTGGATACGTGCCCAAGGTTCCCACCACGCCCTTCCGCGATCAGGTGGTGAACCTGCAAGCACTGCCCTCGGAGGAGGCAGATCCAGCCTTAGCGTTGCTGTGTCCCGTAAGAGCATTGCGCATATACGTGGACCGCACCCGGAGCGTCAGAAGCTCCGAGCAGCTCTTTGTCTGCCACGGAGGGCAGCAGAAAGGGAAGGCTGTCTCCAAACAGAGGTTGGCCCACTGGATAGTGGAGGCCATCGCCTTGGCGTACCAGTCGCAAGGCGAGCCGTGCCCCCTGGGGGTGAGGGCTCACTCCACCAGGAGTGTTGCCTCCTCCCATGCGTTGGCGCACGGCGCCTCTTTGGCAGACATCCGCAGAGCTGCGGGCTGGGCGACACCGAACACATTCGCAAGATTCTACAATCTTCGCGTTGAGCCAGTTTCTTCCCGTGTGTGGGTAAGTAATGGGCGGGAAGAACTGGCCGGTGTCACGCTTGCTGCGCCATTCCCCCTCACCCGGGGATACGAGCGCCTTTTTTCTCCCCCAGTTCAGTTCCCCGGACGGTGAACCCTGGTGGAATCCTCCAAGCACCCCCGGCAGTCAGACTGGGGGAGCAGTCTGACGCCAGGCCCAGTACTGTGTTAGCTCGTCCGGGTCTCCGGTCAGCCCCTGTACTGGGCTAGGTGTCCGTATGGCCTGATTCCCCTTCGGGTAATCCCATATGTGTATTCTTCCACGGTAAGGTTTCCCTCACGGTAAACCTGTGTCTTCCATGTGACAGAGTTCTGTCAGTTCTGCTGGCAGCCCTCCTCCCTACTCCTAGGTAGGATCTGCCCCAGAGTCCAGTCGTATGTAGTACTGCCCCACGCCTGGGCCAGTCCATATCAGTGTCTCACATGTTACCTCCCTTCGGGCAGGATGTGGCCTCCGTAGCGCCTTCTCTGGAAGGCTCGCTTCCCTGCCGTTACGACAAGCTGTAACAACAAATAGTAAAGACCTGAAGCTGTCTTTCACTGAAGGTCGAAATCCCTTCGATTCCGTGGGGAAAGGAACAGCGGCTTGGCTATCTCCAGCAGCGATGTACTCAGTGGTCCCGGTGGGCACCAAGGTTAGCGAATTTGCACTGGAGCGGTAGGAAGGTTGCAACCTCTTGCATGGCATTTGTCTGTCACGCGTTCGCTTGTCAACATCTGCATGCCACAAGGTTGTGACGGGGTTCAGCTTGTGGCGCTTTCCATAGGACCCCTATGTCGTCACGACATAACTCGTAGTGACCGACAGATAGGGAACGTCTAGGTTACGTACGTAACCCCCGTTCCCTGATGGAGGGAACGGAGACGTTATGTCCCCATGCCACAATCTTGAACCATCGCTGGTTGCCAGGGACTCGTCTCGGCTCCTCAGCGTAAAACCTAATGAGTGGATGCACCTGTCGCCCTTTTATACCCGTATGCGCGGGGAGTGGCTCAGGTATGCAAAATCCACTAGCCAATTTCATTGGCGTTTTCTCTTATCAGAGATGTTCGGGGCTTCCAGGTAAATCCCCTATGTCGGCACGACATAACGTCTCCGTTCCCTCCATCAGGGAACGGGGGTTACGTACGTAACCTAGACGTTATTTATAATTGTTATATTTTTTGTAGTTATATTAACAGTTACACAGTTTGGTTCATCGTTAATTTGGTTTAATATATATATATATATATATATATATATATATATTATTATTTTCTATTTATTTAAAAGATAGAAAGGGAATAGGACGATGGCTCAACGTGTGTGCCATTGCATCATGGCTCATTTGCACCAAGCATGTTCCATCATTTTTTTTTTTTTTATTCAGTATTTTATGTAATATATTTAGAGGCTTTATAAGCTTTGATGGTATTTATATTTATACAGTAGATCCCACAGCTGATTTACAGTCCAGCAGATTTTACAGTCTGAACAGGATTAGAGCTGTCTGATCTCATTACATGAGTCTCCAAATGCTTTATTTGTTTACACGCTTATTTATAGACTCATTGAAACCTTATTTGAAGGAAAGGATAAGGGATTTTTCAGATCTGTCTCTGTCTCTCTTTCTCTGTGACCTCTGCCCTCGTAAGCTGCTTTCTTCTCTCGGACACTTGCTCTGCTGCAGTTTTTATTTGTGTTGTGTGTTTACTCATACAGGCTGTATGAGTAACTGACGGGCTGGCAGCTGGGGATGAAATGGTTAAGAGGTCAGACGGGTTAAACTCTCTGTAGTGAGTTTGCCTGGCAAGCCTCCAGTACCAGCCTTCTCTTAGTACTCGACTACTGGAGCCTTTAACCTCATACTCGCTCTAACACACTACAACATCCATTTACAGCATGGAAATGTATGCGCTGGCAGTGCTCGTGGTGTCATGCTTGCTTTGGATTCAGCTTTGTGACTGTAAAGAGGAAGTATATGTGCTCCTTGCGTGTCTGTGGTCGGGTCCCCCTGAAGATGCTGGCAGCGCTGTGCCGCCCCGGGGGCCGATCTAGACAGGAATGTCCGTAATCTGTCTGGATGGGTAGAAACGTGAATAACTGGTCATGAATGAAAATGTCATTGAGCATATAGGAAAGATCATGAAGGGTTGTAAGTAATAGGGTCGAAGGTGGGAACGGCTCTAGGGGTCCACAGGTGCAGAGGGGCCCACAACAATGTAATTAATGCATTTTATGTCAGAATTTAGGAAATATTGCAGGTTCAATACAAGTTAGCCTCAACTGACAGTATTTGTGGCATTATGTTACCCCAAAAATGTATTGAAAGATAAAAATAAAATCTTGATTACAAGCGAGGCTGAGGCATTTATAATGCAAGTGAACAGGGCCAATCTCTAAGTGTTAAAATTTGTTTTACATTTTATTAATACTTTCAATAGTAGCCACATAACAAACGATACTTTAGTGTAAAAAAACATACAAACATACATTTTCCACTTCATTGGCACAACAATGGAAAGCAACAAACCCGAAAAAATTAAATACAAATTTGTATTGCTCAAATAATAAAGTATAGTTATAACAGAAGAAAGAAAGTGCTTTTTTTTAGAACTACAGAATGAAAAAATAAAACACTACCATTTAAATGTTTGGAGTTGTTAAGATTCATTTTAGTTTAATTTTGAAAAAAGTCTCTTATCTCACCAAGGCTGCATTTATTTGATCAAAAGTGCAGTTTAAACAGTACGATTGTGGAATTGAACAAACTAAAAATGTCTATTCTGTTTTCTATTTCAATAAATTTAAATTTACTCCAGTCTTTATTGTTACTTGATCCTTCAGAAATTATTCTAATGTGCTGATTTGGGTGCTCAAGAAACATTTATAATTATTATTTATTATCACCATTGGAAACAGTTGTGCTGCTTAATATTTTTGCAGAAACTGTGATACATTTCTCCAGGATTCTTTGTTGAATAGAAAGTGAAAAAGAAAAATGTATTTTCTTTTCTTTAAACAATGAAAGTCTTTACTGTTGCATTTTATAAATGTAATGTGTCCTTGTTGAATAAAAGTATTGATTTATTTCGTTCAAAAACATTCTTACTGACCCCAAACTTGTAAACAGTAGTGTACAATGCTTTAAAAACCCTCTGAATTCAAAAATAAACAATTGACAAGTCAATTATTTTTTTGTCGTAATTATGCTACAAATGCTGTCGATTGTGCTTGTCTTGTATTGAACCAGCAATATTCCCTAAAAATATTAATTCACAAATTAATAAAAATTTCAGTCTATGGTCTCCTGAGAGAAGTATTGAGAAATGTTCAGTTTTGTAGTACTTCAGTATAAGTGTTAAAAACCTAACATTTTGTTAAAAAGGAGGCCCAGCTCAGTATACAGTCAGGAGGCCCAGAATTCCTAGCTGTGTGTGTGGGGAGGAGATTATTTATACGCTCTCGTATGTCATTTATGTTTTAAACATGTTTCCTTTTGACAACTGTATTCTAGTGTTACTGTGTGCCTATGATCATCTGGGACATTATGAGCTGCAATTATGCACCATTGCCAAGACTGTCAGTGTGATATACTCGTGCCTACCTCAAGAGGCTCCTTAATCTGTCCTGCTCACACATACACTCACCATCTGATGCTGGCTTGTGCTGCTTTATCATTGACTCACACAGGGCCATTTATAATGACATTGCGGTCTTGTCAGACATGTCAGGGTGAAAGTTGTCTACAGCACACGTCGTCTCCGTCCTCTTGCGCCTCTTCTGTGGATGTCATAAACTGACCAATCAGAGCGCAGAACACTCCACTCCGCTCAGAAACATTAAGAGAAGTGGCATCAAAATCTGCATCCATTTGGGCATCAGCAGCCATTATCCCTCATAAATTGCTGTTGTTTTGGTATAACGGCATAAATTGTGCCTCGCAAGAACATTGCGGCGTTTCTTCTGCTATTAAAGTTAATGGAAAGCATTATGATTTCACACCGGCGGTGAGTCTTACGTGGCACCTTTTTTTGTGTGAATTGAATTCTCCTGTCTTCTTTTTAGCTGTCAGCACTCTCTTAATTGCTTATGAAGGCTTCGTTAATGGCTTAAATCAACCATATGAATGTGTTGCTTCTAATTTATTGAGTCTTATTTAGTTTCAGGAAATATGAAGTGTGAGCCAGAGGTGGAAATAGCTGGCTGAGGACAGCAGTGCAAATCTCTCCTGGTTCAGTACTGTACTAAAAAACACATCGTATTTCACACTCTCACACTAACTTCATGTTTTGCAGCTCAATAATGAATGTGTTTTGAGATTTGGGCATTTTTAATGGAATTGTGTGAGTTATTTACAGCTCGTTGTCTATGAAGAGCATCTGTGGAATGTTGCAGATTATATAGAACATTAATTTTGACCCGTTCCTCAGTCTGTAACAAAGAGAAAACATGCTTTTAGTGTGTTTACATATGCAGTTTGAATGAAAGCGCAGCAGGAAAATGGGTCAGAGGGTTTGAAAACAGAAATGTGAGGCTGGTATTTTATTAAAAGGATCATTTTCATCAAAAACAAAGATTGAGAATGAATTATTGTCACGCATGTTGTTCTAAATGCTGTGGTTTTCTTTCTTCTGTAGACAAGAAAAGCAGATGTGCATGCTGCTCTTTTCCGTATGTGAATGTGGATTGTCTAGAAAGTAACAGAAGTGAAAGAAAAGTAGTCCCTGCAATATTCCAAGTCTTCAGAAGTCTTGTGTGAAGAAAAGATCCTAATTTATGTGTTCACTAAAAATCCTACCCTCTGCCTGTTGTGATTTGAACATTCTCATATTCAAAATCATTATAATCAATCTCTTATGTGATTGCAAGACGCCTTGATGTGCCATAGTTGACTATACATGGACGTCAATGAGATTTGAAGTGTTATTTTAGTATTATTTATACACTGATTTATACATTTATCTATACACTAATATTTTGAATTAGCTTTTATTTCTAATAATTTTAATTTGGTTTAGATTTCTGTTTAGTTGTATTGTATTTTTGTTTCAGATTTAGTTTAGTAATTTAGTACATCAATTTAAACCTTTTTTAGTTTAATTATTTGGCAAGACAACATTTATAATACAAGTTATTTTAATTTATTTCAACTGAAAACTATTTTTAATGGTTTTAGTTAATGATAATATCACTGGATTTGCTGCAAATAACAAATAAAATGTTTATATATTCAATGATTATGCTCTACACACTACAATATGGATTCAGAAGACATGTACAGTGTGATGCTGATACTGTAATTTTTTGAGTTTATTACTCATTTATTTATTTCGATATTTATGTAATGGCATATGGGTGATTACATGATGACAAAATTTTCATACATATGCGCAGGGCTTGACATAAATTTCTTTGAATTCTTTCACTTGCCCCTTCTACTTGTCCGGGACAAGCATTAATGTCGAGCTCTGTTTCTGTAGAATTCAACCCTCCAGAGTGGCCAGTGGGGAGTGACCGTGTTACCCGCCACAGCTGAAATCCACCCGCATTTGGCGGTTTAATGGTTAATGTCAAGCCCTGCATGTGCTTATATATGCTTTAAGAGTTCAAATAGTTGTATATGGTAATCGACGGGTTACAAATATCCCACAATATTCCTTTAACAGACAGAATTTGAATATTTATGATGCCTTGATGGTCTCCCATTAAAATGTATAAAACATATATGCTACATACATACATCAAATATGCACACGCACAGTCTCTCACTGTCTGTAACTCTCATAAACACACTCACACACAAATGTGCGTCCACAATAATAGCCGTGGGATAACGCCCACACACAACACACACGTCTGACTGACTTGCTCTTTATCACCATCATTAGTGCGACAAGAGGCATCCCAGAACCCCTTTACATGAACACATGCGTGGGAGATCTCACACTCACACTCACACACACACACACACACACACACACACACACACACACACACACACACACACACACACACACACACACACACACACACACACACACACACACACACACACACACACACACACACAGAGCCTCCTCAGCTTCATTTGTTTGTTATTTTGTTCTCTAAATCGCTCTTCTGGCCTTTACACTTCATTCTTTTTATCAGTTCTTCTGTCTTGAATCTTTGTGACACAAAGCTGCTCCTGTCTTTACACAAGTGTTTATTCTTATCCCGGAGAGAAATACACACACTGAGGTGAATAAAATACACATAGTGATGAGGAACGAATGACTGCAATGTTTCTTCATGACTTGTGCACTTCGTTTCTTTCTGTTAGTGTTATATAGGACTTGGAGAATGGTGTTCCTCTGCCACTCCGTCCTCCATTTCTCCTCATCCCACCATCACTGCTGATCATTGTCTCAATTACTCATCCTGTCCTATTCTTTCTCTCTCTCTCTTTAGTCTTTGTGTTTTCATCAGTCTCTCATCCCATTTTTACCTCTTTATCTCTCTCTGGTGCTTTGTTTCTCTCTCTCTACCTCCCATTTATCTTTAAAGGAGAGCCGAAGCTACATCTTTGCTGCTTACAATAAACAGTATTGTTCTTGCTTGTCTTTTGTTTCTCCCATTTTCTTTTTTTCTGCCCTTAGACCTTTCAGTGCTTCAGCTTATAGGGCTTATAGGGAAGAGCCACATTCATACGTGTCATCAGCCTCCCTCCCTCTCGCTCTTTCCACTCTTCCGTTACACTGTCTTTTCTGTCGTCTGCTCACACATTTGGTCTTTCCATCACCTCCTATCGTCTCTCTTCTCAATCACATCAGCAACAGCTTGTCAGAGACCATCAGTATCTCCCTCCCTCCTCTCTCTCTTTTCTTTCCATCTCACAAAATGTCTCAGAATATCCATGTTTTAGGGTTACAGTTAACCTTGACCTTCCCTATCTATCTATCTATCTATCTATCTATCTATCTATCTATCTATCTGTCTGTCTGTCTGTCTATCTATCTGTCTGTCTGTCTGTCTGTCTGTCTGTCTGTCTGTCTGTCTGTCTGTCTGTCTGTCTGTCTGTCTGTCTGTCTTTCTATCATCCGTGTGTCTTTTTATACCCCTGTCCAAGCACGCTGTGCAGTCCTTCAGTGAGGCTGAGAGCATGACCGATGGAGAGATGAAGGTGTGAAGGTCTCTTTTTTCACACCGTCCATGGGTCATTGGTGAGAATGTTATTCTGCTGCCCTGGGGTATTATTTTCTGAAACGAACAAAAAAGTTTAAAATGTCCATGAGAGACTGACAGAGTGAAATATTTTAAATAAATGAAGGAATCCGAATCAAGAGGCATAACATATTACACCAGCATGGGACAGAGGCGTGTCTGTCCTCCATTATTCTCTCTCTCACTCCATCCCTCAGTAAATAAGATCTGGCACTCTCACTTACATCAGATCATTATTTCTCTCTCTTTCTTTCTGTCTCTCTCTCTCATTTAAGACGGCCAGACCTTATTACCAAGGACAAGCTGTCCTGTCCTGTCTTTGGCCCGTGCGTCTGGCCCACATGTAACCAGCCGTCGGCCGCTCTTAGCTCACCTCAACCCACATGCATCTCACATGACGTCCACCTGTAGCCCACTTCATATTAGGAGTGGCCATCGCTGGCCCACTTAGGTCCATGAAGCTCACCAATATCACTTCTCAAGAACCTGTCAGCATTATGGAGGAGTCCTGGATTAAGCGAGTTTGTGTGTGTATGAGTGATGGATGCAGTTTGAGGGGTGTTTTAGGATGTTAAATGACCTCCGCTGGGACCGGAAATTAGGCCTCATTAGAGCTGCACCATGATGCAGAGTGACATTTGTGTGTGTTAATCTACATTAGATCAAACTGTGTCAGTGGGAACTATTATTGCTACAGTATCAGATCTGTGTCTGTGAGTCTGTTTGTGACACCATATTACACATTTTTCATAGCATACAGAATGTATGCTGTTCACATTGAGTACATTTTCTGCAAAAAAATATACTAGTTGAGAATTTGCCAAGCAGAACCCATGTGAGATACTGTATCCCACAATGCAGTGCTCTTAACTCAAACTTTTATGTTGATTGAGACAAATCACTATTGTAAACATCTGTCTTGACTCATGATTTGATAAGGCTGCCAGAAATATAGACATTTCTACACAAACTTGGATTAAGAATAACATTTTAAATTTGAAATAAAAGTAAAAATATAACCCATTAATTTCCAAAATATTAACAGGATATTAACAGAATTTTTCAGGTTAAATCATTGAATGCATTGAAGATTTTGAATACAGTATTTCATATTGTTTCACATATTTTTTTTCAATAGTAGGCAGGATTCATCTGTTTCAATCTTTTGGTATTTTTCTGTTTTTGTGACATTTTCTTGATTTGCACATTTAGTGCATGCACTAATTACTAGGGTCTGATGCTGAATTGTTTTATACATTAGGCTATATATGCAATATCTCTGGATATATTTGAGAAATTATTAGTTTGAACTGAAAAAAAACCTATTCTGAAGTATTTTGTCCTTGCAATGATAAAAATGTACTTGAGAAGCAGCACTGCATAAGATATTAAGACTTGTATTCAAAACAAGTGTATTTTATGTGCACTGCCTGGTTTTTTCACATGTAAAAAACTTTAAAACAAAGTGAAACATCTGCCAGTGAAGTAAGACAAAATACACTTGTATTAAAAATACCAGAATACACTTACAGTCAAAATATAATGTATGAAAAAAACAAAGCGTAATGTTTTATGCAGTGTTGCTTTTCAAGTATATTTATCTTTTATAAATATTTTTACATGTGAAAACAAGTCATAAAAGACAAAATAACCTGATTAAGAAGTGATTGCAGTTGATTGTTTGCTGTGTGTGTGATACCTGTATACTAATGTCGTAAATCTCTTCTTTTCTTTCACAGCTACATCAGATGGGACGCGTCAGGGGCTGGAGAGCATGAGAGGAGGAGTTTGTGCTACACAGGGCATGAAGGTGGTGCTGAAAGTGGGACAGAGTGAGTAACACACACGCACACACACACACACACACACACTCTTGGGAGCATATCGGCAGACAAAGCCAGAGGGTTGGTCACCTGAAACAGTTACGGATGCTGGATTTGCAGAAACTTAGGCTCAGTAAAGCGTTTCTCTCAGTGGCACACATGACCACGCTCGTGACCAATAGCTTTGTTTACACGCAAACACAAACTCTGTTAGCCCCTTGTTAGTTTTGATTATTAAACTCAGGAATACAGCGGTAAGTGAATCCCAACAGACTGTGGACACAAGTCCCTGAGCCGTAACAGTACACCACAAACACTCGTGACTGTTGTGTGTTTAGAGTTCTTTATCAGTCATGCCTATCACACTACACTGTTGAATAAGCGAGGATTAACACAGCTCAAAGACTATAAAACATTTTTTTTTTAATTTGCTGTTTTTTATTTTTTATTTTTTCTGCCTCCATCTTTGGCTATGATTTACGATTTTTCCACATTTATTGACTTTACTTGAAAATCCCTTTCGCTCTCTCTTTTTTACTCTCGCTCTCTCACTGTAGTTGTTATCTGCTTCGAGGCTGAAAGGTCACGTCTGTTTTGTTTGTCATCTAAATAAAAGCCGTTTCGGTTGGAGATATCTGATGAGATGTGCCTGCACACACACACACACACACACACACACACACACACACACACACACACACACACACACACACACACACACACACACACACACACACACACACACAGACTGTCATGGCATTTTGACAAGTGTGACAGCTCGCTAAAAGTTCAGAGATGACTGTGTGTGTGTGTGTGTGTGTGTGTGTGTGTGTGTGTGTGTGTGTGTGTGTGTGTGTGTGTGTGTGTGTGTGTGTGTGTGTGTGTGTGTGTGTGTGTGTGTGTGTGTGTGTGTGTGTGTCAAATGTCTGTCTGCTGTCTAAAGTGTTTGTAACCTCAGCGGGCCCCTCAACAACAACATTATGGTGTGAAACATCTTAAAGGAACCCTATTTTACACTTTTGCTAATCTATAATCTTTTATACTAATCCATATCAGTTGTAAATTACCTTTTGTATCTGCTCTCTGACCTTTAAAATCAAACGTATTGTTTTTGCTACTATGCCTTTGAGACATATGCAGATGCAATTCTTGATGATTGGCAAACAATTGCATATTAATTAGTATTGACTTGCTGATCACTGAATAGTTTATTTACACTACAGGTCAAAATATTGGAGTATTAAGGTTTTAATAATGTTTTTGAAAGTATTCTCGTCTGCTCATCAAGCCTGCATTTGTTTGATAATATAGCAAAAACTGAAATATTTGAATTATTTGTAAAACTTATAATAACCTTCTTCTCTTTTAATATATTATAAAATGTAATTTATACATGTGAAAATGCGCTAAGTTGCATTTAAATCACAGTATCATGCTTACAAGGTTGTGATACGGTAGCATATTTGTTTTTGTTACTGTATATTGTGTGCAAGTTGATAGAACCATTATTATTTCTAAACGGTTTCTCAATCATGTGATCATCACTTACACTGCTGGTTATATTCCGTATAATTATGTATGTGACGAATAAAAAATCTTGAATCTTGAATGTGTCCATAGGTCCATATGGTCTGCCGGCCAAATCTCCCAAACCTGACCCCGCGGACCGTATCAACAGCCTGAATCCAGGTAAACACAGCTGCCTTTGGTATCATGAGGACATGGCTCATCCCAAACAGACACAACATTAATAAAAGAACAGAACTAGCTAAAGGAACAAGGGAAGAAAACGACAGATGGATGGAGAGAATTAGGCGACTTGGTGCTTGAGTTCTTTTTGATATATTCCACCCTTCTGTTTGTTCTCTCCTCCTCACGTTCCCTCATTTTCCCCCTCTTTTCCACCATTCGCCGTCTTCTACGGAGGCCCTGGAGTCACGAACTGGAGGCAGAATGCAGTGAGGGTAATGGCCACACGGGAAAGATAAAGGATGAGAGGAGGAGTGAGCCGTCGTTTCGGAGACTTATTAATGCCATTAGTTTAGCGGCTTGGGTTTAGTTGGTCCTGAGAGGAAGAAAGACACAGAAAATGGGAAGGAGAAGAGGATGATTAGTGTAGGATGATAGAAAGAGAAAATTACTCACACTCTTTGTTTGCACGGGTTTGACAAAGACAAAAACGTGTCTATCCATCTATCTATCCTGTCTATCGTCTATCTGTCTGTCTGTCTGTCTGTCTGTCTGTCTGTCCTGTCTCTATCTGTCTGTCTGTCTGTCTGTCTGTCTGTCTGTCTGTCTGTCTATCTCTGTCTGTCTGTCTCTGTCTACTGTCTGTCTGTCTGTCTGTCCTGTCTGTCTGTCTGTCGTCTGTCTGTCTGTCTGTCTGTCTGTCTGTCTGTCTGTCTGTCTGTCTGTCTGTCTGTCTGTCTGTCTGTCTGTCTGTCTGTCTGTCTGTCTGTCTGTCTGTCTGTCTGTCTGTCTGTCTGTCTGTCTGTCTGTCTGTCTGTCTGTCTGTCTTGGAGTGGTGGAGGATGAAGGTGGATTTGGGGGGGCTGCAGGTCATTATGAGCACAATAACACGGACAGTAATAGAGACACGGAGCGAAGGAGGATGTGGAGGAAAGGATTGAGGGATGGAGAGAGAAAACGAGAGGAATTGTGTCAAGAATAATGATGGGCCAATTGAGAGCGCCTGCAGTCAGATCCCTGTATTTCCGACCGTTCCCGTGCTCGGCAGGGGCTCTCATTGTCTCCCGTAGAGATCACAACTGCACACACACATATACACGCGCTGAAACATCAGATATGTCCGGCAAAGTAAGCACAATGGTCATTTGTTCCATGTCTTGTATTTAATGTGTGTGTAATCAAACCCGATGTACCTTTCCAATCTGTGTTTCCCATTTCCAGTCAGCTATAGCTTCCCTTCTTAAAGGAATAGTTCACCCAAAATCAACAATATTTTATTTTGTGGAACACAAAATGAGAATATTTTGCTACTGCCAGTTTGCGAACCATAAAGTAGTCCATAAAACTCACAAATTTCAGGTCTTCTGAAGGCTTGGGTGAAGTGAACACCAAAATTTAAGTTTGATTCAGTTCAATTCAAATTTATATGTAAACACTTCCCTCAATACAGCTTTAAAGAAAATGTTTCATATGTTACAATCAAGCCAGAAGTGACTGTGTCAAGTTGTTTTTCTATGAAAATTCATTTCAGTTGGCATTTCAAGCTAATTTGATGTCACCAAACACCATTGGTTCTTACATGTTGCAAACAAAACATGCTGTAGCAACAGAGGGCAAGATTTACATTGTAAAAATCACTTAAATAGCACTCCATTGCTCACTCAAAGCTATCATATTGCTTTAGAAGATTTTAAATATATGACCCAAGTCATATGGACTAATTTATGTATTTTTTGTCAAAACAGCAGCTTGGACATTGTGCATTGTGTTTTCCACACAAGAAAGAAAGTCCTACAAGTTAGATTTTCATTTTTGTTTGAAGTGCCTCTTTAGTAACCTATAAAGTCTTTTATAGTAAGACAGTCCACCTTTGAGAATGACCATGTGGTTGTTATCTAGCACATCTCCATTGTGTGGTTTTGTATTTCCTCAGGTTCCTTGTCTTAAAGAGCCCAATCAAGCCATAGCGTTTAGATTGGCTTTCATTTCCCCTGCGAAATGCCTCCCACACGCCATAATCCCGTTATGTAAAGATAAATGACTAATATAGCCTCATAGATCCCACATCTATTAAAATGCTCTCTCAGCTGTTGTTCATAGAAGAGGCTAAATACACCATTCCAGTGTTTAAACCTGCAGCACATAAAGCACAGCTCATGTTTCATGTGTAAAGAAATTATTTATTACGTTTTTTTATTATAGAGAACATTTAGAGCTGCTGCTCCCTGGTGTATTTTCTGAGTGTTTAACAGCTTTTAGGGCAAAAAAAAGAATGATAAACAACTTCCAGCAGCAAAAAGTTGCTATATTAAGAATAATTCATGATGTAGCCTTGTCTGCAAGTACTGTAAAGGCCAGTTCACACAGAGAGGAAATATTCAGCATGGATATTCACTCAAAAGAGACTTTAAACAGAGCACTTCTATGAAACTATTCATACTGGAGATTACACTTTGAATGATTATGGAAGGTTTTTCCAATTCACTCTCATTGTGAATAGTCCTTTTGTCTGAGATTTGTCACTTTTACATTTCGTTCTTGTGGTGAACAGGTCTTAATGCTGAGTCCAAATACTCATCTCCTCATCTTTATTTTTCAACTCAACGGTCTGACGATTGCGGTTCACGTCTCCATTGCCAGACCGCTGTGGCTGACCGCAGGTTTACACTGCGTGTTTTACGCCCGTGCCAAAATGTGCATGTTTGCGGAAACCCAATCCACCTTGACTCATTTTAAAGGGAGTCACTGGTCAGTGAGTTTAGAGAACAGTCCAGTACTTTACAACATCCTCCAAACTTTATTCAGATTTCTGACAGTTTGAGTGAACACGCAGGACTCTAATTGGTTCGGTCTGATCTGTTAAGGACATGAACAAGCCAATCAAAGGGTTAGATGACTGGCCCCATTTAATTTGTTCCATTTGATTGGTTAAAGTCATTAACTAGCCCATCAGATGACGAGGTAGACGGAGGAAGGCAATGCTAGAGGGCAGGATGTGGCAGCGCTAATGAACCCGCTACATCAGACTAATACTCATGTAAGTGTCAGAGGGCACTTCTCTGAGTCCGCGCTCCAATACGGGAACAAGTTAAAGGTGGTCATCTCACTAATGGGTGTCATCACCCCATGCAATCCAGAAAGACTCTGAAAAGTTTCTCTGACAAAAACACTGAACTTTAGAAAACTACATGTTTAGCCAAGGGATGTCAATTTAGGGGACTTATGTGAACTAATCTAATGTCCAAGTTTGTTCAAAGAAGCAATATGTGACACACTCTATCATTTTAGCAGCTATCACAGTAAGCTGTTTGTAGAGAAATGTGATTATAAGCAAGAAAAACTTTTTTGAAAAACTTTAGAATTTTGACGGATTTTTGATGGATTTGTAGCTTTCATATTGCCCAGTTTATTACAAACTTCAAACCATACATTTTGTTTTGTCACTCTTTAATGTAGTGTGACGGATTGCTGCATTGCTAAAAGTTATTCAGTGTTCACATGAATGTCCACAGACACATACATGTGCATATACAGTATATATAGGTATATATATATATATATATATATATATATATTAGGGCTGCACGATTATGACAAAAATCATAATTGTTGATTATTCCTTTGAAATTGTAATTGCAATTAATTACCGTTATCACGATTTACTTTGAATGATGTTTTGCATAGTTTTATACAATTGTTTGAAGCAACTACAAGTCGTATTTTATATGAAAACAAACAAGCTGAAAACACTCTTCCTGAAAAACATTGATAACAAGATAACATGTAGAAAGAAAAGGACCTTTTTTGTAGTTGCATCTTTGAATGTTGAACATGATTGTGGCAACTGTAATTGTAATCATGATTAGAAATTCAATTAATCGTGCAGCCCTATATTGTCTTACAAAAAATCATACTGACCCCAAACATTTGAATGGTAGTGTATTTTCTAATAAATCTCTTAAACTCCTAAAAAAAGTAATTTTCTCAAGAATTATTATTAATGACACTGAAGTAATTATTGAATTATTACATATTTAATTATTTTAGCTAATTTTCTTGAAATCTTGAAATAAATAAAAAATATTTAGGTCAAAAACCCTCAAAATGATGAAGATCATCACATATATGGAGTGTCTTTATATATCTGTTGAATTGATCAAATTCTTCTCTGTTTTGCAGGTGCTGGAAACAGTACACATCCCAGAATTCCCCCTAGAAGTCCTGGTGGAGAAAACGGCCCGCTTCCCCCCTCCAACATCGCCGTTATCGCAGGTGCAGCCGGCGGTTCGGCTTTCCTACTGCTCGTAACAGCCGTGATCTGCGTGGTGTGCTACCGACGACGACATGCCAAACATTCCGAATCACACCACCCTCCGCTCTCCCTCTCCTCCCTGACCTCGCCCAAACGGGGCTGCGGCGGGGGCGTAGGAGGCGGCAACAACAACGGCTCGGAGCCTAGCGACATCATCATCCCGCTGCGGACTTCTGACTCCGCCTACTGCCCACACTACGAGAAAGTGAGCGGGGATTACGGCCATCCGGTCTACATCGTACAGGAGATGCCCCCTCAGAGTCCCGCCAACATCTACTATAAAGTATGAGAACCGGAGACGACCTTACGACAACAAGACCACACCCACCTTAAACAACTACCTAAACCCCACCCCAAGCCCCGCCCCCACAATCTGCATCCCCGTAGATCAGATCATTTTACCTTCACACGCATTTCTCCGACACGCTGACCGCTCGAGGTCGAGTGTGTCTGTGTGTGTGTGTGAGTGTGTGTGTGTTACCATTCCTCGCAACTCACCCAACTTCGGCCTTTTGTTAGAGAGAGGTTGTCCTGATGCGAGGGCCTCCCTCTCTTTGACATCCCACATGGGGAAAAGTTCTTAAAGCTAGACAAGACCTCCTGGAGTGATTCAGCCAACTGAAAAAAACACGAACTCCTTTTTGGGGCCATTCTGGAGCACAAGCATCAAAACTTTTTCTGATGTACTTGCAAAAAGATGATCACACAAAAAAGAAAAGAAAACTCAACTTGTCCAAACCTACTAAGACAACATGTGAACTTTGATTTCGAATGCTACATTTACTCACATATAGCAGTTTAGTTTGTGTTAAAATCCTTCGAGAGGGGGAGGGGCCATTGATTCAGCCAATCGTCACACAGGGCTGCAGTCACGTGATCTAGGACCCATGTGTTTGATTGGTGGAGTTGTAGTAGCGTGGAGAATCTTGTATATTTTAATAACGTGTGTATTTTGTGAGTGTGTAGGATAAATATTCCGACACTGCTGTCGCACACGTCGCGACCGGCGTGCTTCACTCGCGAGTGTTTTTGCGTGCGGATGAATGTGTGTTTGAGTACAGTGTTAGCGTGAGCATGGGAGCGTGTGTTTGTTAGACTGTTTCAAAACCAAAACACACAAATATGAGCGAACATCAAAAAAAGTTTTTTATCGCTTTCACACATAGATTATAATTATATATAAATACTCAGTAAAATCATTTTTAGATTGTTTTTCATGTAAAGTTACAGTTTGCTAGGCCTAATTTTTGTTTTCCTATTTTCTATGACATGCTGACCTTGTTTCTTCCCCTTTTTGAGTTGTAAATTAATTTAATGCTTTCATTCCGTTGCAGAAACCGAGTTTGTTTGGTTCCCCCTCATTTTCCTCTTTCCCTGGAGTCTCCTCCGCTCTACACATATATTTTTATAGCTCCTTGTACTCTGATGTAGTTTTGAAGCTAGACCTCGTTTGTGAATGTGTTGAGGTAGAACAATCCGAGAAAGTTTTTTTATTATTATTTTTAAAGACGCTTGGAAAAAAGGGAGAACAAAATCCAGAAAGGAGGTAAGAATTGGATGGGGTGAAATAAAAAGAAAATAATGCGAACACACCGCCTGTTGGGAAAGCAAACGCACGAGCGAGGAAACTTCTAGAAAGACTGTGAAACTATGGAAGAATCACACATTAAAAGAAAAAATAAGGGGAGGGGAGAAGGGGGAGAGAACGAAAGTTGAAAGATGATTGAAGGAGAAGAGAGAGAGAGAGGGATGGAAATGTTTTTAATAAACTCGTCTGAAGCGGTGAAAGAGGCAGATTTGGGCGCTATGGTCTTCTGAGGTACAAAGAGACAGACGAGGGGAGGAAAGAAACTCATTCTCTCAGATGGACAACAGGATAGATGGACACACAGAATTGCTCTTTTACAGACACACAGTGCTCTTTTTTTGTTCACATGAAGTGAAGTGGAAATATTTCTATACTCGTTTCAAATTCTTGAGTATCGAACACGTCTCAATTTAGTAGACTTGTTCACACACACACACACACACACACACACACACACACACACACACACACACACACACACACACACACACACACACACACACACACACACACACACACACACACACACACACACACACACACACACACACATACAGAGAAAGACTCAATGGCCATGGCACAGAAAAGATTTTCATCACACACACACACGTGCAGCTTCTAAACACAATCAAAAGCCATTCTGATTGGGCATATATGCTGGTTACCTCAACAAATGGCGTGATTAGCATTGTTCTTTCACATTCTCTTTCTCTCTCTCTCTCTCTCTCTCACACACACACACACACACACACACACACACACACACACACACACACAATCATGCAGCTTTGTAACTAGCTGTGTGTATATCTCTGTTAGTGCCAATGAAAATATCTCTTTTAGGCCTGAAATACACTCTACGCAAGTATGTGAACGCAAACGCTTCCGACTACACGTCGTTGCTTTCTGAAATGTATCAGATCTCAGTTGCATTCTCAGAAACATATTAGCATAAACTATGGTCAGTTTTCTCTGACATGGTAGATCAGCAGTTTGACAAAGGATCTTACATAACTAGTTAGCTTCAGTTAGTCAGTGGCTGAATTTGGAATAGAATACTATTCTTAAAATGTGTGTCATACAGTATGCTATTTGAAAATGTTAGCTAAAGTGATTCAGAGGCTGAATTAAAATTGACATGCTTTGACTAGCTTTAGCTAATTAGCAGAGACAAATGAGCTATATGGCAGTTATACAGAGCCCCATACATGACATGTGGGGGGAAAACAAGATATCGTTGCCACAAATTAAGAATTAATTCCTACAAGTTGAGTTATTAATTTGTAGCCACGTTTCATTAATTAGCTCTGTTGTTTTAGTTAAATCCACAGTTTAACTAAAGTGAGGGAACAAAGTAGTACAACATGGCCGCTAATAAACTGAACCGATGGAATTAATTAATACATTATGAGAACAAATTCCTAATTCGTGGCCATTTTATCTTTTTTTTTCTTTATGTCATGTTGCGAGGCTCCATAGTAAGAACTGTATGCTATTCTGGAAACAGTTAACTAGTAGTAAATAGTAATGAAGCCCCACACAATTTTCTTTTTTATTAATTTGTTCCCTCTTTTTACTTAAATTATTACCAATTTGTACATTTTGTATTTCGAAAACGGCTGATATTCACATTCGTTCTTGCGCTTGCAATGTGCTTACCAAGCATCCGCATACTTGCGTAGAATGTGTTTCTGGCCTTAGGAGAACAAATTGTGTTCTGTTTCACTGCCATTGTCACAGTGTTTTGTATGCGTGTAAAATAATGTTATCGCTAAGAAATACACCGCATACACGCACATAATAACAAGCCATTCATACCCAAATATGTTGGTGGTCTTATTTTGCAGATGTGATTTGTGACTGACGTTGGGACTCGAACAATCTGTTACTGTTTTCAATCTGCCTAGAAAGCTTCAATATTTGTCTCTCAAAAGCATTTAGTTTCGTATCACTCTGGTGCATCAAGACTGTGAGAAAAAAGAAACGACATGACATTGTTTTCCTGTCACATTGATGTTTTCTTCTTACACGCCAATTTTGATTTTGTTACTTCAATAACAAGTTGCCTAAAATGTGGAGGTGTTACGTTTGTTCGGCGCTGTTGTATTCGTGGGCTGTTTCATACATATTTAAGCGTTCAATTTCTGTTCAAATTCTGTTGCATTTACTAAAACAATCAGCGTAAGCCATGTCTCTGACCCTGTGCACGTGGACTTGGATACGTGGGTGTGCGTATGTCCGAAACACACATGGACATCGTTCGAAGACGGACCGACGCGTTGCGTTCGGATCACAGAGGACACATGAGGAGACACAAACTCTCTCTGCTCACCATCCTCCCTTTTCTAGGTCTCGTTTATCGAACATCTGGCCTCAGAAAGGTCCATCTTCTGTCTTTCACATCGAGCGGTTCTTTGTGCACTTGCTTTCGCCACGAACGCTGGGACCAGTATTCTGTACGCAGACACAAGCGGGGACGAACCACAAAGTGTGTATTTTTTTAGAGAACGCTTCAGTTGTGTGTACGTGTTTCTCTGTGCCAATAGCCAGCGGGTGGCGGCCACTTTAAAGACCTCCATTCCTCTCCAGTGATGTGTTCAGACGTTTGTAAAACACCATGTTTGTGTGTGCTGTTTTCTTTTCCGTGTCCATCCCTCCATCTTGCCCCCTCACGATCCCTCTCTTGTTTTCCCTCCTGCATACATGCTTTTAAAAAGGTTAAACAACTAATACATTCCTTTGAAGAAATGTTGATTAAAAAACACAAAAAAACTTGACAATGCATTCTTGGGTTCTCTTTAGTGTGTGTGTGTGTGTGTGTGTGTGTGTGTGTGTGTGTGTGTGTGTGTGTGTGTGTGTGTGTGTGTGTGTGTGTGTGTGTGTGTGTGTGTGTGTGTGTGTGTGTGTGTGTGTGTGTGTGTGTGTGTGTGTGTGTGTGTGTGTGTGTGTGTGTGTGTGTGTGTGTGTGTGTGTGTGTGTGTGTGTGTGTGTGTGTGTGTGTGTGTGTGTGTGTGTGTGTGTGTGTTTTCGAATGCATTGAGTTTTGTGGATTTCCACTGAACGTGCAACTGAATGAGATATAGAGAAACCATTTAATGTTCTTTATTTTTCTGTCCACTCAACCATCAATCTCTTCTTCCTGGTATTTCATCTTCTCTAAAGTAAACAGTGGCTTTTACGGTCACCATTCGTAGCCAGCATAGAATGAATGTGTTCTTTAAGTGTACAGAAATACCTTTTCTTGTATTAGTTATTTCGGACTGTATCTCTCTTTCTCTTTTATCGCTTTCCTTTAGATCCTTCTGTATGTTTTCCGTAATGCCATTCAGTTGCCAAAGCAACCATTGCCTTCTGGCAATAATTTCATTTTTATGAAAACTCGCAAAATCTGGTACTGATTGCCCCCGTGAGGTTTCCACACAGTTACAGGTGATGCAGAGGCGAAGGCTGTATTATTGGCCTGGGAACGCTTATATAGGGCTACAATCCTCTCATTGGTGTAATGTGATTTAGGTGTGAAGGGGAAGGTTCTGGAACACAAGGGAGAGAAAGAAAAACACTTAAAAAATGGACTTATAGGCTTCTGCGGTCATCTTTATTGCGTAATCATTTTTCTAAAATGTGCTTGTATTCCTTTAATGACCCAGAGGAGCATTTTATCGCCCATGGTTTGCTCAGGGAATTTCTCAACTGTGTCTCAGGTTTTTCTCCTACAGTGTCCTTGGTTAAAAATAAAAATGTCAGCAAATTAGACAATTGTTGACGTACAGTCAATAGAGTGATCAAATTAATGTGGATGGCATAGATAATTAGGTTTTGCAAGAATGTTGTGCTAAATAGAATTAGTGATCAAATAAATGTGGATTGCACAGATAATTAGGTTTTTTAAGAATTTAATAAGAAATGTTTGAGCTCTCAAAATCTAAAGCAAAAGTCTCCTTTTAATCTCCATTTAAAATCATCGCTGTCTCAGAGTGGTTACTTTTCCCCCAGTTGAACTCATAGGATCTAAATTAATTAAATGATTAACTTCAAAAAGAGCTACAGATATATCCAATCTGCATTGAAAAAGAAATAAAAAGCCTTACAAAGTACCCCAGAATTTGACATAAAGCTAAAGCATAAACATAAACATCTTCAAATTAAAAAAATATAGATTTTGATTTTGCAAGTGCAAGTGTAGTTAGTGATGTGATGTGTGTAGATAAAAAATAGACATTTTATCAATTTTATTAATGTAATGCACTTACATTTTATCATGAACCTGTGGCCTGCAGCTTGCCATCCGCTTGGGGGAAAAATGGTTTGAAATCTCACTAATAGAAATGTTGAACCTATATATCATGTGTAATTCATTTATATTTTATATTCCATTTATTTTATCAACTTTGCACATAGGCCAACTTTGTTAAATTTCTTTTCAAATTCCAATTCATTATTTGTGGGCACAGCCATTAGCCTAAATAAAAATGTCAACTCAATGAATTGAAAGTGAGGCAGAGGCAGCCCTTAAATTATATATTTTCCCAATTCTGATTGAGCAGCTATAACAAAGGGATTGATAGGAACGCATTTCAGACAGCCATTCAATATTCCCGTGTGGAAAAAAGCCCTTGGCTGAATGTCTGCTCCTCCACTCGCGTTAAAACAAGTCTAAGCTGGATCTATATTTCGCATCACGCATAGTCACAAAAACATGAACATCACAAAAACAACCGATCACATAATTTCACATTAAGAGCGAAAGCGCTCTTCACATTCATTCGCATCCACTTATACGCGAACGCATTTTCTCTGAAACTTTACGACGTAACTTCCGGCACGTACAGACTCGTGCAGTCTGAAGTTCATTAAACTGTCACGCACTCTGAGGTGAGGTACAAGGATTTGATCTCGCAACAACATCATTGCCCCATTAATGTGAGTAGGTTATTGTGGTGTTAGATACATTTTATGTTAACCAAATAATCAAAGCCATTGTTTCAGATATGAATGCTAATGTTGATACACAAGTTAACATTCTTGTATATGTGTGTGTGTGTGTGTGTGTGGGGGGGGGGGGGCAAATATATTTACATATATTTACCACAATATATGCTTTAAGTCTTTTTAATATACCATGAATACACACATACTGCTTTCTTCCTGACTAAATCTGTGCTTTTCTGTGAAGTAGAGCACAGTTTCTGTTGTGTTATTAAAAAAGAAAGAAAAAAACTCAAACTTGGCCTGGAGTGAAATCAATTAGGAGATAATCCTCTATAATCAGATTTGAACAGGTTTTGGCGGCAAGGCTAAAAATCCCGAAGACCGGCTAGCTTAACTTGAATGTCGCCACAGGAGCCTTAAGACCGCGTTGCTATGGGGACCCTCCTGAAGGTCAGAGAGAGCGAGATATCGTTCCCTAGCCGCCTGTAATTTGGCCATTTTAAAAGCTGGTCGGTCATCTGCATATCAAATGTGCGAAATGAGCGAGGGAGAGGAGAATGAAGTACAGGCCACCTCCCCTGCGTTTTCTTTCTAAAGGCCGAGGTGAGGAAAGGTGAGGGCTGAAAGTCAAGTGTCTCTCTCTCTCCGTCTCTGATTGCACCTGTAGGCAGCGTCGACTGGAAGCGACTGATGAAAAGACGGATCTATAAGTCGTCACCAGGAACCCCCTCTGCTTAATCTCTCTTTCTGTCTAGCAGCCACCACACCTCTGATCTCTGACAGGGACATTCTCTCTCTCCCTCCCTCTTTCGACATGTTCGCTTCTCTTTCTTGTTCAAGCCTTGCATTCTTTATGTTGTAGGAGAGAGAAAAACAAACTGCTGCAGTTAATAATGGGGCCGATGACAAGTACAGCTGGGCTGGTAAAAATGAAGCTGATAAAGCAACATAACTGGAGAGAGAGAGTCATTAGAGGGTGTTCATTTCAGATGATTAATTTATTAACATGACACCAGCCGAATATCGATACAATACAGTTCATACACCCACACGGACTCATGTTCTCTCTTCCACTTTATTCACAAACCACACGCTCTCACAAACCCTTAGATCTATATGATAGCATCCGAAAACATCGCCGTGAGTTATGGGTAATCGTTTGCCCTCGGATATTCACACAGAAAATTGCGTGGTGGTCCCATGATCTCATCCATCATTCATTCACATTATATCTAGAGGGCTTCTTTCATCTATGATACTTCGGTTGCTTATGTTATTCGAGTCGAGGAGAAATCGAGATTGGCTTATAGCTTTCTTACCACAAGTTTCTGGTGTTATTTTGAGCAATTCTGCACGTTGTGCCAAATAAGTAAAAGTTTGTTCTTCATAATCAAACTTTCTTCAAAATAGCTCCACCTCTAAAACAACTTTTCTTTTTGTCTGATGTCACCAAGGCCGCTATTTAGTCTGATAGCTGCAAGTTAGACATTGTTCAAAGCTGCTGTTGTAGATAATTCAGAGTTTTTGCTGTAATTTAAACCAGTTACAACCTGAACTCAAACAGTAGAGCATGGTGCCAGCAATACCAAAGTCCTGGGTTTGAGTCCCAGAGAACACATGAAGGGATAAAATGTACCTTCGGGTTGCTTAGATTTATGTAAATGTAAAGGTTACAGCAATAATAGCAAATAAAGTGACTGTGAAGTGACATCAAGAAGCTCTCGAGGGTGAGCTTGACCTTCATTCTCCACCATCTTGGTTCCCAGTTGGTAGAGGCTCAAATAAATATGGCCTGATGCCTGGGACAAAAATGTAATCCTCACAAAAATCTACTGCAAATTTGTACTTAACATTCTGGTATTAAAACCCACTTTTCAAGGTCCAATCAATTCTTGATGGATAAAATATGTTTTCTACACTACTGTTCAAACATTTATGGTAAGCAGATTGTTTTTCTTTGAAAGAAATTGACACTTTTATTCAGCAGGGACACATTCAATTGATCAAATGTGACAGTAAAGGCATTTATAATGTTACAAAAGATTTCTATTTCAAATAAATGTTGCTCTTTTGAACTTCCTATTCATCAAAGAGTTGTAAAAGAAATGTATCACATTTTCCACAAAAAGTAGTTTTCAACTATTTTCAACAGTGGCAGGTTTCTTGAGAATTAAATCACCTTTATTTGTATAGCGCTTTTTACGATACAGATTGCGTCAGAGGCATATTAGGATCATGTGACACTGACGACTGAAGTAATGGCTGCTTAAAATGTAGCTTTGTCATCACAGTAATAAATTATATTTTAAAATGTAAAAATAATGCAGTGATTTTAAGTATTAATACAATATTAATGAATTTTCTGTATTTTTGATCTTATAAATTTAGCCTTAATGAGAATGAGATAATAGGATATGTGAGAAATAGTAATGTGCCGTATGCCCCCCCCCCCCAAAAAAAAGAAAAATGCATCACATTATGGAAGTAAAATGGGTTGCAAATGCTGTTCCAATTTGATTTTCACTTTTCCTTTATTTTCTCTCCTCACAAAGGATGTATCTGTGGTATAGTGATGATAGGAAGCTACACTTTTCTAAGGGGGTTGTGAAGCTAACATACTAAGCACCTGTCAGTCTGTATGTTCACATAAAGTTGTCTGTTTCTAAACCTTATTATCATATATTTCAGGTTGGATATATAGACTGTCTCTAGAGCGTCCACTCAGCATGTTGTTTCTAAACCAGCCGTCCATCTCTCAGCTTCACAGCCTGTTTTGATGCCCAGTGACCTGAGGTCAGTCTCACCCTGCTTTAACACTTCAACACCCTGAGATAACACAACAACAACAACAACAACAACAAAAATCAATACAGCCTTCGTCTGAAGGGATTTCTTCATTTTCTTTTCAAGTCCCAAAGGAAAAAAGTGTTCAATTCTATGGTATTCTGTTAACACTGAAAAAAATATCATAGGAAAACGAGACAAAATTTGTAGCCTTGTGGACATGCACAAACACACATGGTCTCCCAAACAATGAGACAATAATGGACCCCCACAAAGCCTCAAAATTCAATTTGAAAAGTTTTCTCAAAAATCCCCCAATTGATAAGAGTCCTTCAAAAGCAGAATAGCTGCCCTGCTTCTCCTTGTCTCCCCGCCCTCTCTCACTCTTTCAGCCCAGAAAAGAGGAAAAATGAATCCACCACCTCCCTCACTCCCCCCACTTACTCTCTTTTTAAGACTCGCACACACACTCCCGTTGCTTTATTGAGGCAGCTGCACCCTTTGACCTTTGTGCTTGTGGAATGTGTGTGTATGTGTGGGTGTGAGTGTGTGTGTGAGAGAGAGAAAGAATGGCGGGGGTCTTTTTTTCTCCATACAACAAAGGCTGTCGGATCGACAATAGAGTGGCAGAATAGAGTGTGTCCAGAGGGCCAATGAGTCGTGCTAGCTTGCTAAACCAGCGATGGGGACAGAGAGACAGTGAGAAAAGAGAGAAAAAGAGTTTCATTTAAAAGAAGAGGAGAAAAGAGATGAGGGATATTTGTTTTGTCTTGACACACTCATAAATATATGACTTCCGATGCCAAGGGAATCAAAAAGACTGGCCCATGTTTGGTTCTAGACGTGTGTGTGTGTGTGTGTGTGTGTGTGTGTGTGTGTGTGTGTGTGTGTGTGTGTGTGTGGGGGCACACAGCAGGAGTGTGGGCCCAATGACTCATTCCTGCAAATGACATCAGCAGTGTCAGCCTCAAATACTGCCAAATGCTGCATTCAGAGAAGCAAGTGTGTGTGTGTGTGTCCAGGTTGTGCAGCTTGGCTACAGACAGACAAAGGTGTTCCGTCACGCTTTGCCTCAAAATGTGTGTTTTCGGAGATATGGGGGCAGTTTGGTGATTTTCTTTTCAGTCCTCTCACACACACTTGTTTTATCGATCTCTCTGGCGGAAGGCAGATGTATATGTGTAGTCTACCATCTAGGAGTCTATGAAGTTATTTACTTTTTAAGGTCCCGTGTTGGGCAGGCCCTTAATCTCTTCAGCCTAGCTGAACTGAACCTATCATTTCCTCCATATATGCTGCCAGCGGCCTTAAGGTCTCCGACCTCAACAGAATACATATGGATCTCAATCCTCACACGTTTACACACAAAAACACTGACTAACAGAAAGCGCAGTCCAACAGTTTGGAAACGCCTTAGGGCAAGTGGGGTTTTGGACAATAAAATAAATCCTGATCAGTTCTTGGTGTAGAGCTACAGTACAGTTCAAAAGTTTGGGCTTCACAATTTCAAATAAATGCTGTGTTCAAAAGCTTTGTTCATCAAAGAATCATGAAAAATAATATATCACAGTTTTCACAAAAGTATTAAAGGGATAGTACACCCAAAATGTGCAATTCTGTCATTAATTACTCACCCTCATGTCATTCCAAACTCATAAGACCTTCGTTCATCTTGGGAACACAAATTCAGATATTTTCAATGAAAATATGAGGTTTCTGAGAGCTTTCTGATCCTGCACAGACAGCAGCGCAACTGACCCGTTCAAAGCCCAGAAAGATAGTAAGGACATTGTTAAAATAGACATTGTTTAAATAATTAATGATGAGCTAATGATGAGTTTTAATCTTTGGGTGAACTATCCCTTTAAGCAGCAACTTTTTTCAACATTGATGAAAATAAGAAATGTTTCTTGAGCACCAAATCAACATTTTAGAATAATTTCTGAAGGATCATGTGTCACTGAAGACTGGACTCTCTCAGCTTTGCTATCACAGGAATAAATCACATTAAAAAATATGTTAAAAAAGAAAAAAGTTATTTTAACATGTAGTTATAGGTTCCTGTATGTTACTGTATTTTTGGTCAGATACATGAAGCATGTAGATTAAACAAGTTTATGATCCAGCCACTGATGCTGATGGTTGCCAGTACGTTGCTGTGTGGTTGTTAGGGCATTTCTAGGTGATCGATTCTGGTCAACAGAGCCCACCACCAAGGCCTTATTGCCAAATGCAAAGGTTTAATGCTGCTCAGGGGTGGCTTACAGTAAATGCATTTTATGCAGCAATTTGTGCACTGTATACAGTTATACTAGAAGCGGAGGTGGGTCAGAGCAGGCATAAATTGCCTTATGTGTTCCAGCCTGTAAATATGACTCACATCCTTCTTGTGGTGTAAGTCTATGGGATGCGTTTGCTGGTTCCAAGTGCAAATCATTAGTCAAATTACTTAGAAATGTACTAGCACCTAGCACACCTCTCCTCAACAAGCGACATGTTTTGAGGTATCACTCATGTCTTTAGCACAAATGGTACGGGACGAATTACACGCTAGAATTTAATGCTTATAGTCATAGATTTATTCAAATCCCCAAGCATCACAAGTAATAAATTATTTTTAGGAAATGTTTTTATATCATTCATCAGTTCAAATCATGTTTTTGTTTGTTTTTCTAACAAAACAGGTGGTCTCTGAGTAACCCCCCCCCCCCACCCTCCCCTTTTCATTTGTGATTTCAGTCACTCCATCCCCTCCTATCTCTCTCTCCAAACAATGCTTGAAGGAGGGTCTCTCTCGTCCAGCAGCACAAACTCACCCAAACTCCGCTTGGCTCCTCCCCCGACCCCCATCTACCCCAGCACCCCCTTCCTGCTCACGCAGCAGCTGCCAGGCTCCTTTGCAGGAAAAATGATGCGTGTCCAAAAACAACCGATCGCACATTTTTCTTCTTTCCCAATCGTAACTACATCCCCCGTACACCTCCATCCACTTCTAATTTGTTCGTTTTCAGCATTCCAGTCCACGAGGGTCTGGGGCTGTGCAGGGTCCCTGAACAGTATAATGTGTCTCTCTGTCTCCATCCCATATAGCTCTAATACTAAACTGGGCTTCAGTCCTGTGTGCTGACAGACGGAGAGGTTTCAGGAGGGAGGCAGTGAGCATTTAAACATACTGTTTATTGAATGTCCATTGAATTTAGAGGGAGAGCTCACCCAAATATTCTGTCATCATTTATTCACCGTTATGTCATTTTAAACCTGTATGGCCTTATTTTTCTGTAGAACACAAAAGGATTTTTTTCCCCAAATGTCTCTGTATTTCTTTGTCCATACAATGAAAATCAATGGGGTCAATTTTTTTTTCTTGTTTATGAAGCTGCAGCTTTTGGCCAAACATTTTGTGATTATTCATCAATATGACAAAAAAATAATAATAACAACAAAAATAGTTATTTATTTACGTTGTTATTATTATTATTATTATTATTATTGCTATCATTATTATTATTATTATTATTACAACTAATAACATATAAATAATAAATATCATTTCATAATATTTCACTATAAAATTTAATATCAAGAAAGTATTTAAGAAAAAAAATATATATATGTACACACACACACACACACACACACACACACACACACACACACACACACACACACACACACACACACACACACACACACACACACACACACACACACACACACACACACACACACACACACACACACATCACAATACTAATACTAAAAATACAATACTGATATTACTGCTATCTTAATTCATTTTCAAATGTTAAACTTAAAAGCTTTTTTGGACAACAAATGGTTTATAAGCATTTGTCATTGCAATTTTTGCTTGATGGTTGAGGCGCATAAAAGAATGCAGTGCTGCACATCACTAAGACACTTGGTGCATATTTTTATTTAAATTGTATACATTGCATAATTGGTATCTTTTTTTCTCCAATCTATTGCATAGCCACTGGCTTTCATTGTATAGACAAAAACAGAAGAGTAATAAAACAATGACAGAATTTTCTTTTTTTTGGGTGACCTATCACTTTCCATTCTGGTTTTGGTGCTGGTTGATTATTGTAGCCAAAGCAGCTCATTGACCTAAGCAGACTTGCTAGTTAAGCAGCCATATAAAAAAACTTGGTCGTTTCAGCAGTGAACAGACAGATGGAGACGGAGAGAGAGAGTTTGGATGGCTACTAAACACTCCAAGATGTTTGAACGCACTTCTGGAGACATAATATTCAGGGTTACATACTTTCATAGTGTGTAGCCACACACACACACACACACACACACACACACACACAGAGATTTGCCGCCACACAAGGGAATCCCCTTTGAGACCTCAGCTTCATTATGATCTGGCTTACCTCAGCATAGACTGGAGTGTGAGCTCTTTGTTGGCTCTGTCAGGGAGCAAGAAAAGAAGAGAGAGACTGATAGAGAAAGCTCACAACCGTGTCAGTATTGAACACTCAGGCCTGTCTGTGAAACCTATCCCTCCCATTTTTCCCTGCACCCCTTTTCGAGCCCCTCTTCTGCACTACTGGAGCTAAACTCCTTTTTGTTTTTATTAATGAATGTCGTGCTGTCACCCGTCTGCTGACACATGTAATTCTCACATTCATCCATGTTCTGCACTGGAAGGGACACACACACACACACACACACACACACACACACACACACACACACACACACACACACACACACACACACACACACACACACACACACACACACACACACACACACACACACACACACACACACACACATGCCCCCCCTGTGTGGTTGTGACCTCATAACCTTGTTGTCATGCCGTATCCATCTGCCATCAGGACACAACAGGGCAGAGGGAGAGTGTAAGACAGAGAGGAGACTGTCAAATGTCAGGCCCTCCCTCCATTCTTACTTGTGAAAAACACTAATGACTTTTCCTTTCTCTTCCCCAGCCAATACTTTTCATTAGGACGGCCATTACTGACTCAAACTCAGTCATTACTTGCGCGCTGCTTTCACTTTATTGGCATATTTATGTTTTGTTAAAGAGTGGATAAAAGTGTTTTTCAAATTCTACAAGAGTTGTATGTCAAAGTAATTAGTTGGTTGCTGAAATGTGTTGTGGGATAGATCAGAAGAGCATGTAAAGGAATAGTTAACCCAGAAAACTATTCCTTAACTATTACTTAACCGCATTTTAGCCAAGTGTTCATTCAGTTTAAATTCTGGTAATTTTGTTATGTGGTTTTGTCGTTTTTATTATTAAAAAAAATATATATATATTTAGCTTTATTTTTATTTCATTTTTAGTCATTTTACTACTTCAACTTATTTCATTTAGTTAATTTATTTATAAAGCATTTTAACACTACAGAATAGCCTGAAAGTGGCTTTTTAATATACAAATAGTATAATATTAAAAGCATAAAAAGCACTAGAATTTAAATGACCTTTACACATATTAAGCATTATTTATGTAGTTTAGATTTAAATTTATTTGAGTTTAAATTTTCATATAGTATTTATTTTGTTTCAGCTTTACTTCAGTTAATGCATTTCTTTATAGTTTTAATTTTAGTTAAAGTTACACTGTGTAACCTTTCTTTGTACCAGATGCACAAAATATAATGATATAATGAACAAGTACATCATGAATCCTACGGTACGCCTATAATAATTGTTTATATTAAATTTTAGTCCGAGTGGGACGCCAACCACTATAGAGTGGCCGAGAACTGTGGGACTCATAAACATATTCATAAAAAGAGAGAAGCGGCTGTGGCTACAGTGTTCTTCCACAAGATGCATGCTCTTTTGTTTATTAACTTCTAGAGTGGCAAAAGTAACATAGTGTAGCTTTAACAGTAAGAGTGTTTTGGGCTAAAATGTTTGGCCCAAAAACTGCATTTTGGCATAATTTTTCTTTGGTCACACTTCTCTTTTTAAAATATATATAAAAAAAACAATGCCAGTACCAGCTGTACAAACTACTTTTATAATGTTTTTGGCCCTTTTTAAGGCTTCCCAGTTCATGGTCACAATATGCTTTCATTGTATGGGGAAAAAACATTGTTTAAAACAACTCCTTGTGTGTTCCACTGCAGAAAGAAAGTCATACAGATTTGGAACAACATGTGCAAGGCTGGATTATGGATAGAGCCAGTAGGCCCAACGCCCCGGGACCTCGGATTGCCAGGGGCCTCCAAAGCCTCAGGCTGCGCACCCCAAGATTGCCAAAGTAAGCTGAACACCAGGGTCCTCTGTGCAAGGCCAGCAGACATTTCCTCATTTCAGTAGAATATAAAATGAGCTGGTGAGTAGCATGTGCCAAACACATCTCAGCTTATTCTCACTTATGTCTACAGAATAGTTTTCCCTTAATTTAGTGTACATATTTACACTCACTGGCCATTTTATTAGGTACACCTTGCTAGTACCGTTTGGACCCCCCTTTGCCTTCAGAACTGCCTTAATTCTTCGTGGCATAGATTCAACAAGGTGTTGGAAACATTCCTCAGAGATTTTGGTCCATATTGACATGATAGCATCACGCAGTTGCTGCAGATTTGTCAGCTACACATCCATGATGTGATTTGTCATCTCCCGTTCCACCACATCCCAAAGGTGCTCTATTGGATTGAGATCTGGTGACTGTGAGGCCATTGAGTAAAGTGAACTCATTGTCATGTTCAAGAAACCAGTCTGAGATGATTTGAGCTTTGTGACATGGTGCATTATCCTGCTGGAAGTAGCCATCAGAAGATGGGTACACTGTAGTCATAAAGGGATGGACATGGTCAGCAACAATACTCAGGTAGGCTGTGGCGTTTAAACAATGCTCAATTGGTACTAAGGGGCCCAAAGTGTGCCAAGAAAATATTCCCCACACCATTACACCACCACCACCAGCCTGAACCGTTGAGACAAGGCAGGATGGATCCATGCTTTCATGTTCTTTACGCCAAATTCTGACCCTACCATCTGAATGTCGCAGCAGAAATCGAGACTCATCAGACCAGGCAACGTTTTTCCAATCTTCTATTGTCCAATTTTGGTGAGCCTGTGTGAATTGTAACCTCTGTTTCCTGTTCTTAGCTGACAGGAGCGGCACCCGGTGTGGTCTTCTGCTGCTGTGGCCCATCTGCTTCAGGGTTCGACGTGTTGTGCGTTCAGAGATGGTATTCTGCATACCTTGGTTGTAACGAGTGTTATTTGAGTTACTGTTGTCTTTCTATCATCTCTAACCAGTCTGCCCATTCTCCTCTGACCTCTGACATCAACAAGGCATTTTCGTCCACACAACTGCCGCTCACTGGATACTTTCTCTTTTTCGGACCATTCTCTGTAAACCCTAGAGATGGTTGTGCGTGAAAATCCCAGTAGATCAGCAGTTTATGAAATACTCAGACCAGCCCGTCTGGCACCAACAACCATTCCACGTTCAAAGTCTTAAACTTATGCTCGTTTGAACTTCCGTCTTCACCACATCTAGATGCCTAAATGCATTGAGTTGCTGCCATGTGATTGACTGGCTGATTAGCAATTTGTGTTACCAAGCAATTGAACAGGTGTACCTAATAAAGTGGCCGGTGAGTGTATGTAGCCCTGCATCTTACATTTTACATCTTTTCAAAATGGACCAAACTTAGTGTGGGAATGCAATATGCTACTTTTATGGTGTGTAAAAAAAATAATGACTTGTAATGCGTACTACTCTATTCAGTGCCTGATTAATAGACGTTCTTCAAAATATCTTCTTTTATGTTCAACAGTAGAATGAAACTCAAACAGGTTTGGAACAACTGAGGGTGAGTAAATGACATAATTTTCATTTTGGGGGAAACTATCCCTATAAACAATTACTAATGCAAATTAAATGTTTTTATACACATTTTGTATTTTTGTTTTATTGTTTGGTAGGGCATTACACACATCTACTATGGGATCCAAGGCGGATTTCATTTACAACACCAGCACTGAACATGAGGGTAAGTAAATCACTGCAGAATTTTGTATGATTTGTTCCTTCAAAAGGATTTAAAGCATGTTCTGACTTCCGCAAGATTTGGGTTGAGCATCTGAGTAGCAGAGATAGTGAGCGTAAGACCTCATATGTATTCTGCTAACCCAGAAGATCATTTAACGACAAGGGCAGATGTGTCAGATAGTCTGCCAGTTGTAGTACTAACCTAGAATCTCACAACATCGGATTTGAAGTTCCTCTGCACAGTGTGCCAGTATTAGAGTTCATAAATATCTGCGTGTCCTTCCCGTGACACATTTATTTGTTGAAATTTGTATGATTCATAATGTGGAAACAGAGTGTTTGTAATGAACTGCCTTTTGATAAATTTTAATTAAATCCCATTAAACCCGGCGCTTTGTCGCTTGTGGAAAAGGCGGCTGACAGTAGTTAATTAGCCTGTTTAAGCACAGCTCGCTTTTATAATGCATTTTGCTTTGTCATCATCCTGCTTTTCCCTGTAATTAGGCGTGACAGCGCGAGAGTCGTGACGTGAGGGCCGAGAAGCGCGAGTGCTAGATGGAGACAGGTAAGTAAGTGTGAGGAGAGCGTGTGGGAACCAGAGGGTTTTTTTTTTATATGGGCGCCAGACGATTACCTTACTGACTGCATACTCCCAAACCATACATTATATTTCCTCCTCCAAGCATAACCCCCACCGCCTACCTAATCCTCCTGAACCCCGCTCCCCTCCTTTCTCTCCTTCCTCATCCCTCCCCCCTTTCCCCATCTTCCCCGCGTCAAGCAAAAAATCTCATTTCCTCCCGCGCCCTCGAGCAATGTGTGCCGCGCTAATTGTGCAAAGGTGGAGCGACGCTTTCGTCTGTGTTTGTGTGCAAAATGTATTATATTCGCTGCGTTGTTAAATGTGTGCTTTTGCATGTGTCCGCTAGTCTAGGCGTAGTTCCAGGGCTTCCTGTGCCACCTGGGCATCTTAAATTCTGCCAGTCTGTCGGTACGGGAGACCCAGCTGGACCGAGGGCTGTGATGGCGTGTTGGTGGAATCCGTAATGAAGATTTAGTGCCAAAACATTAGCCGTCTTGAGCCTCAAACCCACCCAAGAGCCCCCAGGGTGCTCAACCTTGAGCTTGTTGCCCTCGATGTGTTCGTGTCTCCAATTGTTCATGGTGCGATACATTTGTGCTCACGTGGAGACTTGTTTTGTTATAGCAAATGTTTATGTAGGTCCTTGAGGTAAATGTGAGAGAGATTTTGATTGCCACGTCCTTTTTTGATTTTCTCTGAGCTGCAATTATCATCTAACACCTTCAAGTTCATTAGCGACACATGTGTGCTTAATAAAGGTATGCAGTGTGGTTACTGGGAAAGGTGTGAAGGAGCTCTGCAAACAAACTTAACCATTCCAGACTCACCGCCAGTGAAACCGTAGTGTCTGGCATGAAATGCACCGTTTTTGGAACCGAATGTTGGTTTACTGCATGACATGCAGTTTGTTTTGTGTACTGCTTGTGAATGCTAAACTCTACGTATTATGTAACTATAAATATCATGTGTCGTATTATTGTCACTTGACCTCATCATCTTGTGTCATTCAGCAAGTGGCGTTCAGCTATAATCTTGCTAATTTGTTTTGCATTTTTATTCAGATCTGTGTATAAATACAGCATAAACATACAGTGTATAAATACCTTCTAGCTTTCAGGTGTCCTGACATTTTATCCTACCTGTCAGATTTTCCTACCTCGGCTTACTGCGCATGCACGCATCAATATTGCATCCTTTTTCTCACGCTGAACAACAATATTTAATGTATCTGCATTATTGTAAGGGTAGGTTTAGGGTTGGGGTTGGTATAGATGTTAATAAAACACAATCTAATAGGTAGAAAATATATTTATTGTTGGTTTCCGGTACTAGATGTATCCCTTCTATCCACAACCGCGAATATAACACGTAATTACTGTATGTGCATTACTGTAAGGGTAGGTTTAGGGTTGTGGTAGGTGTACACATTAATAAAACATAATTTAACAGGTAGCATTTTTCGTTGTCGAATTGTACTACCCACTGTTTTAATGGGAGGTAGCAAAATCTGACAGGGTAGGACAAATCGACAGAACACCGGTCATAATATAAGTCAAGAAAAAGATGTTGAAAATCACAGCTGATCAGGTTAAGCAGCACAGGATATGGTGGTTTGTAGAACCCAGCATGGGTGTGCACCATTAGGAAATAATTTGTGAATGCCTTTTAAATTGTAATTCCACTTCTGAGTTTGAATTTGACTTGAGGTAGCAAAAATAATGAGTTAAAAAAAGAACAAAAATGAAATTCAAATAAATTAATGTAATTGTAAAAAAAGTTACATAAAGTTGTATAGTCCTGTTAGATCAGTGGTTTTTCAACCAGTTGTTCATGATTTTCTGGATTAAGATTAAGTAGAACAGTTTTTATAGATATTTTTTTTTTTTACTCTCAATCTATTTTCCGATAAAATATTTTAGAGCTTGGGATAACTATGAAAATATACCACATTTATTATAAAAAGGCCTAAGATTAAATTTTTTAAATGATATGAATTCAAGGTCTAGATATCTTGCTTTCAAATGTAGGCTTCCTCTTATATACAGGTTTTTCAAGACCCTGAATCTTCAAAGAAAACAAAAACATTTATTGACACCGAATTAAAGTAAAAGTAAAGGGAGCTAATTCTTAAATTTTGAGATTTGAATAACCCTGTGCTATATAGTGCATAGCACATTTTTCTAAACGTGCATCTGTTTTTAGAATTCTTAATTCCAGAATTCAGCTTGTATTTTGAAAGCAGCCTGAAACTCCACAGGAGAGTTTTAATGCTTCAGCTGGTCTGATGCAAGATTCTGAATCTTGTTGATGGCATGATTTGTACCCATGCTGCATCCTGTAGTGTTATCTATCCTATTTACAGGGCCGTGTGTGTGTGTGTGTGCATGCAGATACTAGAGGATCAGAGTAGTCTGGAGACACAATCTTCCCTAGAGACTGATTAGTAAACCCACCAAATGCCATTAGGGCAAAATGAAACCGACCACAATCCCTGTTATAAAGTGGATGGAGTGTAATGTTATTACAGTACAGACCAGACCGTGATATTAGTGGTCTTGGACACATGCACACGTCAGAGTGTAATAGGCTCTCTATTCAAACCCACTGTCTTTTAATAAGGGCAATATAAAAGTAGTGACTAATGGTAATATTTCTCAGTTATGGTATTGGACACTGTGGGCTGGGTGAGGTGATGTTATGTCATATATGTGTGGTGAAGACTAAGCCAAAGCATTAAACCACAAAAAGAGGCCCATGTGACCTTTTGTCTGGTTTTAATAGACCACGATTTTTCCATAATATTAGCAATCAAGACTGGAATAGCTTGGCTTATTCTGCAAAGATATGAAACTTGGTAGTCATAAATATTCTGCGCTATTGAATGAGAATACAATTCTGAACAATGGTAATTCAGATTTCCCTTCCTGCGTGGAGCTGACTGTTGGATGTGATTGCAGGAAACAAAAATGTAGTTCTTTAATGTCACATATCAACGTTACGTCCCTGCGACGTACTGTCACTGCATCCCTCACACATGCATTTAATTAACTACTAAATGAATAATTCATAGTAGAGCCTCAGGGCAGTAGATAATTATAACGATGAGGGTTATTCTGTTTATTTAGCTTTTTATTGTGTTAAGATGTCAATTCCTCTCACTGCATCTCATGCATTTGAGAAGGAAAGTCATGCTCTGTTTTTAACTCAAGGTAAAACAAAGACATTAAGAGGATGATTTGCCTCTCACACCTTATTTTCTGAATATAACTGATGTAAATAGGTTGATGAAGTGTGATCATGAAAACAAGTAGAGAATCTATGTGCAGGTTCTTAATTAGTTCCCTCGTTCCCTTTAGCACTGAGATTAGTTCGGATATATTCATGTCTCGTATGCAGAGCTACAATATTCAGCTGCAGATATTCAATACCATAGATTATACGTTTATACAATTGATTTGGACCATTCACATGAGGATAAATGATGGTCATACACCAGTTTCCTGCACTGCTTTGAGCACCGCTGCTGATGAATCTACAGCTCCACATCAAAACCACAGATGTGTTTGCAGTCTGCAATTGAACGTTTTGACATGAAAAGATGGTTTACTGAAAATAATGGCAAGAAAGCATCTTTCTACCGTTGTCTTTGTGTTATGCATGCAAAAATACAGCACGATTAGAGTAGTCTGATTTAAAAGCAAATGATTCTCTTCTTGAGCTGGTTATTTTAATGAATTGTTTGGTGACTTGTAAACTCAGGAGTTGCAAGCTGACTCGTTAAAGAGTCAACATATTATTACTGTTGTTGTGTGTTCATTATAATGTATTGTTCATATTACAACTAGAAGATACTCTCGCACTTGCATTTTTTTGTAATCCTATATTTTTGTATTTTAAAACATGTCTTTGTTACATACAGATATTTTAAAACATATTTTATTACATACATATATTCATATGAATTTATATGAAGAAGGTAGTAACAATTTAGTGCATTAGTAATATAATCTGACTAGATTAAATTACTTTTGACCCAAGGAGGGGGTTCATAAATTCATAAGAAATCTAAAAAACTATAAAAAAATATTAATTATTCATTTAATATAGCCACACCACTAGTGACCAGTCTGACCATACACACATGTAACATCAGTATAACATTTTATGCATAACTATGCAGTAACAGCTTGATAAATCATTTTGGTTGGCTTGCATAAAGCATAGACAGGTCACTGATTGGCTGATAAATCTGTTTGTGGCTGACATATATCATGTGTATATGTCCATTAGACAATTCCAGCTGGGATCAGGGCAGAGAAAGATGATGGCTGATGTTGGCTCTGGGCTTTTTAACAGGCGATCAATATGTGATTGATGGCTTAAGTAGTTGTGATGACTCCATGAGTGACCTTAGAGACCTTAGAGAAACCGGTAAAGCTGGGTAGAAAACCCTTCATCGTCCTCTTCACCACGACTAGCTATTGATTAGTGGTTTTACGTCTGCTGATCAATGGTGTAAGACTGTTCTATAACTCATTTAAACAAGATGTCAATCAGTCTTGATCTATCTGCTGACAGGGGTGCAGAAGGAGATTTTTCCTGTCCGTGAGGCCTTGTGGCTGGAGTGGGAGCGAAGAGTGACAGGCATGGATGTTGTGGGCGTTAGGCTTGTCCAATCTAAACAGGAGCAGCGTGTCGGACATGGAGCCGTCCACCTACACTCATATATACTGCCACTTAACGACAACATTCCACCAATCAGCGTGTCAATGAGCTCTCGTTGCTGCCCAACGTTCTTTAACATGCCTGGGCCTGACCGCAACCTACGCAGCTGTCTGTCAAAAACCGAGGCCCCGCCTCCGTTCACCCACTGTTTATAGAGCGACGAAACGCAGACAGAAGTGTGGCGCTATGCAGGGGACGTATGTTTGCACAGAGTCACCCACTGCAACAGGGCCTGATGCATGCTGGGAGAACGTGGGCGTGGGAATGCCAGACGGCCACGTGTCTGGCAGGATAGACTGAACACAAGACGGTTTGAAGGAAAGGCAGGAAGGTGTGATAGAACTGTGCAAAGCATGTCATGGCTTGAAGTGTATTCAGAGACACATGATGTTTATTTAAAGCAAGAGCAGAGATATGAAGAGATGTACAGAACAGCTTTGTTTAGTACTGGCACTTCATGCTTCTCTGGGACTAGTCTCACAAAGCCAGAATTGTATTGGTTAGAGTAAAGTTTGGTCCAATTTTCAGTTTATTCTGGCTAACTAGCATCCAGACTGACCCCCCCCCCCATTCAACGTTCCATAAATTAATTATCAAAGTGCTGTAGTTTTTAAACTTTTTGATAATAAGAACCTACCTTTAAAATTATAATCATTTTGTGAATTATCCCCTTCAAAAATAAATACAGCTATAAAAAATTATACATAAATAAATTTGTGTATCAATATATTTGAATTTATTAATATATTTAATTAATAAAAATAGTATTTTTATATAAAAAATAACTAATATAGTTGAACTAGAATTTTATGTATATATGAAATTCTAAATTAATAAATACATAAATGTGTGTGTATATATACACTGCCGCTCAAATTTTTGGGATTGACTGGTTGAATCATATATGTGGTTTCTTCTGTTCTGTATGAGCAGTATTGATTATAAACTCACAGTGTAATTATGTGCAATACACCCATGTGTGCACTACCTTAAGATGTATAGTAATTTATATAATGTTGGTTTTGTTATTTATGTTTGCACTACTATGCTCATTGAGTATTGGGCTCGGAGAAATGCAGTTTCGTTCTGCTGGACACTTGTCGAAAGGCTAGAATGACAATAAAGTATTTGAACTCAACTGAACTGAACTTTGAGTTACAATTAAAAGACATATATTAAATCTTTAAGTCTTAAATGTTTAAATCTAAAGAGAAACATTTTAATTCAATTGAAATGTATTTCTATAAGCATAAACTGTAATTATAGGAGCTATATGGGTTATATAAATAAGAAATATATTTTTCAAATAATTACTTTTTCTAAGTGTTTCAAATAAAGCTGTAAACATCTTTAAAAGATTTAACATAATTTTTTTTTTTTTTTTAAACATCATACCTTTCAGCAACAATGTACGGTAGTTTCTTGGTAGACTGATAAACATCTTTGTACCTTACCGTCCTCGAGTGTGAAGCAATTAGACAGTCTGACTGGAGCTGTGATTTTACAGTGTGCAGTAGATCAGCTTTTGCTCTTCAAATCCCTCTCATCCACCCAGAAGGGTTAATAGTGGACACATACGGTCCCTTCTTAATTGTTTGGTCTGAGCGTGATAGTGCTGGTCAGATTCTATCAGTTTAGGTCCAGTAGGCACATGCTATGAAAGCTGGCTGTACACACGAGAGCAACCGGTCTGCTGTGGCATGCACACAACCCATATTTAAATCCCACCGTTGCTTCGAAAAGAGACAAACACACACATGCATCACATCGAAAGATTTCCGTCAATATGCCTCAGTTCCTATAAAAAGTTAAGTGCTCGTAATGTTTAAGGACATTGAACTCATACAAGTAAAATTGCGCCGTGGCTGTTACCAGGGTACCAATGCCTTATGGAATGAAACAAGAGCAGAACACATTCACAAGTGCACGAGATCTACTTCTTGCATATGTTCATTTGACACAGACAACGGGGTAACATTTTGTGCACTGCTGCCAGGCAAGATACTGAAAAAGGTTAACTGAGCCACTTAATACACACTTCGGCTCTGCTTCAAAAACCTAGACAGCACTCTTTTTTTGATCATCATAGATGCATTTAAAGCTTCGGTTCAAACTGCGGTTTTGGACATTGTAGTCTTACATTCGATTGAAATAGAAGTTTTTATATAATTGGCAATTTTAACCGTTTGTTATGTAACTTTTTTGGTACGTTCGGTAATCTTAATTTGAATTTTTTTGCACGTCCTTGTTTATATATACATGTATACATCTATATTTTAAATTCAATTAGAGATGCACAATATATCATCTGTCATATTGGTGTTGGTAAGACAAGAAAAATAAGCCTATATGGGATGATCAAGCCAATGAAGTCCAGCCAAATATGACGTTTTGTTCTCACCTGTTGATAATCATAAATGAATTCAAATGGTAACTCAGAACCTTGAACTTTTTTAAACCGTGGCACATGGTCATTTTTGTTACATTTCTGAATGTTGTATTTTCCATTTATGTTTTAAGGCATAAGCATGAATAATTAGTTTATTTCAGTGTTCATACTAAGTTTATGTTTGTGAGATAAGAAATTATGTGCTTCTTTTTTATTAAACAGTTTTCGGTTTTAACTTGATATCACTTAAAACATATAATGTAGATTGGGGCTTTTGTGGTGTTACTTTTTTAGATACTCAAAATATTAATCAGTATCTAAATTTAGGCAATATGTCATTAATGTAAGGCTTCAAATTATAACTAATTATCAGTTGTGCTTTCCATATTGTTGCATCACAAATTAAAACCCAGCGTAATTTTAGTATTTTAGTAAATATTTGTAATTTTTGTTCAGATTTTAATTTAGATTTTATTTTTAGAATTTCGGATTTAATTTGATATTTTGTAATCTTCTTATGTAATTTCTTTATTAGTCTTCCCTTTTCAATATTTCTGATTAGCTTTAATCTATATTTATTTGAGTTATAGTTTTAGTCATTTTAACACTTTTTATTTCAGTTAGTTGACAAGGTAACATTTCCAATTTAATCTAAGGTTTATATTTTAAGTTTTTCATCAAATATTTATATTTTATTTTATTTCAGCTATATTTTAACTAACACAATTATAACTGTATTAGTTTTATTTGTAGTTAACAATAATAACACTAATTCAAAGAAAGTTCTGGTAGTTTCTATTTTCTTTTTCTTTCTTTTTTTAGGTAAGTTTGATTATGTATTTTTAATTCAAGTAGAATTCTAGACTCATTAGGTATATTTGAAAGATTGATTCAAACATACTTTTTGGGCATTTGGGCAAATTCAAATGTTTGATTATTTTATGCATTTGGACATCACGCTTTGAATACACCTGCACTCTATATATCTGTCTACTGTATGTAGACTGAAACACAAGTTGTTATATAGTTACCTGTTTCCAGACTGTCCTGTGTCTTAAAGGTTAACTCGTTTGCTTCTAACTCAAGCGGCCATTGATAATCGAACTATCTCTGTGACACACACGGATGTGTGGCTTTCATTTTTCTGTGCCAGTGAAACAAATATTTGATAAACAAGTGAATACATTAAAAGGGGGGAGGAGGGGAAGGGATGACAAGTTTTTCATCAGAAAAATTTAATTTCTCACTTGATCACACACGACAGAGAGTGAGTAGTGTGTTTGTGTACGTGCGTCTTTTCTCATTCTTTCTCTGTGTGTGTGTGTGTGTGCGAGCACCTGTGAGAGTGTGTGTGAGGGATTATTATCTGTGTTGTCTTTGAAGCATTCATCCTTGAATATGCGTGCATTAAAAAATATTTCTCTCCTTCGTTTTCTTCTGTCTTTGTCTCTTCTTTACCATCTTTTACTTTCTCTTTTTCTTCACTCGTCTTTTCTGCATCTCTTTCAAATATCCGCACACACTGTTCTACCGGATTGAGCCTCCATAGTACTGTATGTACAGCTCTTATTGACTCTCCATTGGAGGAAAAATCTATATAAGGAAGAAATAAAGAAAATGTTCTCTCTCTCTCTCTCGTCCTCTGGGAGCGATGCCCCTGGCAGCAGGGTGGATCTCGTTTTAAAGGGCTTTAATTTTTAATTGAGCTCTATTCTCCCCCCCGTCTTCCCAGACACCCCCCATCATTCCTCTCTCCTCTCGTCTTCGCTCCAGGCTGGCTCTGAGGGCTACCAGATTTCACTCAGTCATAATAAATAATTCTAATACACACACACACACACACGCATCGACACACCCAGTTACTGCTTTTTCCCCCCCCGGAAAAGCCCAGCTGTCAGTGTGGTGTGAGTGCAGTAGTTCAGATGGAGCTGCTCTTTCTCCTCTCAATAATAAAATATGCCAGTAAAATGTCATTCCCTCCCCTAAGAGCATGGCAGAGGAAACTGATCGATTCACATTAGTTGTTCAATTGACTTTGGCTTTAACCTCCCTGCCCGTTTGCTGTCTTTCCTTCACTCTCTTCTTACATTTTCGCTTATTTTAAGGAATTGTGCACCCGAAAAGAAATGCTCTGTCTTCATTTACTCGCCCTCGTCCCAGACCTGTATGACTTTCTTCACTGAACATGTTTCTCTCTGCTGCACCTCTCAAATTGCATTTGCACGTCTCTATACGATACGTCACATCTGAGAACCAAAGTTGTTTGGCATGTCATATTTGGGAGGACACGTCATGTTTTGGTGTACATTATACAAAGGTATGAGTTTCAGTTAAAAAAAATATTCTCTTGTGGGCAGATATTCAAGTGGCTTAATTTTTTATTTCATTATTAATTAACAATTGTCTTGTAATAACTCTTCTTATCATTTACAGGCGCAGTATGTACTGTTTATTTTTGTAGGCTTTGTAGTTTTTTTACCTTTTGATGGAAATATCTTTGAAATGTACTCAATTTCATTTTATACATGTTTATTGATCTTAGTCAATTTTACAAAATGTACAATAGCAAAAAGACTATTATATACTTTACAAAATACCAACTATTCAAACAATATTTATGTTTAATACTTGTGTAAATAATACTTGTATTTGTTATGCTTATTTTTTTATTTATGAATATGTTAAGTATATTGATATTTACATATTTATATTTAATATTCTACTTTTTTATATTTATGTATAGGATGAGGATAATGGTATTTATTTAGTCAACCAATTGTTGTAATAAATGATCACTCGTTTTCCACAGGAAAAGAATGGCTAGACATTGATTTTGAGTTTAAAGTGAATGATCTGTGAAAGATGCGAATCAACCACCTTTTATTGACCATCATCGGTTAATAAACCGTTTTCAACAGCGCTTTAAAAAAGACACATGATTCACTTCCTTTCAAACATTCATTTAGCTCATTTTCATTTTGGGGTGAACTCTTTCTATAAAGGTCTCACTGATTTGTATTTATTTTTTCCTGTCAAATCTGTTTCTCATGATTCATTCACTGTGGTTTCCTGTCTTTTCTTTTCTCTTTGTTCTCTGCCCTACTGTCCCTTTCTTAAGAACAGTATAGCTCTGTCTTTCTCTCTCTCGTTTCTTCTCTCCTGTGGCGTTTTGATTTGATCTTGCTGCCAGTTTCAATTCTCACCTTCTTTACAGTGATTGCCGTCATTAAGTCCCTTTTGCGTTTTTTTCTTTCCCCCTTTTTGCGCACGCACACTCAAACTCACACACACTTTATCATTGTGCCACGCTGATGCGTTCGCCGCTTTTTAAAGCACCACACTTTTCCAGCTTAGCTTCTTTTTATCTTGCTAAAAACGTTTAGACCAGCAAGATTCTAGCTTGATGCCTTACATTTAAGCAAACGTTTGTCCGGTCTGCAATTGTTACCTTATCTCTACCAACACTGCAGACACCTGGCTATCTACAGTGTTGTATCGACGCTAAATCAACGCTGAATCAACGTAACGGCATCATTCAGGACCGATGCGCTTATCTGAGCGGCCTGTTTTTTCAGATGGGATCCTAATTTGGACTCTTGTCGTGGAGAAGAGAGAAACAGACGGATGGGGACGTGTGTGTGTGCACAGGGGGAAGGTGGAGAGCGAGGTCAGAAGTCATTGTAAGAGAAACTGATGGCATAAGGTCAGGGGGGGAGGTTTGTTGAGGTTAAAGGGGGGTTTGGTTAGTTGGGGTTTAGGGGTTAAGCCTCTATAGGATTGAGTCTAAAGTTAATATCCAGCTTTAATAATCCACCAGCCCTAGGACACGCAAAATCCACTCTCGCCCCAGTCTATAAATCAACAACAGGTCCTTTGACTCCGATCCCACCGCTAAAGCATATGTGAGTGTGTGTGTCTTCAGATTAAAACCTTAGCTAGGAGTTTCCCACTTCATTTTATATCCCTTTAAAAAAAATCTGTTGTTCCCTTCCCGTAAGGAGATATGCCGCAGCTCGATCCTGTCACCAATGTGAGTGGCATTCTGTGGGTATTTCTGTCCGGATGGCGCCATTTACCAGCTTTCGCGGTCGTACCCTTGATGTCACACCTCCTTGTTAGACGCACACACGCCTTTATATGCAGCTCTTTTAAAACAGGAAGCCAGAGCACCACATTTCACACACTGTGATGTAGAGCACATGGCAACATTTATCTTAAACCTTCATTTCTGTCTAATTAACAAAAACGAGATTTACAACCGTCTTAATTTAAACCACCGTTACACATGCTACACACATGTGTGCATTTATCTGGCGTCGCATGTGTGCATTTGTGTGTGCTGCTAAGCGGAAGCTAAATAAATTCTCACCGGTGTCACTGCAGTCGCGTTAATTAAAGCTCACTGTTGAGTGCTAGTGAGTGTTTACGTGACTTTCGGGTCATCGTTAGATTCATGTCAGTCTTCTTGTGCTTTTGTTGTGTGTTGTTGTTTTTTTTATTATAAGGAGGCACCATTGGTGGTCCTGGCCCACTTGTTGCAGTTCAGACGTGACCTAAAAAAAATATATTTTTAGGGACTTAGTAATTCATTCCATAGCTCCGCGTACTAACCAACCGCAACGCAATGACATTTTAAGCAACACATAATTTGGCTGTCCACCTCGCACATGAAAATTGTGCGTGACAAGACACAATCAGTCATAAAATGCACTCAATCAGTTAAGAGTGTGAAGATGGGTTATTTGCACAGTCCTTGTATTTTCATGGCTTTTGTCTTGCTTCTCTAGATTGCATACTTTTCATGGTTTTCTAATGAAACTTGAGGAATTTACCATTTATATGCATACAGAGTTTCTTATCTGCCATATTTTCTCCCTGTCCATTGTTGTTGCCCTTTGGTCCAGTGATATTTCAATACTTGTTGTTAAGTATAGGCCCAGCTGCAAAACTGTATTTATTTTAATTATTTATTAATTTATAATTTATTTATTATTTTTATTTTTATATTTATGTTTAGGCTGATAATTTTTTTGTTTGCTTGTTTATTTTTTAAGCTATTTTGTTATTTTTTATATTTATGTATATGTTTAGTATATTGGCATTTAGGTTTTAGTTAGTTGGTTAATATGTTTATTTAGGCTGTAGGTTAAGTATATTGTTATTTATGTTTTAATAAGTTAATTTATATTAATTTTGTTCTTTTTAAAAGTTGTTTTATTTTTAGTATCTGTTTGGTTGAGTACTGTATATTGAGTATATTTTATATTAAGCTATTTTTATGTTTGCTTTTTTTTGTTATTTGCTTATTTTAGTTATTGATTTATATTATAATTATTTCCCCCCAGTTTTTAAAGCTATTTGGGTTATTTTTTTAATGTTTATAAGTTAAATATTTATTTATTTATTCAAATAAAGCTGTTAAAATAATGACTCATATTTTCTTTGACAGGAAAGAAAATCATATTAGTTTTGAGCACCATTAGTGTGGTTAGATATTGATTTTCTGTTTAGAATAAATGATCTGTTGGAGGTTTAAATCAACTAGCTAAATTCTGTGAATGGTAAAAAATACTCCAAGCAGTATGTGTATGATGCTTCAGCATGTAGGTGTGTGTGTGAATTCTATATATAATTCTCTTGAAGCTTGTCGGGCCTCATTATGGAAGGAGGAAAAAGCAATAACTGACATGAGCTCTAATCTCCCATAAGACCTTATCGGCCATATACCACCACACAATCTGTGGCCTTTAAAAATACTCACCTCTATAAAATGAAGGGATGAGGAGTTTGACTGACTGAGAGAGCTAGCGATAGAGAGAGATTGTGTGCTATGGATTGAAAATCTAGGAATGGAGGGAAAGAAAGATGTAGTGATAGAGTGAGACAGGAAAAGAGAGGGGAGGCGTGTGTGTGCTGACAGCTCCTGCAGTCTCGATGGCGTTGGTCTCTCATCCCTGACATTTGGAACAATATTGCGCTAGTATGAGTCTACAACACACACACATACACGCGCACATCCCCATCTCTCTCTGTCCTGCGGGTGTGCATACGGGGAGGTAGATTTATCTCTGTTAACTATGGTTTGTTCTTTTTTACAGAGTAAGAATGGTATAACGCTGTTTTTGTGCATTTGAGCAGGTATAATGTCTTTCTCTTTTTCTCTCTAGGTAAACTCTGTTCTGCTGTGTAGTTTTATTGAGTGTTATGTCCATATGGATACAATATATGATGTGAAAATCACAGGAGCTGGAAAAAGCATTGACACGCAGACACTTACTGTGTGTGTGTGTGTGTGTGTGTGTGTGTGTGTGTGTGTGTGTGTGTGTGTGTGTGTGTGTGTGTGTGTGTGTGTGTGTGTGTGTGTGTGTGTGTGTGTGTGTGTGTGTGTGTGTGTGTGTGTGTGTGTGTGTGTGTGTGTGTGTGTGTGTGTGTTCTACTCGTACAATATTGAACTGGAAATTTTTGATTGCTATTGCAACTAAACACACATATCTGTTACTGTAAAAAAAAGTCTGTTATATAATAATACAATAATTATTTTATTGTCTGATGTTTTTATGCTTAAAGGAAATGTTAAAATATGTTCTCCTAGAACAGCTTAAATGATATAGTAGTCATTCCAAACATATAAGACAGAAATCGAAACATTTTTTATAATACCTGAGAGGTTTTTGTCCCTTCAGTGAAAGTCTAGGTAACTAAAACTTAGAAAATCCAAAAATGTCATAAAAGCATTTTAAATGAGTCTTGTGAAGAGATCTGAGTGCTTTATATGATGAACATATTTGTTATTTATATCTAAACAATTATCAAAATGCATAGAGCACATAACATATGGTAAATACAGAAGTCACACATGAGCATCCGTGTTTACCATGATTCTCTCTATGTATGTTTATATATGAATAAAAGCCCATATTTCTGGTTGAACTTCTCCTTCAATATGTGAAGATAACTATATGTAAGCATTTATTTAGTGTAAACAGTAAATTGGTGTGTAAATTTGGGAAATTTAGAAAAAGTGAGTATTTTTGCAATTGTGCTTGGGCCCTGTCCCAAATCAAATCAAATCACTTTTATTGTCTCATCACCTCAGCACATGTGCCTTAGTGAGTGAAATTCTTGAGAGCGTGCTCCAGACAATTTACATATAGACAGTACAGACTTATACCGATGACAATGTGCAGAATACACATACATACATACATGCATACGCTTTTACCAAAGTACAACATTCAGGTTATACATTTTCATTACTGGGAATCGACACAATGACGCTATGAGCCACACAGGAACATACATATACTCAGTTATCAATACACTATTCATACACAGTTATCAATACACATTCTACACCGTATGTACACGTTCTACATTATGTATACAAATATAAACACAATAGTATGCGAAGGTGCAACAGATTTTACATAGGCCGGATACGCAATGTCATGGATGTGCAAATGGGTGTCTTGGATGGTATCCAGTGGTAGCAGATAGGTTGTTGTATTTGTGCAGTGTGTGTGTGTGTAGTCCAGTTGAACTGTGTTAGAGTTCAAGTTAAAGTGCAGTGCATGGCATATTGTAAAGTGGGAGTGTGCTGTGGGGTGTATTAGTTTTTGCTATTCATTTGCCTGATAGCCTGAGGGAAAAAGCTATCCCTCAGTCGGCTAGTGCGGGATCGGATGCTGCGGAGACGTCTCCCTGAGGGCAGCAGAGAGAGCAGACTGTGGGACGGGTGGCTGGAGTCCTTGATGATCCTCCGGGCTTTCCTTACACACCGCCTGGTGTAGATGTCCTGGAGGGAGGGAAGCTCACCTCCAACAATGTGGCGGGCAGTTCGCACGACCCTTTGCAGAGCTTTGCGGTTGCCAGCGGTGCTGTTTCCAAACCAGGCGGTGATGCAGCCGGTCAGGATGCTCTCCACAGTGCAGGTGTAGAAGGATCTGAGGATGCTGGGGCTCGTTCCAAACTTCCTCAGCCGTCTCAGGAAGAAGAGACGCTGATGTGCCTTCTTCAGCACTGCATCTGTGTGAGCAGACCATGTGAGATCCTCGTGATGTGAACGCCGAGGAACTTAAAGCTGTTAACCCGCTCCACAGGTGTCTTGTCGATGGTGATAGGTGTGTGTTCTCTGCTCCGTCTCCTGAAATCCACTACCAGCTATATGATGTAATAATGATAGTGATTGGAGTACAGTGTTGTTTTAACCCCAACACTCTTCAAGATACATTTTGTGTTCTGAAAAAACAACAAGTAAAACATCTAAAATCCTATGCGATTTCTGTGTTGATCTCATGTGAATACATCTCATTTTAACAATATATGTACTGGGCAACAAGACAAAGACAGTGATTTTTGCAGTGCGCAGATTGTGAAAACACATGCACACAAACTGTTCGCTGTAGTGGAAAGAGAAAGAGATTTTCTTCTTTGTTCTTAAAGTGCTCTGTCGTGGATTGTGTCCACTACCCATCACTTAAACCAGCGTAGCGTTAACAGACCATGTGTCTGTGGGTGTGTAACACATTATTTAAGGGAAATATTAGATATTTTTTACAGTGACAAATGTGATGTGTTGTTTTTCATTGCTGTATTTATGATTTGGCTCTTTGTGTATGTGTAAGTATGCATGCTTATATTTAAGGACAAATATGCTGAAAATTTTTCCAGAAGCTACAAAACCTGCTTTTGGGGATATTCTCAAAAGTAGTATTATATATAAGAAAAATACAGTTTTATTATTAAAAATGTAATGATGTTTTACTATTCAAAAAGTAACTAGATATAGATAGTGAAGTAAACATGTACACTGTTAAAAAAAATAATGTTTTAGATGTTTCATTTTTTTAGAAGGCATGCATATTGACTGTTCATTAGTAGATATAAAGCACATATTTTGCATCCCTAATACTACCCAATTCCTAAACAACTACGTTACTATTAACATGCAGTGAATTAGGAATTTCTAGATGCAAAAGTCGTAGGTTAATGGATTGTTATTAGTGAGAATTAGACCTTAAAATAAAGTGTGACCGAAAGTTCTATTTTAGTCTTTCTACTTAAAAATGTCATGTTTAATTCAATGTGTTACTAGCGTTTTTTAATAATTTGTCATATTTTACTTTCTGAATTAAATTATTTTATTCAGTGTATGTGGGTGAGTGGGACAGGTTTTTGCCTACATTGTGGGGACTAAATATCAAAAGGATATTAAAATCTGAAATGTCCTACAATAAGCAAAACATAATAACAATAAATAGTGACTAGGTGTAAAATGCCCACACTGTAAAACATTTTTTTCAAAGAAATTAACCCTAACCCTAAACTTAAAATGATTTGTTACACCGCTGACTTAAACATTTTTGTTTAGTCAACTTGTAATTTTAAGATACTCAATGTTAATTTACGGGACAACTGCAATATTTTAGTTGACCAAACTAAAAAATTTAAGTCAGCGGGGTAACAAATTATTTTAAGATGAAACAATATTTTTTTTTTATTATTTACAGTGATTTCAGCAGTTAGCTACAGCCCCCAAATTCGGCATTCAAGGAGTGCAGATATTTGCCCCAAACAATGAAATATTTTACTTTTGTGAAACTGCTTGTTTTACTCTGGTTGAGTCTGTGTGCTGCTTGATGACACACAATATTTCATAAATAGGCTTCTTACTACTGTAAAAAGAGATAAGTTGACTTAGCTTAAAAAAATCGAGGAAACCCGTTGCCTTAAAATGATTAAGTAATATTTTGTTATAGATATGTCTAGGTTTGTTCGCTCAATATAAAACAGATGTAAAGTCTCCGCCATCATAAAAAAAACCTGTGTGTGAGTGTTTTAGCACTGGGTAAAATACAGTTTGCTGCAAACGAGTCGACTGACCAGTTTATCCAAGAATAGCTTCATCAAGCTTTAAAAAGCACAATTTCCAAATGTTTTAGGCAGAAATAATTAAGGTGTCCTGTCAAAATCTAATTCCAGGCCTTAAATTGAATGCATTTGTAACAGGCATAATTATGCAGATATGTACCTGGAAACAGCGTTCTTCTAGTTTCACCACATTGTGGATGGAGAGAGCGAGTGAGTTTGTTCAGTTAGCTGAGTGTACTCAACTAATTACAGCTGTGAGAGTCACGGCACTAGAGTGCTAATATTATTCCACACGACATGTGTGTGTGTGTGTGTGTGTGTGTGTGTGTGTGTGTGTGGACATTAATTCATACAGACCCACTAAATTAGTCTGTTTAATTAACAGAATATGGAAGTACATGTTCACCAGAATGCAAAAGCCATCAATCACATACTAATGCACACGGAAAACACACTCGCTTTCTCTGGCAATATGGTTTCCATTAGGATTGAATCTCAGAGCTTTTGGTTTCAGGACTGAACACTACAGTATGTGTGTGTTTGTATTTTAGTGCATGTGCCCTCCAGCCAGTAAGTGTGTGCGTGGACCGTGCGCATCCTACTCTGCATGCTTTAGCTACATAAAAACGCCACTCAACTTTCTCATACTCCACAATGAAAAGCAGCTGCGGAGACTTTGACTCACGCACAAACGCACACACACACACACACACGCACACACGCACACACACACACAACACACACACACACACACACACACACACACACACACACACACATCTATTTCATCTACATCTTTCTGACACACACACAACTGTGCCCTCTGCCAGTTGTTGTGTGCCCACTCATGAAAGAGTTAGTTTGAAAGCAGCAATAACAGTGTGAATGTTTGTTTTTGTGTTACGAGCATGTGTTTGATCTGTAGTAATGGTTTCTTTTGTTGTATTTTTTTTGCAGTGGGCAGTTCTTGTTCTCCCTCTGCTGTCAAAGTGCAGCTTTGCAGCCACCACTTGTTGCCTCAGAAGCAGATCCCGGGTCAGTTTTTAGTGATTATTTATATATTTCAGTATCGATCCATCTCTCAGCCTGATGCCTCTCTAATCCTACGCTGATGAATGTGGCGATGCCTGCCGGGGGACACCAGATAAATCAGTGTGTGTGGCGATGCACGTACAGTACGAAACACACACTGATGTACAGCAGAGAGCTTGTCATAATTATGTTGCATCAATGGCAAAGCCTGTTGGGTGAATGTGAGGCTACACACACACATTTCATACAGGCAAAAGAAGATGAACGCAATCCATCTATGTATCTTTTCATCTCATTCTCCCTCTTTCAGTGGTGGCAAATATATTCAGCCACTGTCCCATTTCCATTCATTGTTTCTGGGTTTGTCTCCGGAGAGCCACCACCACCTTCTGTTGGAGAGCGAAGGAACGGGGTCAGTACAGATGGAGATGAGGAGGGGAAGGAAAACGAAAACAGGAAATATGAAGGCAGACTATGAATAAAGTCAGAGAGAGATGATGGTTAAAGAGGCAGTTCATCCAGAAATTAAATGTAGATGAGTTTGAAACAGATTTGGAGAAATGTAGTATTACATCATGACCCCAGTTCACCAATTAACATCTTGTGAAGTGAAAAACAGCATATATGTACAAAACAAACCCACCATTAAAGCGTTTTAACTGTAAACATCACTTCTGGCCAAAATAACAGTCCATAATCCATAATATCGCTTCCTTCAATGAAAAAGTCCATCTCTGGTGTATTGGTTTAGAACTACTTTGGACTGTTTTTTTGTCTTGTAAACAGTGCTTGATCTGTGCATATTTCTCTCCTGATTCAGGCGACCTTTTCATTGAAGAAAACAATATTAAACCGAAAGCAAATCCCGATGCTTTTGTTTCTTACAAACACTCAGTTTTTCACTTCACAAGACTTGATGAACTCTTGTGGATTATATATCAGCTGTTTGGACTCTCATTCTGACGGCACCCATTCACTGCAGAGGATCCATTGGGGAGCAAGTGATGTAATGCTTAATTTTTCTAAATCTGTTCTGATGAAGAAACAAACTAATCGACATCTTGAATGGCTTGAGGGTGAGTACATTTTCAGCAAATGTTCATTTTTGTGTGAACTATTCCTTTAATGAAAGAAGAAAAGCCTTGTTCAAAATGCTTGTGTGTCAGAGACAGATAACTTATGGTGTGCGTGAGTGATTTTTACAGGCGCTCCAGTTTTATGAGGCCTATCTAACGTAATGTGTCCTGCTCTGACAACACTTTGCTCTGTTGACTGTCAAGGTAACTCCCGTAAGACCACAAGCCTGAGATTGAGCAAATGCATACATGATGCATTCACACACACATAGCAATAATGTCTTCTCCAGTCGACCGTTGTCATCGTAATAAAACAGTAGTAACCAAGAACACAAATGATATCACTCAACTTTAAATCAAATGCTTATGATGGTATTTACACTTCGTGTTGGGCTCCAGTTCCCTTCAAAATAAACCTCAGACATGGACTTTTGTGTGTATAAGTTTAAGTAACAAGTAAATAATAATAAAAAAAAAAGTTAGAGTTTTGAGTCTTGGGTCTTTTTTGTGTTTTTTAAGTTGCTTATGCTCACCAAGACTGCATTTATTTGAACAAAAATTCTGTAAAACAGTATTATTATGAAGTAATATTAAAATGTTCTATTTTAAACAATTATAAACAAAATATATATTCACTTACTCTGACTTTTATTTTATATTTTGGCAAATCTGAGACATTGAGATCTCATCTCTCTAGAGAAGAAATGTCATCAATAGGATCCTTTTCTTAGGAGAAAGTTCTCAGAACGCTCGCCATTTGCTCTCAGTTCAAACTCATAGCTGTCTAGGAGACACAATTGAGACCCTGACAAGATCTCATTTGTGATTTTTCTTTCTTTTGACCGGAGGCAAGTTAGATCCCTCACTGATTCACTCAATGTAATGAGTCGTAACACTTGAATGTTTCTGTTTCAGAAGCAGAAAAGGCCTGAATGGAAAAGTCACAATATAGCAGATAATGAAACTATTGTGCACGGAAGGCGCCATAGTACGCTTTCTACCCATAATTCTTTCCCTCCTCCTCTTCAGGTTAGTCATTTGAAGAGGCGCAGGTGCTGTGCTGAGGGTCAAGACGCTGATTCAATCTCAGCCCTCGAGAGAGAGTGAGAGAGAGAGAAGATGAGTGTGAGGAAACAGACAGAGAGAGCAAACGCTGCAGATGAAAAAGAGGTGGGAGGCTCACATCTCGCAGGTGGAAGACAGACAGACAGGAAGACAGGCACCATAAGGTGTTTATTTGGTTGCTAGAAGATGGTCGATATTCCCTTAGGACTCAAACTTTGTAAATAACCCACTCCAGGGAAAGAAAGAAGAAAGAGATATGGATTCCATAGGGAACCTGTGTATTTCAGCATACAGCACGCCGTCTCACACATGCAACACACTTGTAATGAAGCTAAGATTGGATTTACGGAAGTCCATACTTCAGCTCACACATATAGTGTATATGTGATCAGACATTCATTCACACATACATTCAGTGTGGACATTACTGACCTCCGGCCCACTCTCATCGCCACACGCATTAATGGCGACTGATCTCTCTCTCTCATTTTCCCTCTCTCTCTTTCTGATGGTTTCAGAAGGCAGAACCCGCTGTGTGAACAGGCGGTATTACCATACAAATCAGCGAAGCATTTTCTCAACGTCTGCGCCACACGCACACAGACACACGCTGATTTCAGATTCAAACATCATATGCAAACTCCATTCTGTTCTCCTGTAACTACGGAGGCCAGTTTGGATCACGATTATCATCACGCATAGACAAGAGATCCCTGATACACACATAATACACAACACCAGAGACTGACAGATAGATAGAGAGAGCAATCATGTCTGCAGTAGCTCGGGGTTTGTTGGCAGTGTATTATGAGAGCGAATAAATTGAGATGGAAAATGTGTGTCTGCAACTGTTACCAAAACTAGATTTTTACACTTTCTGAGGTTTGAAGAAAACATGATTGGTGCTTGTCCCTGCAAATTGACTGGCATAGTGCAAGAGCATCTGCATATGACATCACCCACACTGATATGTGATGTACCTGTGGCCCAGTAGTGCACAACACAACCAAATCTCCACAACACAACGTATAGGACTCATTTTGTTGTGTTGTGGCTTGTTTCCGACCATTGCGTTATGTTTCTCTTATGTTGTTCTAATTGTGTGTTTTGCGGCTTATTTCCACTGTGTGGTTATAATTTTGTTGTGGTGCGGCTTGTTTCTGTTGTGTTGTGGAGATTTTATTGTTTTGTGCTCTACTGGGCCACCGCACTGATGAGATGACATACATTATTCAAATACTATATCACATATTTGAATTGTCCAGGATACTCCTCTGGATACAGGGTGATAAATAGTGTTTTATTTCTCAAACAGATTGCGTTCATGCTCTTGTCTAATCCATGCATTATACAGAGAGTGAGAGACTTACACGTATCATGTAATATACATTATTTCAAAAATATTTTGTAATTATTTAGGATATTTATATCATGCTAACTGCTTTTAATAAATATTTTTTATGTTTTTGAAAAAAGTATATTATGCTCACCAAGGATGCATTTATTTGATCAAAAGTACAGTAATGTACTTTTAATATTGTGAAATATTATTATAATTTAGTAAAAAGCTTTTTTTAAAGTTTAGTATTACACACACACACACACACACACACACATTAAAAAGGTGTGTGCATTTTTTGTTTTCTATTTCATTTTGAGCCAAGGACTTTAGTTTGGTGGACCACTAACCAACATTTGTAAGTCTTTGAAAAAGTAAAAGAACCACTGATCTATGATGACTGGATTGCTCTTTGCGTTTAATCTGCTGATAGGCAGTGAAGCCACCGGAAGTGTTCGATCCGCCATCTTACTATCCCCTACCAGCAGAGAGCACCATTGAGTAGCGCTGTTTGATTCCGACATTTTTGGAATCGAGTCCGATTCCTGGTTCTGGAATCGATGGGATTCGATTCCAAGAATGAATCATTTATTTAACCACCGTTTAAAATCATTACCTGCTTCAAAATGAATGCTGTTAAGGAAATCATTGTTGAAACATCTGCAGTTAGCCTACTGTACAAATAAAAACACTAACAAAATTACATAAACAATGAATAACTGTACAAGGCGAATGAGGCTATATGTGTATGCAAAGCATAAACCTTTCTTCCTATTTGCATTTTGTCATTTGTTATATATATGTTGAGGTCGTGTTTATCATGTTCATCTAATGTTCGCTACTCTAATGAAGATAACTTTTTAACAAGCAGGGGAAATTCCCGACATTAACAAAAATAACCGTTTACATGCCACGGGTGTTTGCACTGTAAGAATGTCCAGGGATACTTCAGATGTAAAAACGCTGACTTGTTAGGTGATGTTTTCTCTTTAAATTCATACAATTTCCTATTAATTCAATGGAATGTATGGGAACAGTGGAGAATACCAATATGGCGGCGCGGCGGCGGCTTCACTTTCATGAAGCCATGCAATCCAGTTCTCTATTATATATCAGTGAAAAGAACACATTTCTTCAACCAACTACAAGATTTAAAGTGCATATCTCAGCTATGTGCCAAAATTAAATACTTCTTAAACATTAAGGGTGGTTTAAATCCAAAATTTGCTCTCATGACATGTTTTCACTCGTTTCACGTGCTGTTGGTGATGTGACCGTAAAAGTGATTTGATATTTTGAGTTGTGAAAACGTCTTTTTCTTTCCAACACCACTGCTAATAACAGAAAGAACCAAGTAACCTAGCTGACACAGAAAAGTGGGAAAGAGAGACAGAAGAAATTAATGACAAAATCGAGACATTCATTAAAGGCTGGGGAAGATGGAGAGAATGGGGAAAAGAAAACAAACAAGACATCTGTCCGTCGCTCTCATTGTTTGCCGTGTCCAGTTTCTCAAAGGTCACTCTGCCCCTTTATGCAGCAGATGGGAGACACAGACAGAGAGAGAGGAAGGACGAAAAACAAGAAATGAAGACAGGAGGGGAGATTTATATCAGAACCCCACTGTTAGGATTCTCCATCATTGCCACAGCGACCGGTTACCTGGCAACGAGGTACACAATGGTGCGGTAACCCTGACAACAGTGTAGTGGTCTGTCTGGCCAAAGACAAGGGTTTGAGATGGACAGAAGAGAATCAGACGGCAGAGAAAAGGTGAAGTGTGTGTGTGTGAGAGAGACAGAGAGAATCAGTCTACTGGCTATTAAAATCTCAATATATCCATTCATGATACTGATATTATTATTGACACACACACACAAGGATGGACAGTGTCTCCATCTCTTTTTCATTCTCTCTCTCTCTCACACACACACACTGACACAATGTAGCTTCAGTTCAATAGCGCTTTATTGGCATAACTGTCAAAATGCAAAATGCCATAGAAAGGCAGAGTATTATTAATGAGCGTGCACACAAACACACTGTGTTTAATGTACGCTGACAGGTGGATCTATTGCTGTTGTCAGTGAAGTTCTCTGCAGACATACAGGCTTGATTAAAGGACTTGTGTTGTATGTGAGAGTCAGTGTTGTAGTACAAAACAAACTGAGAACAAACACAGCTATATACACACAGACATCTGTGTTATATATATGTAATATGAGCCAAATGTGTGTGTGTGTGTGTGTGTGTGTGTGTCAGTGAACGCTCACATAATGGTTTTTATGCTGGAATATACCAGGCACAACTAAAAGCCAATGTGACAAGTTCACACACACACACACACACACACACACACACACACCACACACACACACACACACACACACACACACACACACACACACACACACACAATCAGCATCTCTTCCTGCACATCCTTCATACACTTTATACTAGTGTTTGCATTATGTCATTTAAACGTTTGCAGATTGTCCAAGCAGACACTGGAAAGAAAAATCATGAATGAGATCTCTTTAATATCGCTATTGTTTATCCTGAACACCAAAGCAATGAATGAAAGCAAATTGAGAATTTTATGTCTCAAGTTTTTTGTAAGAAAAAAGACCCAGGGAATTTCACATGTGGCTTCTTTAGTTTCACAAGAAATCTCAACAGTGTCTCAGACTGTGCTCAGATTTGCCAAGATGCAAAAGATGTAATATTTTTTACATGTAAAGGTATACAGTATGTGCTGCTCTATTGGAGAATGCTGACTGCCTAAAAGCACTTCTTCTAAGTGGCATTACACAGTCCTCTCTAGTAGTGGCTTTAGTAGATGAGTTAAAATGTTGTCTTGTTCCCCCATTCTTTGGGGGAATTTTAGGAAAATAATCTGAGAAGAAGTTGATACTTAAATCTGAGGAGAGTCACCACCTGCTGAGTCAAAAAAGGTTTATTATATTGAACTAAAATTATGTATAAAATCATTTTAAGTACTTATATATACTGTATATATATACTCCACACAAAGACAATTACTAAAATTACAATCTATGTTATTACATTTGTGTAAATATTAAAATTAAGTTTAAATCAAAATGCTAACTAAACCTATAATAGTATCTCAATAGCCGGGTTTCCATTATAGAATTGTGCAAAACTTTTGTGATATTTTATAAATGTCGATAAAAACTGAAGCATTGACTAGATCAGCTCTGGCTGTGTCGGAGCCGTAATGTGCTGCAGACGTGTGCAGAGTAAATATGGGATTATCCAAGCTTTAATGATAAGGAAAGCACCTTATACAAGCATTTTGTAGTCAATGCTTATGTAAGCGGCCATATATTAGGTGTTTTTTGAAGTTATAGTATATAAAAGAATGATCATGTGATTATCACGTAAGCCAGGTGACCTGTAAATGTGAAAAAGCCATTGCAGTTTTGCAATATATACCTTTTTTCGAATTGCCTGAAAAACCACCTCATGCAAGCTGAAAATCTTTTTTGCAATAAATTGGAGTGTTTGTGAAATTGATGTGTTTCCATTGGGCGTATTTTCAATTCGCAATTTCAGTTTGTGTATTTTGAAGGGTAATGGTAAGTGTTCCTGTGGCCAGTGGGAGCAGTGCAGCAGCGCATGGGTGTGGGTTCAGCCCAGAACACACATACTGACAAAAATGTATATCCTGAATGCATGTAAATGTAACGCTTCGGTGGTAAGATAAATGCATAAAATGTAAATGTAATGGAAAAGCGGCTATAGATACTAATATAACACTAACTAAACTAATATGGTTTTCTGATCTCAGCTGGTTTAAACTGGTCTTAGCTGGTTTAGGATGGTCTCCCAGCCAGCCAAGCTGGTGTTTAACTGGGCAGCCAGCGGGTCTTCCAGCTGAAAAACACCTGAAACCCCTCTAAAACCAGAAAACAGACTAGCAAACCAGCTTAAACTGGTTTAAGTGTATTTTTTCAGCAGTGCCACTAAATGTGAGGCTGTGATTGTTTAATCTTTGTGTAAATGTGCCTGTATTTCCTTGCTGAATGTGTTTAATCTAGTAGCTGGAGTGTGTTCTCTCACATGTCTTTGAGTGTATGAGACTTTCACCTTCATCCTGGTGCTTATTATCAAAGTGCGAGAGACTGAAGCGGGTCATGACCTGAGACAAAAGGAAATTAAAACACTGAGGTACATATGAAGAGAGATGAAAGGGAGAATATGGAGAAAGATGATTAATTTCCATTTCTTTCACTCTCACGTTCTCTTTCTCCGACTGGCTTTATTCTGTTTCAAAAGGCGGGAAGCAAAAGAGAGACTGAACGAAGCCTCTCCGCCTCTTATAAACACGCAGCGCTGCAAGCCGTTTCCACGACAACATGTCTCACACATGTGGAGTGATGGAGGGTGGAGGGAGGGAGAGATGAAGAAGGGGAAATGGAGGAGTGAAGGAAACAGCAAGTTCTCTTCTGTGCTTCAATGCTTGTTTACGTACGCGTCTCTCTGAAATGTGTGTTTGTATAGTGTCCTCACTCTGTTTGTCTCAGTGTCAATCCACACATGACATTTAGTTTCTCAAATTCTCATCAGGACTCTCTCGTCTATAAACACTCAGGGCTGCTCTCATTTCTTTCCAACCACAACAGTTTCCATGCATTGTTTCTTTATAAACACCTGTATGAATGTGAATGGGTCTTGTGTTAATTTGCCTTGCAAAGACAGCTCAGGCATTTTTCTTACATTTGCTTTAACATTAATATATTACCAGGTGCACACGCACACGCACACATTAGGGACAGATGATATATTTCAGGAATTATAACACATATTCAGATTTCATTTATCTTCGGACTTATAACTATATATTCAGATCTATATTTCATAATTTAATATTATATTTATTATATTTCGATTTACGCGTCTATACTCTGAATATGTATGATTTTATATTTTATTGTTCCTCATTTCTGACATAATTTATCTCAGTGACGTCAATCCACACATGACATTTAGTTTCATTTCATCAGGACTCTTCGTCTATAAACACTCAGGGCTGCTCTATTTCGGTTTTCAACCACAACAGTTTCCATGCATTGTTTCTTTTAAAACACCTGTTGAATTAATGGGTTTTACTGTACAAATTTTTCTTATGTGCTTTAACATTAATATATTGAAAGCACCACAGGTTATAAGGAGTGCGCACACACACACACACACACACACACACACACAATTATGTGTTCAGGATTTATCAATATATATTGTCATTTACAATTATATTTTCAGAATTATAACTACTATATTCATTATTTACTTTTATATAAACAATTTACATCCATCATATATTCAGACTTACAACTATATATTATAATTCACATTTATATATTTAGAATTATAACTACATATTCACGATTTACATTTATACTTTCGGACTTATAACTATATATTCAGATCTATATATTCATAATTTATGTCATAAACAGATTTGTAAATATATATTTTGACACACACCCACACACAGTATATACTTATATTTATAGTGTTTATATATTCTGCTTGAAAGTTTGTGAACCCTTTAGAATTTTCTATATTTCAGCATAAATATGACCCAAAGCATCATCAGCTTTTCATATAAATCTTGAAAGTATAAGATAACCGAATAAAACAAGTGAGAGAGTATGTGAAAGGTATGTGAATCTTTGCTTTCAGTATCTGGTGTGTCCCCCTTTTTGCTACAGTAACTGAAGGTAAAGTTTCTTGTAAACGCTGATCAGTCCTGCACAATAACATGTAGGAGTTTTAGCCCATGCCTTAGTGCTGAACAACTAAAACTCTATGATGTTGATGGGTTTCCTCCTTTGAAATGCTTGCTTAGGTCCTTCCACAACATTTGAATCAGATTAAGGTCTGGACTTTTATTCCTTTGATTCAGCCATTCCAAAACATTAACTTTGTTCTTCTTTAGCATTCTTTGGTGGAATGATTTGTGTGCTTGGGGTTGTTGTCTTGCTGCATGACCCACGTTCTCTTGAGACTATGTTCTTAAACAGATGTCCTGACGTTTTGCTGCAGAATTTGCTGGTATAATTCAGAATTCATTGTTCCATCAATGATGGCAGGCTGCCCTGGCCAAGATGCAGCAAAACAGGCCCAAGCCATGATACTACCACCACCATGTTTCATAGATGGGATACGATTCTTAAGCTGGAATGCAGTGTGTTCTTTTTTCCAAACATATTAGCTTCTAATTTAAACCAATAAGTTCTATTTTGGTTTCATCCATCCATTAAACCTTTCTCCAATAATCATCTGGCCTGTCCACATGATCTTTAGCAAGCAATTGTATTTTTTGGAGAACAGTGGCTTTCTTCTTGCAACTCTGCCATGCACACCATGGTTGCTCAGTGTTCTCCTGATGGTGGGCTCATGAACATTAACATTAGCCAATGTGAGAAAGACCTTTAGTTGCTTAGAAGTTACCCTGCAACTTTTGCAACCTCGCAGATTATTACACGTTCTGCTTTGAAGTGATCTTTGTTGGTCGACCACTTCTCGAGAAGGGAACAGTGGTCTTGAATTTCCTCCATTTGTGCACAGTCTGTCTGACTGTGGATTAGTGGAGTCCAAAATCTTTAGAGAAGATTTTGTAAACTTTTTAGCCTGATGAGCAACATCAACTCTTTTTCCGAGGTCCTCAGTGATCTCCTTTGTTCATGACATGATTCACTTCCACAAACATGATCAGACTTGGATAGATCCCTGTTCTTTGAATAAAACAGGTCCTGGACTGACATTTGATAGTCCTTGCACTGACCGTGAAAACACCTCTGCATAGATGGACTATAATTTCACCTTTAAATTAACTGCTAATCCAAGAGATTCACATACTTTTGCCACTAATGGATATGCAATATTGGGTCATTTTCCTGAATAATTAAATTACAAAGAAAAATTCTCATTTGTTTGATTGGGTTCTCTTTGTCTATTTTCAGGACTTGTGCAAAAATCTGATTTTTTTTGTTTTTGGTCATATTTATGCAGAAATATAGAAAATTTGCTAGGGTTCACAAACTTTCAAGCAGCACTGTATATACATATATATATATGTCAAGACCCGGGGCCTGTTTCATAAAACAAGTTTACCAAATAAGCCAGGCTTATTTCAGTTAAGGCTGGAATACACAACACAGCTTTTTAAATTTGAACAGATTTTTAAAACACTAGGCATCATACTCTTACCGACTTTGTAAATAGTGACAAAGGAAAACTGGGCATCACACACTATGCGACTGAAGATCACACACTACCAGACTTTAAAGTCTTTCCGATCACGACAAACTCACGCAGAAACTTGCGCCTTGTTGCTAGGAGACGCATGACAAATGAAAACATGTGTGTTCTAAAATCGGCTGCAAATATCAAACATGTTTGCTATCCTCGACTGGATAGAATCAAAGTCTGAAGCTAAAAAATCGGAGTCTGTGACCATCATACACTACAAGATTTTCTGTGGAATCTTTCAGCTGTAATCTGCAGACTAGCTCTGACTTTCCTCAACTAGCGTCAACTTGTTCAAACTGTAAAATCAGGGCAAAATTCACGTAATGTATTCCAGGCTTTAGTCTGACTAATTTTGAACCAAATCAACAGACAATAAGTCAGACTAACTGAAATAAACTTATCAAACATTCAACAGCTCCGTATAAATTTAATATAAATATTTCTATATTAAGGTATTTCATCCAGTTTTAATAACTTAAATTAACTGAAACATAAAAATTGTATAGACCTTTATAAAAACTAATAAAAATGACAAAAACACAAAACAGAATGTCAAATTTTTAAATATTAAAATAAAATCTAATTCAAACTATTAACAAACACTACAATATAATCTCAATGATACTAAAATAACACTGACATAATTCAAAGTAAGATGTTTTTCTCTAAACTGGTTTAAAGTAATCTTAGCTGATGTAGGATGATCTGTCAAATCATATATACTGCATGTGTGTGTGTGCGCATGCACGTTATTAAATAGACGCGCCACAGATTATTATTGTTGGTGGAAAATTATGTATTTCAAACACGTTTCTCCTGATAATTAACGTCTCAAAGGACAAGTTGTGATTGTTATGTGATTATTGTGCTAATATTGTACAGTTTCTTTTCTCTTATTATGCCTCCTTAAACCTTAAAAAATACAGTTTAATTTGTTAATACATGACCAAGAAACAAAGTAAATTTAGACGTACACCTTTGGCTCCATCTTGATGTTTTCCTGATCATTTTATAGACACCCCGAATCCTCTCTGGTAATTTGACAGAGTCATGGGCGTCTTGATTGATGTCATTTATCTTTCATTTCCTGCTGTATTGATTTTGCCATGGTGAGTCACTCTATGTCATTTCCTTTTTATGAATCATGATTCATAAAGCTACAGGTAGCCATTATTGGTAATCATTACACACTTAGGTTGTCAAGGGAACTGAGTCCATTTGCATGGATACCTGGAGGGAGGAGGGGGTCAGGGAGATGGAAAAATCCTGACGAGAGAGAGAGAGGGAGAGAGGGAAGCGTGAAAGGGTTTGGGGAGACAGATGTGCGTCCTCCCGGTATATTAAGCTTTTGTGTCACAGGCAGGTAAATCCTCACCTAACGCTTCCACAAACACAGTGGTGGTCGTCCTGCAGGGCCTGTAAACTCTGAGCTCTCACACGCTGCTGCGGTCTAAAAACACCACAGTGCTCTGATTCACATTCATCAAAGATGGCAGTCCACATAAAAGAGAACGGACTAAAACCTGTGGCTGTGTAAATGTTATTTGAACAAATGTTCTTAAGGATACCAGTTGAGTTCTTTCATCATTACCTTCATTTGTGTTTCACAACTGATGTTCGGTCTTCTGTCAAACAAAATAATTTTTAGCAATATTCCCGCTGATTTGTTCTATTCGGTAAAATAATATTGTGAAACTGACCCTCTGCTGTGGCTCTCTAATGTTGTTTGTGTTTTTGCAAAATAAAGTCTGGTGCATTGGGTTTAGTGTATTACAAGAAGCAATGTTATACACCAAGATTTAATATGTGCAAGCCCAAATGAGATTTGAGAGCTATGGCAGAGTGGAAGATTTCAGACTATTTTTCCTCACAAAGCTTTTCATGACTTCATAAGAACCGAGTGGTCATTTTTGAAGTTTCTTTGTTGCTGCTTTTTTCAATTTATTCATTCATTTTTCTTTAAAAATAGTCAATATTTTGTTGTATCTTATTTATTAAGTTAGTCCATTTTATTCTCTCTAACATAGCATATCATTTTTGTTGACATAAACGCTAAATGTCAAATGGTTTAAGATATTTTTAAGAGATTTATTATTTTAATGTCATGCATGTATACATATACTACCATTCAAAAGTGTGGCATCAATTCTTTAAATGTTTTTTTTTATTCTCACCAAGGCTGCATTTATTTGATCAAACATATAGTAATATTGTGAAATATTATTACAATTAACAGTGACGGTAATCTATTTTATTATACATTATCAAATGTGATTTCTTCATGTGACAGCAAAGCTGAATTTTCAGCAGCCATGATACATTTTTCAGGATTCTTTGATAGAACACAAGAACAGCATTTATTTAAAATATAAATCGTTTTTGTAACAATGTAAAAGTCTTTGCTGTCTCCCTTGATCAGTTCAATGCTTCCTTGCTGAATAAAAGTATTAATTTCTTAAAAAAAAAAAAAAAACTTACTGAAACCAACCTTTAGACCAGGCGTCCTCAAATCTGGCCCACTCCTGCAGAGTTTAGCTCTAACCCTAATCAAACACACCTGAGCATGCTAATCAGCGTCTTCAAGATCATCAGAAAATCACAGACAGGTGAGTTTGATCAGGGAGATTGGGCCTCCAGGGCAAGATTTGAGGAACCATGCTTTAGACTGTAGTTTGTACTTTATAATAACCTTTTTGTTTTTCTTAGAAGCTAATGTCAAATTGTATTTTACATGCTTAGTCTATTAGGATGTTGCATTATACCATTTACTTAATGATTTGTGTCATTGTCTGGGAAAATGTAATCTTATGTTTATGTTGTGGATATAACTGATTAACTTAAATAATAAAATAAATAAATAATTAAGCTCAGATGAGCTTTATTTGTCACATACACAATTATACAGAGTATAACCAGCAGTGAAATGTGTTCTCTGCATTTAACCCATCCAAGTACACACACTTGGAGCAGTGGGCAGCCGACGCTGCGGCGCCCGGGGAGCAGTTGGGGGTTCGGTGCCTTGCTCAAGGGTCTCACCTCAGTCGTGGACAATCCTGCCGGAGCCGAGATTCGAACCCACAACCTCGGGTTACAAGTCCAACGCTCTATCCATTAGAGCCACGACTGCCCCTTCATTTCATATGTAGGATGCATTATCACTGATGGCTTGCAACTGATCCTATATACACTTTTTTTTGTCCTGTTTGGAGGTTTAAAATCCCTAAGTTTTTGTAATGGAAAACACTTTTTAGATGGAATAGCCCTTTTAAGTTAATATAATATCTGTGTGATGTTATTAGAATCTGTAAACATTTTTATAATCTTAATGCAACATAGTTTGAGCATTCTTTCAAAAATGTGATTATTTTAGCTCATAGTGATGTTTTCAGAATGTTCTGAGCGCTACTTTAAAAGAGCATCCTTTTAATCGCATCGTAAGAATGTTTTCAGTAATGTTATGCTAACCTTTAGATAAAGTACTCGCATTTAGAAAGTGTTTGTTTAATGCTTGTGTGGTGTGCGCGATGCCTCGCTGTGCGTTTTGTGAACATTTGGGCCTTCACGTTGAGATTGCTTGCGGCATGAGCGTGAGTTTGTGTGGCGGTGTTGTGATGGAGAGATGGCTCTGCCAATGCCGTCTGTCTGAGGGAGAGGCCTGCCTCTGATGGGCCCGCTGAGAAATGAGCTGCTTTTAATGAAGTGGCATTATTAGCAAAGAGGGACGGATAGCTCTCCTCTGGGAGACACACGGCTAATGCTGCAACATACATGGAGCGAGAGAGACGGAGAGAATAGAACTGAGGATGAGAGAATGATGGAAAGACTAGAGCTGATGTGATGGAGAGACTTTGGGAGAGAATGAACGAGAGGGAGAAGTTTTGAGGGCAGCGCCTTCAAGGGAGATGCGATTTGTTTGAGAGACACTCAGCTAGAGCGTGTGAGTATGTGTGTCTCATTTAGAATGGAGTGCTAAAAGCTGTGGTCTGAATTAGGCCAGTGTCCATTAATAATGAATATCCAAAATAGCACCATCACAAATCAAACTCCCCGGACACACTGCAATTTAGGAGCAGTACTGCCCACAACTATATGCTGTACAACACACACACACACACACACACACGCACACACACACACGCACACACCACACACACGCACACACGCACACACACACACACACACACACACACACACACACACACACACACACGCACGCACGCACGCACACACACACAGAGACACACAGAGACACAGACACAGACAGTTACGACTGGATGGAGATTATGACACACAGGCAGTATAATGCACTCTAAAGCCCTACCAAATCTACCACAATGCCACTGATTGGTAATCAGTTCTTTGGCATTGAACACACACACTTACACTTGTTTTTCTACCATTTTTTTGTTTTTCTGTATTTTTTCCCTATATTGACTTTTATTGTTTTTATACAGAGCTGATGGTATTTTTCATCAAATAGTTCTAATTCTAACATTCACAGAAATGTTAAACATTTTTATAGTTTCATTAAATTACATATTTTAATTACAAACAATATTTTCATCTGTTATATCATTTATTATGCTTTACCTATTTTATATTGTATTACTTTATTATATGTTTTTCATTTTTAGATCTTCATTGTATATTTTGCTTAGGCAGATATTTATATTTTATATATTATACGTTTTTAAAGCCATTTTCTTTGTGAACAATTGGCTGCTCACTACAATATACTGTAATCAATTTCAGTTTTTAATGTAGTGAAAAACTGGACCCACACATGCACAAATTTGCTAAATCCAGTATGTCGTGACACATTGGCTCATTTGTGGTCAGATAATGAAGATACTTTGTTTGGACCAGAGATAATTACTGTCTCAATCACGATAATAAGGATGCATGCGCAGCAGTAGATCTTGCAGTTGGAGTGTTTATACAGCTCCTTCAAGGTCAAAGGTTGGAGTGGAGAGCTGCAGGAGCAGTAATGGAGACAGTAGGTTTGATCTCGCTGCATGTGATCTGAACAGTGTTATGACACCACAGCAGTAATGGGTCAGTCGGGCTAATCCAGACCCGCTCGCTCACTCCAGCGCGCCTTTTATCTTTTCACTGTCTCCATCTGTTTCTCTTCCACTTTTACACTTGTTTTTTTCTTATCTTGTAAATTTCACCACAGTTGCACACACCGTCTACAGGTATAAGTGTGGCATGTTTTAATTTGATTCATATTCACTATTGCTCAAATGTCTGGGGTTAGTAAGATTGTTTTTTTATGTATTTGAAAGAGGTCTTTTATGCTTACAAATTATGCAGTTATTTAATCAAAAATACAGTAAAAATATTTACTATTTACTAATGTTTTCTATTTTTATATATTTTAAAATATGATTTATTCCTGATGGCAAAGCTTTCAGCAGTCATTAGTCCAGTCTTCAGAAAACATTCATAAATCATTGTAATATTCCGATTTGCCGCACAAGAAAATAAAAAAGTGTATTATTATCAATGTTGATAACAGCTGTGCTGCTTAAAGGGATAGTTCACCCAAAAATGACAATTATGTCATTAATTACTCACCCTCGTGTCGTTCCAAATCCATAAGACCATCGTTTATCTTCTGAACACAAATACAGATATTTTTTGATAAAATCTGAGAGCTGTCTGATCCTCCGTAGACAGGAGCGCAACTGAAATGTTTCCAGGTCCAGAAACGTAGTAAGGATGTCGGTAAAATAGTCCATGTGTCATCAGGGGTTCAACCATAATTTATGAAGCTATATGAGAATACTTTTGTGCACAAAGAAAACATTAATAACAATTTATTCAACAATTCTTCTCTGTAAGTTACCGTCTTCCGATATTTTGGAGCGTACCCCAGAACGTAATAAAAGTAATCAGCGTTGTTTACTTTCAGCATGCGCACGCTTTCTACTGAACGCACTGATTACGTTGATTTTTTAAAGAGTATTCTCGTAGCTTGGTAAAATTATGGTTGAACCCCTGATGTCACTTGGACTATTCTACTGTTGTCCTTGCTACGTTTCTGGACTTGGGAACATTGCAGTTTGCATTGCTGTCTGATTCCATCAAAAATATCTTAATTTGTGTTCTGAAGATGAACGAAGGTCTTACGGGTTTGGAACGACATGAGGGTGAGTTTATGACAGAATTTTCATTTTTGAGTGAACTAACCCTTTAATATTTTGTGGAAACCATGGTACCTTTTTAGGACTCTTTGATGAATAGAAAGGAACAGTATTTATTTGAAATAGAAATCTTTTGTAACATTCTAAGTTTTTACTGCCACTTTTGATCAATTAAATATGTCCTTGTTGAGTATTCATTTCTTTCAAAAAAAAAATTATGATTTCTTTTTTTTGAAAGAAATGAATACTTGCAGTATAATATGAGTAAATGATGGCAGAATTTCAATTCCAGATAAACTATTCTCTTTCAGTACCTACTGTGAACAAAAATACTTAAAACAAGGAAGAAACCAAGAAGGTACAAATGTGTACAATAATCTAGTTACTCAACATTTATAATGACTACATTTGTTATTTAATTAAATGCTGAAATATTGTCCATAATGAGAGGAATGCAGTCTGTGGTAAGGAAACATCCTTCATTGTTTGGCAGACATCAAGACTACAAACACATTTGAGGTTGAACTGTGGGGTTGATGGAGGGGTTAGGACTGGATACTTTTCTTCATTTATTTTACAGAACACTCTCTCCCTCTTTTGGTTGTCTTTTTTATGCTAATAGCTGCTATATATAGTTGGTGGGCTAAACTCTCATTGTGACCATAGAGCTGTGAAGTATAACAGCATAACGGAGCAGAGCTTGTATTGAGCCTCAGGCTACCTGTGTGCTTATGATGGGATTAAACTGGGCCAGAACCAGCTGGAGCCAAAACACCAGCGCAGACAAGCGTTAACATGATCACAGAATCACTGATCTCACTGATTACTAATCAAGCTGAATGAGCCGTTGCCAATAAAATATACATATACATTTCTAAATCAGAGTGTATTGTTTGGCTCGTGTTCTGCTTCTACATGGCATTTGATCAAATTGTGGGCTATTTTGTATTTGTAGGTGTAGTAGAAAGAGGGAGACAACAGGAAATGATGAGGAAATAAAGCGGAATTAGACTGGGAAATGTTCCAAGGCAGATGAAAACTTACTGACTGATGCCATAAAACTAAGTTAGAGAAAGCATGTTTTATCTGAGTTTTATGTACTTTTTGGGATGTTTCCTTTTCCAAGTGAACATAAAATGTATTAACGTCCCCAAAAGAATAGCAAAACCTTGAGGGGGGGTGGGGGTATAGTCTTAATTCAGATGTAAAAAGGCCAAATAGTCACATGCTATATATACACACTACCGTTCAAAAGTTAGGATTTTGCATTAAAACATTTAGAATGTTGCAAAAAAAAATTTTTCAAATAAATTCTGACATAAAGCAGCAAACTGTTTTTTTCAAATATCATAATAAAAAATGTTGAGCACAAAATCAGTATATTAGGATGATTTCTGAAGGATCACGTGACACTCAAGACTGCTTTGCCATGACATTACATAGATAAATAACAAATTACATTTATTAAATATATTTGAATATTAGCTTTTGAATGGTACACACACACACACACACACACACACACACACACTATTTTAGTTTGTTGCATTATCTTAAAAATTACAGTATAAAATTAAATATATATTGATTTCCAAAGTTATATTTTGTAAAGAAAATTAAATGCAATGATTTACTCTGTCGCCACAGTAATGTTGGTAAATTATCTTCATTTGAGGGCTTATCTAGGCAAATATTGATATATGCAATTAATTATAAGTAATTTGATTAATGTCTTGGTATATCGTGTAATTAACATTTGACATTCCTAGTCTATAATTATAATTAGCTTATATTATGCAGTGATATAGAAGTGAAAGGCAGATCCCTGCATGCTGGTGTGCTTGTAGAGAGAGTGAGAGTGACTGTATGGGATATACAGTATGAGTGGACGTTTGACGCCACTTGTGTTGCAGCACTCAATCGTGTGTGTGTGTGAGAGAGTGATAACAGCGTTGAGATCAGTCTGCTTCTCTTGACTCCGTGCTGCTAGGGCTCCTCACTGAGATTGGTGTGAATTATTCTAGCGCGCCATTTCCATTTCCAATCCAAGACCAGACGCACAACACGCACCCCAGGAGGAGGGACTGGAGGTTTAAATCCATGCTGTACGTTTAAGTGTGTGTGTGCGTTGTTGAATATTTAATGAGACAAAACCATAGTATGAATATTTGATGAGGACATGTGTCCCATATGGAGGGTTCAAAGAGCACCACGCCCACAGCTCAAGACGTGTGTGTGAGTTAGGGAGGGGGTAAATGAGGGAGATCACAGGAGTGAGTGTCTGTGTGTTAGAGATTAACATGGATGTGTGTGTGTGTGTGTGTGTCTCAAATCTTTTCCCAGCTACTCATATCTGTCTATATCTTTATTATTCCCATGCGTCCCTCATTCTTATCGGTCCTTTTGTTTATCAGTCTCAGATTCTGCTATCTGTCCGTCTCTGACAGACCTCTCTTTTAATTTGCACTCTCCTTCTATCCATCACTTTTGTCCTCTACTAGAGTGTTTTTAATGCAATTTTGTCCATTAGTGCACAAAGCTGCGAGTATCGCATTTAAACACTTATTATTTGGCTTTAATCAGCTTTAGTGTTCATTAGCTGCTATGTACAATGTGTATCTGTTAGTAGTTGACTGATATATTACCAAGGCTGATATATCGACTGATGTCTGTCTGTCTGTCTGTCTGTCTGTCTGTCAATCTATCTATCGTTCATTACTGTGTAAAGTTGTAATTGCGACATTTAAACTTTTTTTGCTTTCATCAACTTTAATGTTCATTAGCTGCGAAATACATTCTCTCTCTCTCTCTCTCTCTCTCTCTCTCTCTCTCTCTCTCTCTCTCTCTCTCGAATGTCAGTCTGTTTCTAGTTCTTCCTAATCTGACATGCTCGCTTGATTGTATATCAATCTGAGTCTGTGTGTTTCTCCCTGTGGACTTCAATGCCATTACTCACATCTGAAGCAGAACAAACATGCACAGGCACCTATGAACACACACACGTTATTCCCACCACCCAGAGAGAAAATATCAGCATCTGCTATGAGAGACAGAGACATTAATTAACACCGCCCCTCTGCTTCTGATGTGCCCCTCTTCAACCTCCTGCTTTAATCCACACCTGAGCCACACACACACACACACACACACACACACACACACTCAGTCACAGAGCTCACGTGTGTTCTCTCCAAGAAGTTGTGTTCGTAATGTAAATGTCAACTCTGTGTATGTGTGACTGGCAGCTACAACATCATCGTGATGAGCCGGGGCCTGCAGAGCAGAAGCGGAGCGTTCACTCATACAATGTAGTGAAGAACTCTGGCCTCTTTCCTCAATAGATGATCAAAAATGTAACATGTTATTATTTCATGATATCTTGCTATTTTTTATCCATCCATCCATCCATCCATCATTTAATGTCGCTAAGCTAAAAATACATAACACATACATTTTGGGTAGAATAGTAAATTTCCTTTTAGATTTTCCTTTTTTATTTTGAATGAAGCCTAAGTATACTGTGATTATAATCAGCATTTCTCTGAACTCATGCAATTTTTGATTTTTTATAACTGAGCTTGTCATAGTGCATTCAACTATTGCCTTCTCTGCAACTGATGTCATGTTGAGGTGCCATATCTTTCATGTTGTGAGCATACTTATGATGCTTTAAAATGTTGTTTAGGTAGAGAGCTCACTAGGTTTTGGAACAGCGCTTGAATGCGCCAACCTTTGAATGGCGACTCGGCCTCACCCCAATCTCTCTCTGACTCTAATTGTTACCATCTCGGTCCTTTGTTCTGTTCCCTTTCTGCTTCTGTCTCTCCAAACCACGTATCCATCCAAAAACCCAAATGCCATTTTTGTGTGTGTGACTGCAATTACAATACCAGAGTTTTGGAGAGCAACCAATAAAACCAATGAGAGAGAGGGAGTCCTTTGTGACTTCTCTGATTTTATTATTGCTCCTTTATGAGATTTTTCTTACTAATGGCACGTTGAGCCTCTCGTTCCCTGTGTGTGTGTGTGTGTAATCCTGGCAGCATCGAGCATTAAAATACAGCCTGTGAGAATATGGAAAAATGGCCGAATCCCACCGGTACATCATGGCGAGGGGGAGGTCATCGCATTTCTGAGTCATATTCAGATGTCGGTCAGTTCTGGAGAACATGAAGAATTCGAATGACCTTGGACAGTTACACAGGCTCATGGATGGGAAGATGTAAAAAGTGAAGAGAGATGTGTGTGTGGGTATACCGAGATCAAACCTCTCTTTGTTTCTCCCCTCTGCTTTGACTGACAGTTCAAGGAAATAGTCACACCTATGATTATTAAGCGTGCACTTCCTGGGCCCTGCAGGCCATTAACTAGCAATTCAAATGTTTGCAAATAGTGCACGTGTGTGTGTGTTTGCCCCCCTCGCATGCAGATTAGCTTACGTGCACATGTTTTAATTATGCTCATTTCCTGATTTCGCACAGTTGTGTGTGTGTGTGTGTGTGTGTAATTCTATTCTGCTGCTTAGTGCTTAATACATAAACAGAGGAAATGTTTTCTGATATCTTATGCAAACAAAACCGTTGTGTGTGTGCTTGTGTGTTGTATTTAAAAGATTTATCTTCTTTTTTGCAGCATTAAACCTGTTTTTGACAGATGACATCTCAATCCTGCGGTTGCAGGTGTTCATCGAGTGTGTGTGTGTGTGTGTGTGTGTTTCAGGGTCATACCTTGCCTCTAGCTCTTGGAACAGTAGTCGGAATAGGGCGAGTGGTAGAATGTTGAACGGATAGTGGGCGGAGCACAGGAAGAGATTCACACCTCTGGAATGTCTTTACTACTGTTTGCCTCTGGGAATATCTTCTGCACTCCGTTTTCTCTCCTCCTCGTTCCTCTCCCTCGCTCCTGCGCTCTTTCAGACTGTGAGGAACAGATGGGGCTAGACAGGGTGTGAAGGCACACCTGGTTTTCATCCACTGAGAGAGTGAGAGACAGCATGAGCAAAAAGAGAACAGACATGAAAAGACAGAGAGGGTAAAAAAAAAAGTGGAAATGTTTCGTGATCTCTGTCGATTATAGTTTACATGAGTTGGGATCTAGACAGACTTTGCTTAGAAACTTTACCCATGCTTACAGTTTACAAGGGCATTGTGGAGCATGGAAGATATTTATATACTTATATGAAAAGCAGCATAGCTGTATCTTCTACTGTCTGTGATTTCCCATAATCGCGTGTGAGTGAAGTAAAAATGGCTGATGGAGTGTTGTAGTCACTGAGCATTCTAATTCTCTTGAATGCTTTCTATGTGTTTTAGTCTTGACATGGCGTGCTAGTTTAAAACAAGTTCTTAGAAGGTGCTTTCATACTAATACCTTGTCTGCATTCGGTTTAGGACACAGTCAAAGTGTTGAACCGGTAATCCCTAAATTTGGTTGCTATAGTGATTTCCCAGCAGGCTTTGTGATAAGGAGAGATATTGACTGAACCTCGACCAGAAAAAGCATGTTGTATTATGTCTTAACCTTTAGATTATTTCTGTTCATGGGAACGTATCCTGCTGTTTAACCTGTCAGTAAGAGTTTGTGCAGGGGAAATGTTGAGGTCAGTCGTGCAGAGATGTACGCCCTGCTGTAATGTGAGATCATTGGTTGAGTTTGGTGATCTAAGGCACAGCTTACAAATGGCCAAAAATATAAATAGTATTTATAAAAATATATAACAAAAATGATTTATTTACATATAAAATGTTTAACTGTACACACTGTAGGCTATACATTTAAAAGTGCATTTTGTTTACCTTTGCCATTATCTAGCGCTAATCTTTAAAAACATATTAATGTGGCAAGACAAATGCATATGTATTCTCTGTGTGTGGATCTGAATCTGCTAATGCGTATTTATGTAATTAGCTGTGTGATAATCTAATCCTGTGTGTGTGGATTTATGCTTGTGGTGGATATTTCAGTATTTTTATTCATATGCCGAAGTTGCATGCAGTAAATCAGCGTGTGTGTGTTTTACAAATTGAAATTTTGCAGCAGCATAAGTGTGTTGTTGTGTGAAGGCCAGATCTTTAATAGCCACCGCAGGATCCACAATAAAGCCAGTGCTTGAATTGTGATGGAGCAGGAAACAGTAGTGGTTTCAGGGTCAGGCGGTTTAGAGACAGAGAATTACGATGAACAGCAACACTTGAAGAAGCAAGATAGGATTAATATTTGTATTTGTGTTTTTGTTATCTTTCTCTCTCTGTATCTCCCTGTCCACTTGTATAGATAAATGATCGGAATATGTTTTGCTTTTCGTCTTGAATATTTTTCCTTGAACCAGTTTTTCACTCACCAGCGGTTTGTAAGCGTTGATTCATAGCTCTTTTGAATTGTTTTAATGTAGTTAGCTGTTTTATCTTAGCTGTGTTGAGGAAACCACTTTTCAGTAAAAAAAAAAAAAAAGAAAAGTTAGCCTGGCTGGTTTAACTATTTTAAATTGAAAATATCTTGTAGCTTGGAAAGCTACAGTGCAATTCAAAGTACCTTTCCCAGAACTAGTTAGCTATAGCTACTAACAAAATTTAGCTTACTACATAGAAGCTATTCAAAGAGGCAGTGCCCTAAAATATGTAACTACCTTATCTAATGATATAGATGATTTAAGTGACTGTGAATATGGCATGGTTGTTGGTGCCAGACGGGCTGGTCTGAGTATTTCAGAAACTGCTGCTCTACTTGTTTCACGCACAACCATCTCTAGGGTTTACAGAGAATGGGCCGAAAAATAGAAAATATCCAGTGAGCAGCAGTTCTGTGGAAGAAAATACCTTGTCGATGCCAGAAGTCAGAGAAGAATGGCCAGACTGGCTTGAGCTTATAGAAAGGCAACAGTAACTCAAACAATCACTTTTTACAACCAAACCTGGACCTGATGAGTCTCAATTTCTGCTGCGGCATTAGAATGGTAGGGTCAGAATTTGGTGTAAACAACATGAAGGCATGGATCCATCCTGTCTTGTCTCAACGGTCCAGAAATACATTGGCATTTGACATGCATAGAGTTCTTTAAAATTATAGAATTTAAAAAGACCAGTTTTTCTCTGGCACAAAATAATGAAGGTTTTTGAACAAATTAATTCAGTTAGGCTGAGAATATTAAACTTAAACAGATTTTTTTTTAATAATAGAGTGGTGGAACTATGACGTTACTTTGTAGGCTAATCGGCTGTTAGCATCACACTGATTCCCTCGACAAAAGCCCATAGGATGTTTCCATAGACTTCAGGATTATCGCAAAAAATAAGCTCTGCCACTATTTGCAATAAGTATTATAGATAGCAGAAAATCCTGCTATTTTAACATAGTGTAAATAAAATCTATTGTTATTTGCACTTAGTGTATATAGAATCTATCGCTAAGAAAAATGCTATTTTCACTTAGTGTAAATAGTCTCTGTCGCTATTTACGCTTCGTGCAAATAGCTGCTGCCAAAAAATACAATGATGAATAGCAACATTTAAATAATTGTTTATTTAAATGACTTGTTGAATTAATCTGTGAATCATTTATTCACGTGAACTATTCAACTAATTCAAGGTAGTATAGCTACTAATTTGCTTCTCCAACACTGTTAATTGTTAGCCACTTTTCTTGTCATAGGTATAATTTTTATTTTAAAAATCACAAGCTAATTTTGAATTGTATTGAATCTTTTGTGTCATATATAATCACATTTTTGGCAGGGAGACGGAGAGTGAGCTCTAAAATAGAGATGTGGGGTGATGTTTGTGAAAAAGAAAAGAAATTGAAGCCGAGGGTGAATGTAAAAAGAGCTTCACCAAAAAAAAGGGAGAGAGGGGGAATAGGGTATTAGGTGAGAGGAGAGGTAAAATAGTATAAGTGCGGGTTCGTTATCTCCATTAGCACCTGCAAGGCTAACGAGGCTGTCTCTTCGTTACCATGGTGATCACAACACACACACACACACACAACACACACACACACCACACAACTATTCAGTTTGCTCTTTATCACACTACATTTTCAGCATTTGTGTGTTCTACTTTTGTGTGTAAGAGCCATAAATGAGTCTGAGTTGATCAATAGACAACGGTCGCTTTGTGTGTGTGTGTTACCCCTCATTTTACCCACCTCCTTGTCTAGGCCATCCTTAAAATCACATCGGCAGAAACATATTACAAAAACCTTGCCAACTCGAACCCTGTTCGGTGGGATCCAGCAGGATTGAGGACTGTGTGTGTGTGTGTGTGTGTAAGGGAGACAGCGTGTGTTTTATCTCTTGTAGTTAATGACTGCAGCACAGCTCTACAGATATTGCTTGTGTTGAGTGATCTGTGATTGTCTCCAACCGCTGGCCATTTATCAGCGCTATATGAGAGAGAAATAGACTGCAGAGAGAGAGACTCCAGATAAGTGATGGCAGAGGTAAGGATGAAGGTAAAAAGAAGTGTAAGTTCATTTTGTCACTGTCCTGTCTGTGGCTGCTTCTGTGGTATTGTGATTGTGATGTGCACAAACGAATAGTGTGTGTGAGAGAGACATAATAGTGAGATTTGGGTCCCTTGCAGATGGACCGATACACAGACACACAGCAGGCCTGCTTAATAATTAACAAGGCAAATCTATTATATGAATATTTAATTAGAATCGTTCTTGCACTGTCCTGATACAGGAGTGCAAGGCTGTGGGAATGTCCGTGTGTGGGACTGTATGTTCTGCACATGAGGTACACATTGTGTGTGTCTATGTGGTTGTGTACTACTGTCAGCCAGACCTGTTCTGACATACATGGTGTTGGGAAGTTGGGAATTGGAGTGCGTGCGTGCGTGCGTGCGTGCGTGCGTGCGTGGGTGCGTGCATGTTTGCACTTGTTTATGCTACATTGTGGGGACCAAATACACAAGGATAGTAAAACCTGACATTTTTGATATTGTGTAAAAAAATATTTGTAGTAAATTATGTTTATCTGAATGTGTAACAATGCAAACAGGTTTATGTAAGGGCTAAGTTTAGGTTTGGGTTAGGGGATAAAACATATAGTTTGGTCAGTATAAAAGTTATAGAAGTCTATGGAAAGTGCACAATTCACAGAAACAAACGTGTGTGTGTGTGTGTGTGTGTGTGTGTGTGTGTGTGTGTGTGTGTGTGTGTGTGTGTGTGTGTGTGTGTGTGTGTGTGCGTGCGTGTGTGTTTTCAGGTCTGTGTCACTCTTTTATCATTGTTATTTTTATACCTATATTATATTTGCATACCCATTCACCAGTCGAACTACAAATATTTAGTAAGTGCATTTCTTTCTGGCATTGGATTAATTTTATTGTTTTACACCATTATACTGTAATGTTAAGAATTAGTAAAGTTAAGTACATGTTAAGAATATTATGAATTCTTATATTTCACACATTGTAACACCAAATTTAGCAAATGTATTTATAATACTGAATTAATGTTAAGTGAATAATTCTTTAATTATCAAATAATTAGTTCCTTTTTTACACCATTATAATACCAAATTTAGCAAATGTGTCAATGATATTAATAATAATCATTGAAATATTACAATTAAATTTAAATGTAATTATTTATTTTTTACTATTATTTAATTGTTTTATTATATAAATTAAACATAAACATACATTAAGCTCATGTACCCATTAAGCACACTTTCATTTTTGAGCTCAGATTATAAAAATAAAAAATAATTTATTATCCTACTTGATGTCTTAACCAATTGTTGTGTTTGTTACTATACCTCCTATAATTTCAAGTCAATCAGATCATTGCACACTGAGATGAGTCTTCATGTGTTCACACTGTCTGGCCGCCATTTTGAGAGCTGTCGAAAAACTGTCACCAAAAGAGGGCCCCTTAAATGTGCGTTTTTTAGATGTTTAAGCCTACTTACTGTAAAATTAAGAGATTAATGTTTAGACTTTTGCATATTATAACCTGGAGCTTGGATGTGGGAAATAATTTGAGTTAGATCCAAAAGATAGTTTTAGCAACATAGCGCAGATGCTACAGAACACAGTTAGCTGACTAGCTGTATAAGATTGTGTGCTACGCTAATATATTACTTCACAGGCATTACTGGCCTGTACTTTTACATCCATAATATTATAAATTGGCAGTTTATTGCTGGTCTGTGGTTTTACAGTGCTGTAATTTTTAATATTTCATTTTATTTTAAGCTGAGCTGAAAGGGTGCACATCAATAAGAAAAAGTAGCATTTCATAGATATTGTTAATAATAGTTGTTCATATTAAAATATGTGTGAACTTAACACATGACCTAGATTATTTATTTAGCACAAATCCTTGTCATTTTAATAAATATTACAGAAATGAACTTTACTTAAAAATTGTGGGACACTGTACAAATTGTGAATAAAAAAGGAATGCTCCAATTAAGCTCATATAAATGTTGAAAGTGAGACATTTTGTGTCATGCCAAATATTGGCTCATTTGGATTTCATCATTCTTCCACATATAAGGAAATGTCCAATTTGCAACTATGTCAATTAAATAAAAAGAGCCTCTCAGAGTGGCAGTGTCTCTAAAGTCAGATGGGAAGAGACAATTCCCCAATTGCGGCGAAAAAAGTGGAGCAATTAATTTTCTCAGAGAAAAATTGCAAAGATGGTCATCACTTTGTTGATCTTAATACAAATGATTAATCCCAAATGGGCTCAGGAATACTTCCAGAAAACATTTTGAACACAATCCACATTCGCCGTTGCCGGCTAAAACTCTTAGGTCAAAAAAGCCATATCTAAACATGACAAAGCGCAGGCGTTTCTCTCGAGACTGTGGCAAAGTGGAAAACTGTTCTGTGGTGACTGAAGTTCTTTTTGGAAAATGGGACGCATGTCATCCGGATAAAGAGGACAAGGAAACCCAGTTGTTATCAGCGATGAGCCTGCATCTCTGAGAGGCATGAGTGCTTCCATACACATCTGGAAAGAAGCTGAAAGTATATCCATCAGAACAACAACATATGCTCCCATCCAGACTGTTCTTTCAGGAAGACCTTGCATTTTCCAACTGACAATGCCAGACCACATACTGCATCAATTAAAATCATGGCTGCGTAGAAGAAGGATCGGGTACTAAAGGCTAGATCTTTCAATAGAAAACACACTAAAGAGGAAGACGACAAAGAAGACTAAGACTTCTGTATTAGACAAGAAGACAACATTTTTAAAATGTCTCCTGTCCCCAACGTTGCAGATTTTAAAAAAAAGAGGGAGCCACACAGTGGTAAACCTTGTCACAACTTTTTTGAGATGTGTTTGCCATGAAATAAAAACAACGTATTTTTCCATTAAAATTTTACATTTTCTCAGTTTAAACATTTATATGTCATCTATGTTGTATTCTGAATAAATATTGTTTGTTTTACAGTGTCCCAACTTTTGAACTGGTTTGTAGTTTGTTTTTGTTTTTTGAAAATGTTTTTTTGCTGAATGTCTAGATGTTGTAGTGTGCTTACATGACACTTCACTATAAATATATAACTGATCAAATTGAATACCTTGTCGCTTGATTTTAGTGTTCGTTTTTTTTTTGTGATTGACTTGGTACCTTGCATATAGGGAGATCTGAATGTGAGCTTGCTGATCGGTTTGGGTGGGGTTTTTATGTGACATTTTACCAGAAGATCCATTTATGACATTTTAATTACAAATTACAAGGTCAAAAAAAGCATACACATGGATAAATTGTCCACAGTACGTTCAATAACATGCGTTTAAAAAATAGATAGGGTGAATTTTCATTTCATGTTGACTTTCAAGGCCATTGAAAATGAAGAATGAATTGCATGCATTGAATTTGACATCTAATTTATTTTATTTACATGGTTAGCTGGCAATTAGTAGGAATTGTGGTTATTTTGGTTTATGTGTATGTTTGTGTAATTGTGTATGCATTTATATGTAATTTAGCTTTTTGTATCTTTCCTATGAAACCACACCACTTAAATTTGAAACAGAGAATGAGAGGAAGCAACAAACTCAAGGAGCAAATAAGAGAGACAGCAAACATTGGAGAATAAAGGTGTGTGTGTGTGTGTGTGTGTGTGTGTGTGTGTGTGTGTGTTGTGTGTGTGCGTGTTGTGCGTGTGCGTGTGCGTGTGTGCAGTGATGTTCTCATTCCCATGCCATTTTCTCTGTTCCAATATCTGTGAGAATTAGAAACTCACACAACTCTCTCTCTCTTTCTGCACTGACAGCTCAATGTCAACAGTGACCCAGAGCGAGGGAGGAGAAGGAGAGGTGGAGAAGAAGAGGAGTAGCTAGGGAACAGAATGAGTGAAGGAGAAAGGTGAGCAGCCCATAATAACACTGCTGTGTTACTTTTGAGCAGTAAAGGATTGCATTTATCAAAGCTGAGCTTGAACAGGGGAAATATGAAAGATGGAGTAACACAGAGCGAGAACAAGGGACGTGTCTTAATAATTGCATTCTGGGAAGTCAGAGATAAATTGCATGTATTTCATACCGAACGCATGTTTACATACTTTTTTGGACCATATTTATAACCTTGCGCATAGTTTATAGCAAACAAACATGTTAAGGTGAAAAATGGCTTTGTGAATTATTCATCAAGGAAAGTCACTCGATGACAATTTACGATTTTGAGGTATGTATCCGCCATTGTAGATGAGACCTCCCATATTTTCTGCCGTCTTGTCACATTTTCGATCAATCCCGTGCTTATGTACATGTATGCGGTATATCTGTGTTTACCATGGCCTCTCGGCACCTGTGTCTCAGCCCTCCAGATGTGTGCGTTTTTGTACGTGACATGAAAATGAACGTCTTTATCCCGAGACACAACGATTTCAACTTCGTCACATGACACCTGCCGTAGCCAATCAGCGTCCTGCTGCAAACAACTGCGCTCTTGAAGTATGTCTGGGTGTCGTAGACAGTGTTTGATTTGAATTTGAATTTAAAATATCGGCCTCATTACGATTTTCATTATCTAATCAATTATTCATGAGTTAGGCAAACGAAATGGCTAAGACGCTCAGCGAGCACTCAATGAGGGCGATTGGCCTTGAACTTGATTTTTGCTTGATTTCGCATTTTGCATCGTTCTCTCTCTCTCCTTCTTTTTTTGCTCTGTTTTCACTGTCTCTCTTCAAAATTTTCTTTCTAAAAAATGAAAAGTGCATGAGAGTCCCAGGGGTGCGCTTTCCCCAGCTTTCAAAAACTTATTCCGTGCCACGTTCAGTCAAGAAAAAGCAAATGAAACTGGGAAAGAAGGAGAGACAGAGGTAGAGAGAGATTGGTGATGGAAATCAGGGTATGTGCAACACAGAGCAATGGATGACAGCAAAACAGAAGGGAAGATGGAGGGTTGGCAGATGGAGGGATATAAGAGCTTTGGGACTCTGAGAGAGAGGGAGAGGAGAGAGAGAATACACAACCAGAAGTATCATGCCCATTCAAACTGAGGGGACACATGCAAAGTGGATTATAAATGCAACACAATTCATGCAATATATATAACTGATAATTCAGTTGCCCAATTATTGTAGATAAAATGTGTTTATCTAGTACACTGTGACAGAAATGTCTACATTTGCATTTGCAGAATTTTTGCTTGGTTTGTTTAAAAAACAATGATATACTACAATGGGATTTGAACCCTGGTCTCCTTGCTTGCTAAGTGAAAACCGTACCACTTAATGAATGCATCATATATAATGCATTTCTACATTCTTAAAGACTCCATTAATTTAAAATGAGAATTTTGGGCTTTTAGTTTATGTCTTTGAGTTTTAAGGGTGTTCAGAAATTTGGGGTCAATATTTTATTTTATTTTATTTTTCAAGAAATGAAAATGTATTTCTTTATTTATTTGGAAACTTTAAATTCATAACATTTACCTATTTTTTCAGGATTTCTTTATACAATATTTGTCAGAGTTTCCACATAATTAAGCAGCCGCATAACCATTTTCAACTGTGATAATAAGAAATGTTCATTGAGCACCAATTTCAGAAGGATCATTTGACACTGAAGACCGGGAGTAATGGCTGCTAAAAATTCAGCATTGCCATCACAGAAATAAATTACATTATAAAATATATAAAAATGGAAAGCGGTAATGTTAAATTGTAATGATATTACTGTTATACCTTATTTGAACCAAATAAAATCAGCCTTAGTGGGAGCATAAGAGGCTTCATTAAAAAAAAAATGTTGCCAACCTCAAACTTATGACTGGTAATGTGTAATCCTAAACATTGGCTCAATTCCCTTTTAGCAGATGCATGCTATTAAAATAAAACATATTCTTCTATTCATGAAAACAGACCAAAAATGTTGATAAATCCTCCTGTCCAGATGCTCTGAGAGTATTCCTCCATCTAAAGCCAATGGAATAGCATATGATGAGTCTTTTGATACAGTATTTACATTTTCTGTTTCAGAAGGAAAAAATGTCAATACAGGAAAGAAAACTACACTCATCAAGCGATCTCATGGGGTCTTTAAAAAGTGAACAAGGACTGCCACTGGTGTCCCCCTCAGAAATAACAGGTGCGTGACATTCCTGACAGCCACGATAATAGTAGCATCTCATCATATTGTGATGGTACAATGGAAAGAACGGCCAAATGGACCGAGAAAAGAGTGCTCTTCAAGCATATCTCATTCAACGTGACAGCTTTCCAAGAGGAAATTATGTTTAAATAAAATATTTTTCTTTCCCGCTCAGCCTCAGAAAGATAAATAAGGAAACGTAATGAGAAAAGTTTGTGCAGGAGAAGAAAAGCCATTTTGTCTGTATATTACCGGCCACAAATTACAGCCGTTAAAACACCTCTTTGCTCCAGCAGCCATCCTCTGCCTGAGCAAAGATAAACACAGGCCCTAGATGGAGGGTAAAAAAAGAATCCAAATGAAACAAATGACCTCTTATTTTCATTTCATTCAACCCTCCCCCCCAACTCCTGCTCTTCCTTTCTCTCTTTCTGCTCTCGCTAATAGTTATTTGCCTTGGTGGAAAGGGTACAGTGTTCTCAAAGAGGAGAAAAGAAACTCTCCATGTGAGAGAAAGAAAGAAAGGGATAACGAGGGTGTGGATGTGGGGGGGGCTGAAAAATATTTCATTTAAATCCATTTTCATCCCTAGCGATACAGATCCCCTTCCTCTGGCTACAATAAAAGAAAAAAGACAGAGAAAGAGAAGAAGGGGGGAAAGAGATACAGGAGGGGTGAAAAAGAGAATTACATGTCAATATTTGTTCCCTTTGGCTCCTCGGATAAGGGCTGATACATAGAACCTCTCCCTGTAAACCAATTCAATAACGGCGAGGTTTGCCGAGGATCACAGTGACTCAGGGGGCAGCGTGGAGAAACAACAAGAAATGGAAGCGAACAAGTGGGGAGACGGAGAGATGAGTTGAAACTGGCTTAAGTGAGAGAGAACGAAAAAGAGGGTCAAAGCAACCAAAATCACTTCTGCAACCAAAGAGATAGCCAACATTAAAGGCCTTTGTTTCTGCCACCAAATGTTTCGATAGACATGCAAAAGCACTTGCATGTTTACTCATTTGTACTAGTCGTCTTAAAAAGCTGTTGATAAGTTGAATCAGTGTTAATATGTAAATTAGTCATCGCACTAATCTTAGAGGTCTCATGGTGGTTTGCTAGAACATTGATATTAGAAGTTCAACATATAAATTAATGTTAGTTATATAGATTAGCATACCTTTATTTCATATTTTATAATGCTTAATTTTTGTGAATATTTTTTATATACTACTGTTCAAAAGTTTGGCGTGAATAAGATTTTTAAGCAAGGTTTTTGAAAGTCTCTAATGCTCACAGAGGCTGCATTTATTTAGTCATAAATACAGTAAAAACAGTGATGCATTGTTACAATTTAAAGTAGCTGTTTCTAAACTGTCATTTGTTCCTGTAATAGCAAAGGCCATTTTTAGCAGTCATTACTCTAGTCTTCAGTATGATCCTTCAGAAATCATTCTAATATGATGATTTGGGGCTCATGAAAATTTCTTACCATTATCAATGTTGAAAACAGTTGTGTTGCCTCATATTTTTTGTAAAAGCCTTGATTTTTTTCAGGATTTATTGATGAATAGAATTCTTGCAGGGGGAAAAAAACATTACTGACACCAAACTTTTGAACGATAGTTTATATAGTGTGAAATGTACTTATAATTTTCCCTGTCTGTTTCCTTTCACAGCACAGGGTCATTGCTATTGAAGGGTTTTTCAACCATCAACCAAGCAGAATAGTTCAATTTCTGGAGTTTAGTTAAAAGTCACAACATTTACAACTTACTACAAAAAAATTTGACCACTGTTATCTGTGCTAATTTTCTCCTCGTATTACAAGCCGCCTTTCTCAACACAGACCAAAAGCAGTTGTAGAACTAACTAACTGGGATATTTAAGTACATCATTAAAATTATTCCAGATCCAACAAAGGCTTTAATCAGAAATAACTTCATCCGATTCATCTGTGAGTTCATTAATGAAAGAGTGGTCATCACCTTCAGCAGATATTTTCTTTTACATGTCCTCACTGACTGTGTATCATCGCTCGTAAGAGAGCCTTTACTTTTAACGACTGATGAACCTAAAGATGTACGATGGCTTTTGTGCTTGCACACTCAAGTTAATTATGTTGTTTGTGGGTCGCATATGGTCTCATATTAATCCAGATGGTATCTGAAATAAGACCGCGATGCTTTAGAAATGCTAAATGAACGTTGTCTTTGCACATTTAGTTTGATTAATAGTGCTGTTGTTATTGAGTCTGAGGCCGGTGAGAGACTCAGGTGGAAGGGTCGTGATCCTGTCTCCTACCTTCATCACCTGTCCATCAGACACAAAGTAGGCTGGGACTAGCTGCTTCGGGCTGTCCGTCAGCCTTAGTGGGAGGGTCATGGATAATGATAGCTCCCCATCTGGCCACGAAGGCGAAATCACGACAAGCTGATTGCGGTGAAAGACCAAGCACGCCCACTTTTTCCTCTTCAGTCTAAGACATATGAAGCAAAACTCTGGCACGTGCATATGTATGTGTGCTATGACATGTTGTTTGAGGGAGACAGATGGGATCCACTCACTTATACTCACGCTGACACTCGCTCGCGCCAGCCTCTGCCCCATTTCACCCTCGGCTCCCCATGATTCTGGCAAGGTCATGACCTCTATAACCATTGACTTTAACAGACTGGACAAGCATATGGAGGTAACTTGGGGGAAATAAAGTTTTGTACACACACACTCCACGGTTATCTCAGCAAAACTTCATTTTCCATTAAACCACTCACTCCCGTCACGATTCGGTGTTGTCCGCTTTCATAAACGTCCCATCAGTCGACAGAGATCAACAGCAGTTAACTCCATCCCGATTCGCACATCAGTAGTGGATCTGGGGGCCCGCGGGCGAATGAGGCACTGCCCTCACCTGTGCGCATTAACATTCTAATGCCACCCGCATTGATGTCTGCATTCATTAAGACGAGAGAGCTCAGGGCTGCCATGTGCGCGTGATACAAGAACCTGTCATACAGAGTAATGGCTGTTGCTACTGTCGGCAAACACGCGCGCGCGCACAAATCCCAGACACACGTTTGGTGACTCCTGCGGTGTTCACTTCCATCTTGATCAAAGCGATAAAGGTGCTTCTTAATGTCTCACCTCATTTAGATTCAATCAGTCTATCAGTCACTGGCCTCACAACACACATGCTTTCAACCTGAGGAATGGCATTCTCATTAAGATACATCAGATACGGTGACTCCTGAACTGAGCATGCGGCGTATGGCAAATCATTTCCACCGGCTCTCATAAACATCTTATTAAAACAGATCTCTTCTTATTTTCCACCTGAATGTACGAATGTCGAAATGATTTGCATTTGTACAGGTAGACGTATCGGTAAATACGCATAATGGAATCAGTTTGTGTGTGCGCTTGTGTAGCCGTGGCCCAAAGCCTCACCCGCCGTCAGTAATGACAGGCACAGCGTAATTAGCCTGGGGTAAACAATTAACACAGGAGATCCATTCTGATGCAAATGACCAAACCCCAGCAGAACCAGACACAATGCCGCCTCAATGCATTTAGAGTCATTATGATCACCTTCCAGGTTGGCGAAGCACACGCCATTCGGTTTGTGTGTGTGTGTGTGTGTGTGTGTGTGCGTGCCGGTGCATTGTCTTTGTTATTTATTGTTATTTCTGGAGCTCGGTCCTCTGTTTGCCGTTCTCATTAAAGTTTAGGGTAAATGTTTTTTAATAATGGGGCTCCAGGTAAGCCGTATGGAAATTTTCGTCAAATTGGAGGCCGAAAATACAATGACGGAGCGAAGACGGTGGGCGCAAAACTCATCCTTCAATCACACATCTGTTTCTCTGTAATCACACTCATCATTGTTCTTCTTCCTTCCTCTCTCCTTCACCGTTCTCCATACTGTCGTACCTCTAAATTAGCACCACTGCAGCCGCCATTTGCTGTCCGTTCTACTTTTCAATTACCTCTGTTTTTAATTTACTCTCTGGATTTAATTTTGAAAATCATAGATTGATTGTCATAAATGGACCCATTTATTTTTCTGTGATGAGACGTGGAAGTGCATTATGGGATTGATTTTAAGGCACACGTTAATGTCTTCATTCACTGTGTCACTTAAACACTTATTTCTCTATTACGCTTCGCATTTTTTTTTCGCATAGAGCGAGTTGGATGTAAGTTTAGATATATATTACTATGCACTGTTGAATCATCTGTAATGTTTTTTTTTTGTGTTCATCCATTTTGAAAAGCTTTTAAGGTCATCTGTGCAAATGCACGGGAATAGAGTTTCGCGTAATGGCAGCACTTATTCACTTAATCGAGATCATACGATACAGTTTTTTTTCCTCCCAGAACAAAACTCTCCGTCTCTTCGAAGAGAAAGGGAAAAAAACTGTTCCTCTCCTCTAAGAATAATTGAGACGATAGAGAACACAGTTGCTAATTAATCATGCAGTAGCTGAAAATTGAGGTGAAAGAGAAAAAGATGAGAGGACCTGGATGAGAGATGAGAGACATCTAGAAATGAGAGGAGAGGGCAAGAGTGGATGAGTGCAGGTCACATGGGGAGGGAAAACATAAAAAAACATGGTCATAAAGGAAACAATGGAACAAGATGGAGACATGGTTTGAGACAAAGATTGGTAAATTATAGATTAATTATTGTAATAATAGATAAGAGGTGATTTTAAAACATTACTGTTTACACAATGAAGGCAGTAACATTGCTAAAAGTAGCAAAGCTTTCAGATTAACTTCATTTATCAATAGCCAGATAGTAGTGTCACTATAGTTTTTAAAATCATGTAGCTTTTTTATAGGCTATAGTGAAGCTATTTTATTAGCTTTCTTGACAGTATTTCAATATTAAGACGTGAACAATATTATCTCAGACAAAGCAATGTTTATTTTGAGAATGCAAGGCTCTTTTGAATCTGTTCTTTTCAGGCAACTGATAGAATTTATATACTGTGTATACTATTGTTCAAAGGTTTGGGATCGGAAGGAATTTTATTTGTATTTTTTATGCACGCCATTCAGACAGACTGCATTTTTCCATTCCACTGCTCTACGTTTCCATTATTTGTTTTATGTAAACACGCTAGATGGACGTGTTTGACCATTGTTAAAAGAAGTTCAACTTTTAAAAAATGTGTCTCAAGACAATGTGTTTTTCCCATTCCACTGCCTGAGTCTTGCCGTTTTTCAAGAAAAACACGTTCTGAATGCATTTATTTGAAAAATACAGTAAAAAAATTGATATTGTGAAATAATATTGCAGTTTAAAATAGCAGTTTTCTATATTTTAAAATGTAATTTATTCCTGTAATGGCAAAGCTAAATTTTCATCAGCAATTACTTCACATAATCCTTCAGAAATTGTTCTAATATGCTGATTTGATAACTTTTCTCTTTCTTTTTTTACTATACATTTTTTTAAACAATTGTGCTTCTAATATTTTTGTGGAAATTGTGATTTAATTTTTTTGTATTCTTTGAGTACTAAGGTCAAAAGAAAAGCATTTATTTAAAGTAGTAATCTTCTGTAATATTATTAATATCTTCGTTGTCACTTTTGATGCATCCTTGCTGAAGGAAAATATAAATTTCTTAAAAAAAAAAACTTACTGACCCCAGATTTTTGAACAGTAGTGTGTGTCAAACTCTGTCTGCTTAATGGAGCAGTCTGTCAAGTTGAGGCTCAACCAATACTTTAAGACACCACTGTACCTGTTTGTCCAACCATGGCAGACGAGGCAGGGCAGAATGGACTCTAAGAGGATTTGAGACCCTCTCAGACCTTCTAAACACTTTGAGGTTTTCTGGGTGAAGAGAGGTGAAATGGCTTGTCATGTTCAGTCTCTCGCTCTCTCGGGAGAGCATGTTTTATTTTATATTTGTGGTACAAAGGTCCATTCTCTTGGAGTTCTGCTAAAATGACCCTCTTAGCGTCCAACAGCCCCTCATTATCTCTCCATCTATCCTCCATTCAACCACCCCCTCCATTTTCGCCATTCTATTCTTCTCTGCTGTCCTCAAATCCATCTAATTCTCTCCATTTATTCTATCTTAGTTCTACCCTTCTCTCCATTATTCCTCCATCCTCTTCTCTTTCTGCTCTGTTCATCATCCCACCACCTATAATGTCCTTTTCCCGCTCTCGTACACCATCATTCCCAATCTCTGTGACCTCCTCTTTCCCTTTCTCCTCTCATCCTCATCCACTCTTCATCCCTGTCTGTGCAGCCCACTCCAAATTGGAGAGGGCTGGTTTCCTCTAATTAAAATCTTTAATCAGACTCCTAATTAGCCTAACCAGAGCCTTGTAAATCATTTCCGCCTCTTGCCTCTCCTACAGACCCAGACCAAGATCCTTTTTGAAAGTGTTCGTCCCGCTGTAATGCAGCTAAATGAAAGCGAACTGCTGCAGAGGGATGGATATGATGGAGAAAGAGGAAGACACGGGAACGTGCCCTCATTCATTGTTCTGGGTGGGTTTCCTGTGATTGGCACACTGGTGTGATCTGTACGGTCTCTAATGTGGTTTTAAGCTTTATCAAGTCATTCTGTATTGATGGCAGAGGCTGGTGGTTTTTCACCCTAGCCATGGTGGATTTACGATGTTTATCTTAAATCTAGGACATCATATGAATGGTCACTGCAGGTTTGTAGCGCTTTAGAACTAGAAAAAGATATTCATTTTAGTGTGTACATCTTCAGGATTCGCAGCTCTATATCAAGTAGTTCATCACAGGCGCAGATTTGTTGAAGGCTTTCAACTATGTATTTGTTTGCTTTCAATTATGTATTTATTCTTTCAGTAATTTGTATGCTATTTGTTATTCACACAAATAACTGTATAAAAGGTTATCAGAGTGTAGAATATAATTTGTATGTAAATTGCATGTCATTTTTATTTTTTTTAAATGACATTTTCTTTCTATTTTATGTATTTGTTCTTTCTGTACATAACATACACATTTTAATTGTATAGTATTTTCCCTAGTGAGCAGCTAGACTAGCACTAGGAAGCATGGAAATCTAAGCTGCATGAAATTCATAGTGGCCTAAGTTTATCTTTTCAGCAAAGTAAATGGATGGATGGCTGAATGAATGTCCTTTACTGATCCCTAAAGGGAAATTTGGGAAGATGAGCTGTTGAATTCACTACATTCTTCTATTACCTCACCGCAGTGAGCTCTTCAACGCTCAGCCCTGTCAGCTCCCTTTACTAATTAGGCTACACAGACTGAGTCTCCATAGCTAACCTGCCTCCAGGCTAAAACTTTATATGACTAACCTCTGCTTCCACACCATCTTTCACATGAATCCAAGCCACGGTCGTCCCTTAAATCCGCCCGTTTTCGGGCGAATAATCGAACTCCCGTGTGACTGGGGCTAATGTACACAGTGAATGACCTTTGCCACTGTTAATGGTTTAATATCTGGGTTTAGTCGTGGTGGATGTGAAACAAGAAACGTAATGAACTCCCCAGCATTATTAGCCGTGGCTGATTACTCCGCACAGCTGGATGGGGACATGATGGAAATGCAGCCTTGTTTTCCTCGCTCTCGCTTTTCGCTCTTGTTTTATGAGCTTCTGCCTAATGCCCCCAAAACACACTTATAGTCTCGTCTCCACGGTAGCTGAAGTCATTATTTGGATAAATGACATCACCTGTTGATTTTCTCCAGACCCTCGAAGGCTCATATCTCTTCTTCTGCTCCTTTCTTTTGTCTCTCGTACTCTTCTCCTTTCCCGAGCCACAGGCCTGGTATTTTTAGGGCCGTGTGAAGGGGTGAAAGCATTGAGCACTTTTTCTCTCATCTCTCCATTTTAATCCCTGAGTGATGGCTGAAATGTGCGAGGCCCAGAAATGACTGTCTCTCTTCGCCTGCGGGCATGAGCCATCATTCACCTCACTACAGACTAAAACAGCACAATTCCTCTCCAACCTGCCTGCGGAGCACACCCTGGAGGTGTGTACATGTGTGACTGTTGTGTAGTAGTGTATGCGGGCTGCATTATGCCAAAAATTAAGAGCACTTCCTTTGTACCGGGCTAAATGGCGCATTACGCGTCTTTTTCTTTTTCACCCTCGCTTTTCACAACGACCATATTGGATGTACTTACTCACCTTTTTGAGCCAAAACTGAACACGCTCCTATCGCATCACGGACACACACACACACACACACACACATGTGTAATGCATAATGCATTGTGCTGTAGTCGTTTCAGCGTCGTCATCCCCCCTCTGCACACCCAGTCTGTTCCAGGCTATCAGACATGACAGTGCCAGCTGGGCTCCTGGCAGCAGCCGAGCAGGGAGGAGGAGAAAGAGACAGAATCCAAGAGAGAAAGGGAGATGGAGACACAGCAGGACAATGTGAAGAAAGGATGCAGGGGGGGAGGTGGTGGGAGGCACGGTTTGCAGCACTCCAGCGTCTGTTCCGTTCCCCACTGATCTAAGACGTGTTGCAGAACCGTGCCGGTCGGATTTTTTTGGGACGGAAAGCCGCTCTGGGTTGAGCAGTGTTCAGTTTATATAAAGACAGCTGTCAGCACAGGAGTGTGTGCCACTTCCAAACACTCCACTCATCGCTGACTCACTCTGAGCAATTAACTGCTCCAGTTAACCTCGCTTCTGTTGATAGAGTAGAGAGAGAGAGAGAGAGAGAGAGAGAGAGAAAAACAGTATCTGAGTGTATCTGTTTGAGCAAATCACCATGTGTGCTCAAGAAAGTGTGAGAACTGAAGAAAGTCTGTGTGCGTGGCTGTCCATCTGTCTGGGAAGGTGTGCCTGTTTAAACCAGCATGTGAGCTTTAAAGCAGCATGTGTATGTGATCATGTCTGAGTTAGCTCAGACTGTTCAGAGACTTTGCAGCTTGTTTCTGTACGCCCGTGTTGGCGCTTGTATGCATAAAACTCTGCGTCCTGATACGCATGCTTTCCTATAATAAAAGTAGTATGGGAAATGAGTAGGTTGTGAGTAGTATTAATGAATTGTTAGACAGGTGATGCACTGCACTTGCACCCCTACTGGATCTTTTGGTATTCCGTTATACACTGGTCAGAGTAAAGGTCAAAGGTCAATGTTAATACGGCTCATGTAATATGTCCAGAAATGTTTTTATTCTACACACCTAAACATCTTAATTCCTAAAGAATGCATCAATGGTTAAGACATTCTGTTTAATTTTATAGACCAAAATTAGTATTATACAGAACATGAACCTCATAACAGGACTGCTATAGATCAAAATAAGTAAATTACTTGTTTGATTTTAAAGGTACAGACCACCCAAAAATGAAAATGCTGTCATAATTTACTCAACGCTGTACCAATCCAAACCTGTATGCAAATTTCTTTCTTCTCCTGGACACAAAAGAAGATATTTTGAAGAATGTTGGTAACCAAACGGTTTAATTTCCCATTGACTTCCAATGTTGTTGTTTTTTTTTTTGTCCATACAATGGAAGTTAATGGGAACTAAAATGGTTTAGTTAGCAACATTCTTCAAAATATCTTCTTTGGTGTTCTACAAAAAAAAGTAATTCATACAGGTTTGGAACAACGTGAGGGTGAGTAAATAAAGGCAGAATTTTTTTTTTTTGGTGGAATATACCTTTTAGTTATCATTGAATCTAATTATCTTTTGGTAAATATATATATATTATTATATAAACACTTAAAGCTTCTTAGAGATTATATATGATTTTATTAAAATCATTGATTATGAAGGTTTAAGTGTGTCTACATTCAAAGTGTATTTTAAGTACATTAACTGGAAGATTAAGGTTATTTTTTTAAAGAAAGGACAACTGTTATATGACATCTAAAACTAAACCTCAAAAACATGTTTCTAAGGCATCTACATCACTTACATGATCAATACTTCCCCAAAAGCCTTTTCCACTACATGTTTTATGGACTGTAATGGATTTTCCATACTGTTTATAAAGTAGAATTTTCGATAGAATTTCCAGAATGTTTGCTTCTGTTTTGTGTTGTTCTTTTTGCAGGGAAGTCTTTGCAGTTTTTGATAAAGTAACTGCACAAATAACTTTTATATTGCTAATGTTTAAACTGTTTAAACATGAGATTGAGATGAGATGAGAGTTTAAGATGTTTAAAAATGAATAGTTACTGCATTTAAGCAACTTATTTTTACATCATATCATGCATTATTTTATGGAAAAAGTATAAGATGAGAGTTTAAGATGTTTAGAAATTAATATTTAATGCATTTAAGCAACTTATTTTTATATCATATCTCATGCATTATTTTATAGAAAAATCAAGTTGAAAATGTGTGCATTAAATATGATGAAAAAAACCTTTTGTGTAAAGGTTTAACAGACAGTTAAAACAAATACTTTTTTCTTTTATTTCTTATGTCAGGCCTGTGTTAACTGTGTATATTTCTCTGCCTCTGTGCACTTTAACCAGACGCCATTACAGAAACGCCATCACGCCCACCTCTGTCATCTGCTCCCTTCACCCGACACCCTTTTTCTTGACTCGGGATAGCACAGAGGGTCGGCCACCCGGTTTGCCTCGTCTCACAGGAAACTCCTAGAGCCTCTGCCTGGAAACATCTGAGACAGAGAACAGATGGCGCTGTGATTTCTGACAATTGTGAACATGTTTTCCCCCCAACTGTGTCTGTGTGTGTGTGTGTGAGCGTTTGTGCTCTTTTAGCTATCTAGACCTCCGCTCCTGTAGACTATACACCCTTGGGTGTGTATTTGTATGAATGAGAGAGTGAGAAAGAAAGGGTGAGTGGAGGAAATATGTGTATTTATGTTCTTTGCAGGCTTACTTGCTGCTGTGGGTCTGACCCAGGAGTCATCATGGATTAAAAGCACTGGGAAATGCGCCACACGTCCATCACTCAGCACACTCGGATCCAAATGAGTACAATGGGGTGTTGACAGATCTTCTCTTTTAATGCTGATCTCAGAGCAGTACTCCAGAATCTCTTATTACGATGGGAATTTGAATGTAGATGAGAATGATTGCTCTCAAACCAGCATATATAGGAGACTAAGTGTGAAACGTCACCGGCGGGGCCCACGGGTCAGGGATGATGATGAACTGACGGAGCCCTTGCAAGAGCTGAACCCCACTGTTTGTCCTGAAATGGCTCCAACATATAAAAGGCCCTGCAGTAAAGGTGTGTATATGTGTGTGTGTGCGCTTCACTGTCTACAGGCTCGTACGGAAAGTAAATCAGGGGCCTATTGTACCGTAAATGTCACTCGCCCTGCCTCTCGTCTCCTGTCGCTGGCAGAGTGTTTTGCGGGTTATGAGACTGGATGGACACCAATACTCTGCCTTAAAGGTGTCCAGAAGATGCTGGAAGTGACTCGTGCACAAGATGAACTGTGAATTTTGGTCTCTGTGTGTTTTATAAGTCAGCATCCATAAGGAAAGGCGATTAAGCTGAATGGTAAATGTCAGTTATTTCTTTATATTGCCTCTGGCAGTGTAGAGACATCCAACATATTGGAAGAAAAGTTGTGCCCTTTGACGGGCATATAATATGGTAAATAGCAGAGTAAACTAGATTTTTGTGAGCGGTGTTTGCTTATGGAAAACTCACTGCCACAATGCTAGGGTGATAATGTTGTTTGCCAGGGTGTTGATTTATGATTGTTACGGTTCCCTGGGTGTTTTTTAATGTATTGCTATTAGGGCATGATAGTGGTACCAAATCAATTATCTTCCAATATGAATAGGCAGGTATATTCCTCTAGTTTTACATTTAGATTACCATTGCCACCATGCAATGCTTACTCAAATGTAATCTTTAAAAACACTACTAATTTAATAACTCTGTATGATGTCATCTTTAAAAATAATCTAAAAAGAACATTATTTTTTGATACTGTACATTATAACGTTATAATGCCTAAATTAAAGTGGCATTTGATTTTAGTTTTTAAAGATTTAGTTTTAATTTTAGCAATGTAAATAAATGTAAAAATAATTTATAGAAATGTTGTGAAAAATAATTTATAATTAAAAAAATCAAAAGACTTGAAATAAAAAAAATCTCTACTACCAGCCATTTATTTTTTATTAGTCAGAACATAAAAATAATTATTGGCTTATTGTATTTGCCACGATTTTTATATTGACATATTCCTTGTTGCCATGCGGTTGCTAGGGTGTTCTTGGTTGTTCCTTTTCCAAGTCAAAACTGTCTATGATGTTCTGTCAACTGTCTTAAGTGAACATTTACATTTCTATATCATGCCTCAGAAGATTAGTTGATATCATCTTCATAAATAAATATTCTTAAACAAGCTCTACATTTCCTTTTTAGCCCATGAAGCCAAACATTTAACCCATAAGCCTGCAATGCTAATGTCGTATTTGGCTGACCTGATAAGTAGAAATAAGATCATGTGATGGAATTTGATATGTGAGGGAACATTATCGGTGGGCCACGCATTACTACAACTATAGGGGTGGAATGAACATTAATTGTGTGAAGGTACGTCTAGGAGGTCAAAGGCTGGGATATACGAGTAGCAAAGGGAAGGGTAAAGGTGTCATACCGGTGAAAGGTTAGACCCCTGGAAGATGCAAATCTCCCACAGGGTGTCCACGGATCTCTGCGGTTTCCCGAGGGACTCGTTTAGGTGCAAAGCAGCTGTGGGCAAATGGATAACCTGGGTCGGTGTATCCGTGAAAGCCTCTCATTATAGGCTCGGCTGACTGTGATAACCTGATCGGTTTAACAGTTTCTCTTATAACGGCTGAGGTTTTGATTTAGAAACAAGGAGGGGGTGATTCTAGACCGGTATGAAAGGGCAACTAATTACAGGATCCAATGACTGTGATATTCTGTGAAGGTCCTTAAGGCAGCAGCTCCCAGAGAGATGTTTAAGACATATCCAGTTACACCAATAAGCCCTATCCTCCACATAAAGCAAGCAGCCATGACCAGTCACACATTAGTCATCATTACTGTGAGTGCACGTGTGTGAAGGAGGGGCGTATTTCCAGTCAGCATGCTGGCAGTATGTGCGCGTCGGGGGTGAATGCACTAGATGTGATGCGTGAGGCCTCTGACAGCTTTAGATGCAAAAAGCATATGTATAGCATGTATGTCTAATTACCCATCACAGCATATGAGTACAAGCTACAGTAGTGTGTGTGCGTGCGAGTGAGAGAGAGAGAGAGAGAGAGAGAGAGAGCCATACAGAGGCATTGTGTGTGTGCTTGTGTATTCACCAGCGTGTGCTTTGTAGACGACTATCTGAGAGTGTGGTGTAGATTAGAGGAGTAATTGGCAGAGTCTATGTACTGTCATGTCCCGGCAGCTGTTTAGTATTGCGGCGTGTTTGCCGTGATCTGAGAGTCTTCAGGCCTGATCCTCCCTTTTCTCCCTCTCTGACTATCTGAACATCAATCGATTCTGTCTGCTAGTGATATCCGCTCATTGATCAATTTGCTGTTAACTTGACTAATCTTGAACTTTACCGTTTTTTTTATTTTTTTTTTAATGCTTTCTTTGAGGATGTTGGAGAATGTCACAGCTGAAATCCAAAACTGGGATCTCGAAATGTAAATCAGGACGAAGAGGAGTGTGTTTAATGCTTTCGCAGACGTGTACCTGTATATGACGCTATTATGGGACAAGCCGACCTTATGTTGGGTCGTGACGGTGTAGATCGCGGGCGCCCCCTGTCGGTCCTTACTGCAACTGCGGGCTTTCCTAGAGGTACAGATGAGGGAAGCAACCAGTTGCGTGAAAAAACAAAAATATAACAGCTTAAATGACAGCAGCCGGACAGGGGATTTTGCAGGTCAAAAAAGCGGTTTGACAATTTTTTTTTCATTTGTTTATAACACCGATAGGGGACAAACAACACCATCACTGTTTAGGTATTGTAAGAAGTTTAATGGAATGTGCGAGATTTCTGGAAAGAGGAAAAATACCCGGATTGAGCCCAGAGAGAATACATTAGGCTGGAGGAAAAGTGAGCAAACTGTGAAAAGACCCTCCTCTGCCACGTCTGAACCTGCCCTGTCAGTTCCTTTCAGCTCAAAACCCGCAGAAGAAGCCGGGGGAAAGAAGGAAGCTTTAATTAATTAACGGTACAAGGAAACAAGGAACTTTTTTCACTTTGTTTTTTGCCCCTCAGTTCTCCGAGCAGACGGAACAGCTGCGCTCGCTCAGCAAGCGCAAAAACCAACATCTACAGTTCCGCCTGTATAATATCCTCCAACGTCTGCTGTTATTTAAGGGGTTTGTTTATTCTGTCTTTTCTGTGATCTCTCTCGGATATAAAGCGAAATTTCCGGAGGACACCGTTCGGTTTATGGTTTAGATTTAAGAGGATTGGAACGTTTATTGTAGTGATGTATAGGCCGTGAAGATGTCTGGTCACTATTTAATGCCCTGTTAGCAGCGTATCTGGATGGAAAATTATTTTTGACATCGGGATTAGAGTGTCAGAAGAGGGAGCCTTATAAAAAATACCATGGTATGGTAACTATGTTTTCCGCCAAAATACATTGTCTACTACAGTTGTTACTACTGTAACATTTTAATCAATTCTCATTCAGTGTTATCTGTCATTGATTAATTTATTTTATGACAGAAACATCACAGTTTTATCAGAGATACTATGATATTTAGTAACTGGTTACCACAGTAATTTTTTTTAAAGGCAGCTGAGAATTAATGTATTTTTTATTTTATTATTGTTGTTCTGAGATGGGTTGTGGCTTGGATCCTCGGGGCCTTGAGCCGAGGTTCCTGAAGCATCCAGAAACAAGGCATTGCTAATGTAAAATTTATATAGATATAAATAGTTATTATAATCACTGAGTGCAAATAACATATAACAGGGCATTGCATATCACAAAGACAGACTAAAAAGCTTCTGTCAATAAAATGCTTTAGGAGCAGCCATTAGACACCGTTATATAGATAGGTAAACAGTGCTTGAATGTATGCCAGTAACATAATTAAATACAATAAATTAAAATCAAACAATGTTGGAGAGTCTCCAAGAGGCTGGTGTCCTGAAGCCTTAGGACCATAATCCATCCTCAGGGTTCAGTACTTAAACATCAATTGTAAAGGTAGATGCAGTGTGTACTAAATGAGACTGTTTTTTATCCATTGAAGATTTACTAGAATTATGAAAAGTTGGTGTTACATGCCAGAATAATAGGAGCTGTATGTAATCTTTTTTTAACTGTACAAAAAGCATAACAATTTAAGAAACATGCTAGGTTCAAATATTTGTTTCTCCAATATGATGCAGCCATTTATTCTACAATGAAATGTGTGTTTAGTGTCAGAATGTCTGTTTTTGTTTTGGTCTGTGTGATTCCGCCCACTGCCTATTTACCTAATTGTATTTCAACACCCCGGGTTGCCAGTTGGAGGCTAGCAAACAAACTGGGGACTCAGAGATTGCAGATTCTACTCCATCTAAAAAGCCCCGGCTCACCAACTTGCAGAAGTTGCAGTGCAAGTCTTGTCGCCATCCGTAGCATCGAGTCTGAAGAGGAGGGGGCGAAAGAAACAATGCTCTCCAATATTTTGAATTTGGACTGCAGAACTAATTTCAACTGCTAGCTGTCAATGTTACATACAGCACCTTTAAGCATTTGGAAAAATAAAAGTGTTTGAGATCAGTCGAAAATAAAGTCATTTCAGAGGTGGAGCAAGAAGATAAACATTTTATTCTTTTTAATTTGGTGCAGCAATTAATTAATTAATCCAAAATATAAACTGGAATATGTTGTATAAAGTAAATAAGATCAGTGTAATTTTCATGTTGACACTACTTATAATTTGTGGAATGATAAATTAATATTTCTCTCTCTTTTCTCTCCAGTCCTGCAATGGTGCCCATTTCTCCTGTTCCTCTCCTGTTTCTACTAGTGTTGGCTCTGCAGAGCATCTGGTCATCTGCTCCCCAGGAACAGAAAGTTCAAAGCTCGACTCAGCCAGAAATCTCCAGCTTACATCACCCCACCTGGAGCCTGGGGCTGCAGCTGTATAGGTCGCTCCGCATCGACGGTTCCCAGACCAACACCTTCATCTCCCCGCTTCTGTTGGCCAACTCCCTGCTGGCTCTAGAGGGTGGAGCTAAAGGATCCACAGCAGGCCAGTTTCATGATCTCCTGAGAATCACCAAACATGATAAGGCTGTTGGAGAAGCTTTGACCAAGGCACTGAAATCTGTGCGTGAATCTAATGGAACCAGCTACACATTGCACAGTTCCTCTGCACTGTTTTCCAAACAAGTTCCAAAACTAGGGAAGAGCTTTCTGGAAAAGCTCCAGACCCACTTTGGGTTGCAGCATGTGGCCCTGGAGGATGCACAGAAACAGACTGATATGGAGAAGCTCCAGTCCTGGGCTAAAAGTGAGATGGATGTGGAAGAGACCGCCGATCTGGAACTGGCACTGGAGACCAAACCTGGAGCCATGATCCTGGCCAATGCACTGCACTTTAAAGGTGAGAAGAAAGAATAAGTTGGAAACTAGTTTAGCTGGCTTCAAATAATGCTAGAAGAACACAATTATATTTTAATATGATATTGTGTTGAGTTACATAGTGAGGTTAAGGAAAGTTATTTTAATCACTGAGTGCAAATAACATATAACAGGACATTGCATATCATAAAGACAGACTAAAAAGCTTCTGTCAATAACATGCTTTAGGAGCAGCCATTAGACACAGTTAAAATGAAGGTGTGGCTTGTCTACTGTACTTAGGGGATCGGAATAGTTGTGTCTAATCTTGAAGCTTTATGGTCCATTATGTGTTTGGACTTTAGCCAGACGGCATTGCAAAATTCATGGTCTCATCCTTCTCTGATGCACTGTAAAACCTGACTTTACTTAAATGGCCTGTGGGAAGTGAATACTATTATTTTCTATAATTTGAGTTCTTAGGGATGTTTTGTTCGTGAGCTAATCAGTGTTTTTGAATGAATTTTAGGCATGAAAGATTTGTAGATATGTGCATTGTAAAGATTATATCAGTGGTTGATTCCAGTTCTGTAATCATGTAGGCAGATCAGTGTTCCAAGAGCACTGATGTAAATTCTAACAGCACTGGGATTTAAATCATGAATTTATATGGGATTTGAATCATTGATTCAATTGATTTGTTTCAGGAATGAAACAAGAGACTGCTTGTATGGCTGTGTTCCACTTCGCTTTAGACACACTTCTGAACCTTCTGAAGCACTTCCCCTCGGGGGAAACCCCGCTGCTATTTTGAAGTGCGTTCCACCCCTTACCGAAAAGTAGTATACTTCAAGTTTATTTAAGTATTAATTATACTTAAGTAAAGTTCAAGTATATTTTGAAGTATACTTTATGTAGTAAGTATACAAATATCAGTGCACTAATAGTATACTTGTAAGTGTTTCAATACTCCTTGGGACTAAATTGGCCCACTTTCTAGTATATAAAACTTTGAGTACACAATTAGTTTACATCAATCTTTTTAGCTTTTACTGCAACTATAGTAAAAGTGAACTTATAGGTATACTGATAGTTTACTAATTAAATAGCATTAGAGCAAAAATAGCATTTGTAATAGGGGGAAGTCGTGGCCTAATGGTTAGAGAGTCGACCTCGTAATCCAAAGGTTGCGAGTTCAAATCTCGGGCCGGCAGGAATTGTAGGTGGGGGGAGTGAATGTCCAGCGCTCTCCACCCTACAGGTGCATCTCAATAAATTAGAATGTCGTGGAAAAGTTTTAATACACAGAGCCGATTAGTTCTGACTGAATGCAAAGCTTTGGATAGGCTAAATATAAATGTAAATATCGCGTTCATTATCGAAGGCGATTCATCTGCGATAATGAAAGCGATAATGCGTAGCTTGTCAGTGAACTACGGCTCTGTGTATTAAATGCCGGTCCATTTGAAAACAGGTGATGGAGATTTACCGCTAATCACAGAACCGGCTTTACTGATGAGATGCGCATGCATATCGCATGAGATATATCGCCCAGCCCTACACTGAATCATTTATTCGACTGATTTGTTCAAAAGCACTTATTCATTCAGCAAACAAAAAAAAGTGACTGCCACGAGTGAGTCATTGAATCTTTACTCAAATGTCTCACTTGCATAATGATGTAACCTGAAAAAAGATTAAATTAACAAATCTTTTTGATGAACTGATTCAAAAGAGTCATTGGGATTAATCAAAATCCCCATCGCTATATGCTACTTATGTTATACCGTTTTAAAAACTCAAACAATAGGCTACTTTTTTACATTTGAGTTTTTAACTCAGTTCCAATTCCAAGGTCATTGGTGAGTTAATACAGATTTACACACAGATATCAGATCATACTGTATCTAAAAAAAGGCAAGAAGTGATATTTGAACCAAACTGGATCAGACAGCGTGGTCATAGCACCGCTGGGCGTCCGCTCTCTTGCGTGCTGGAGAATTAGCTAGTACAGATTGTGCTGCTGCTGCTTGATAAATGGACTATAAACAGTTGCACGACTGATGCTGAAGGTGAAAATTTGCTTGGAGGATAAGGAATCACACTTTAGGGGGTGTGCAAAACATACGTGTGTGTGATTGTAGTGATGTATGTTGGTGTTGCAAATGTATCTGTGAAGTGCATGTGTTTACTTATGTGTTTGTATGTATTTGTGTACTGTATACACACCTGTTTGTGTTCACGCTGAGAAGTCTGATTTATTTTAGCAAACTGCCGTTTAGTGAACAAATTGGTTGGAATAAATGATTCATTATTTCAATACAGTTTTCATTACAGTTTCCAAACTACATTCTAGTGATTTACGCTCTGTGAATCGGTCTAAATAATGTATTTAATAAAAGCATCGGTTCAATAGAATGATTCTTTTATAAATCAGACATCAGTACTTCATGCATTCTCCTTCACTCCCAGCCTGCAAGGTTGATGACAAACCACCTCTAGTATATCAGGAAGAGCCTATATATCTTCCCGGGAGAGGTGGTGTGTCATCTTAAATAATTTAGTAATGATCGTCTGCATCGCCTGCCCTCCGGTGAGTGGCTATATTCTTCATACAATACTATTCTGCTCACTGCATACAGTGCAGTATATGCTGTATACTGCTTGCTATTAAAAATTATATGAATCTGTATGCATTGTGCAACAATGAACGGTGTACTGCATTATTGTTACATGACAATCACTTTGCAGTTCTGTGAATGGCATTGTCTTTTCATCTCTGAAATAAATATGGTTATTCAAAACCATGCATGCAGGAATTTGCATAATATGCACAGAATATATATATTTTTGGTCCATATGTATAAATTTAGCAGACACTCTTATCCAAAGAAACCATTCAAAGTATGTATTTTTATCAGTTCACACGTTCCCCTTGAGAGTTGATTACTCGATTTAAATTTGTGTCAATCATATGAGCACAATGGTTCAATGTGTAAAAGCTTGCATGGTAACTATTAGGCCAAGGCTCTGATTTAGTATAAAAAAAACACACACAATTTTTACACGCTCAAGAGAGGCTAGTTTTCTTGTCTCATTATTATTGAGCTGTAATAGTAATATTGTTTTTGCACAAAATCCGTGCAGTACATGCAGTACCGTGTTTAGTCAAATCAAAGACAGTTCAACAATACTTAAGTTTCTTGTCACTTCCAAGAAGAGATGTTAAATATGCTTGAAGGGCTTAAAATGAGTTTTTAACATGCCGGTGCTATATGCTGTTCTACTTCACCGGAGTTCTGTCTCTCTCTCTTTTTGTGCATTGTCTCTCACACATGCTGGAGTCTTGTTCTACTCATCGATTTCTTTGTCTGAGTAATACTGGCAGGTACTTTGATCTTATTTTAAACACCGAGCGATGGGAACGGAGCGGTAGGAGGAGAGCTTCTCTCTACTACCAAACGCAACAGGAAATAAAGTTTGGATTGATTTTAGGCTGATAAGCAATCTAATTAATTTCTTTTGTTTTATGTTTTGACTTAATTACATATTTTTTTTCCCCCGTTCGCAAGCAAGAAGCGGGAGTCGGTGGAAGTTCATTAATTCAGTCGATGAAATATACAAATTAGATCAGACAATAGATTGGGCCCTGTGAATGAGATTATGAAAATTGAATTCATAGTTTGGATTTATAATTTAAAGGCAGTCAGTAGTCGCACCGCTTCAGGGTTCTATAGTAATTCATTTAGTCGCCAGTGTAACATTAACTTTGTCCGAAGCTTTTTCATTGTCTCTGATGGGTCGTTTGTGGACTTTTGCTTTTGGTGTTAATCTGAGAGCAGTTTTCTCTGTTCTCCTGAAATCGGTTTAATCATGCATGTGCCTGCTTCAGACTTTTGAGCCAAGTGGATTGGATTGTAGCTTTTAAAAAATATATTTAATTAGCATTTTTAAGGAGTAAGTTACAAATGTTTTATAGGAAAAAGTTTTTTAAATTGCACCGGCCTTATGCAGATAATTTACTTTATTTATAACATAAGTAGTTATAATGCTGTATCTATATATCTGTATGTCTGTCTGTCTATATATATATATATGTATGTGTATATACTCACTGAAAAAGTAACGTCCTCTCACTTTCAACTGATTTTATTTCCATAAATCAAAAGTCACAGTGAGAATCGTGTGTGTCCACCGGCTGCTTTAAGCACTACAGTGCATCTTATGAACAGCCAGTTCTTGCTGTGAGATGTTACTCCACTCTTTCACCAAAGCACTTTCAAGTTCTTGAACACGTCTGAGGGGACACATGGTTATATGTGGTTTTCCACTCCAAGGACAATCAGCTGTCCTTCCTGTCTCCCTGTAGCACTGTCTCGGGCGTCTTACATTGCAGGCATTGCAGTTCATTGCTCTGACTACATCTGCAGTCCTCATGCCTCCCTGCAGCAGGACAATGGCATGTTCATGCAGGTGAGCAGGAGACGTGGGATTCTTTCTTCTGGTGTTTTTCAGAGTGAGTAGAAAAATCTCTCTCTTTAATGTCCGAAGTTATTATAACTGTGACCTTAATTGCCTTCTGCGAGTTTCGCATGTCCATGTGCAAAAATTGTTTATGGTTCATTGAACAATTATCAGAAATATTGTTTAAACCCTTTCCAATAAAAATGTGTAAAGTTAATTGGATTTTACAAAATTATATTTTAAAAACAGTATTCTAAAAAAAGACAGTCGTTTTTTTATGATATTCCTGCCTGGAATGACAATAGTAGGATTGATTGCCTCCAGTCCTCTGGTGCATGTGCAATTCATAATTCAGTACGCTGAAACAAATAGCCAGGCACCATGGAGAAATGGATTGGAGTTCACATCAGGGGGCAAATGGAGAGCCACAGGTGTGGAGTGAAGCAAAGACAGAGGTGAAAGATAAGATGATTTTGAGTGAATGGTCAAAAGCTTTAAAGGGAGAAAGAGGTACTGTAGGCCGATTCCTGGTGTGTCATGGTTGCAGACACCACACTAGCTCATTACCTCAGTCTTTGTGTTCTGTACAGCAAACCCCAAAAACAAGCACACATACTTCACCCCGAACAGCAGCCCTGCTTCGAGCACCAAAGGATCTGGCAAGAGAAGATGAAAGCGCTTTAATTCACAGTGTTTTAGCTTTATTGTTTGTGGCTCGGTTATTACTGAAAATGGGCATGAGAGAGTCTTCAAGACGTAAAACCACACAATAGCTGCTTTGTCTTTACGCTCTGTAAATAATGAAGAAGGTATGAGTGTCTCTCTCTTGCGAATGCTCGTTGGGTCATTCTGTTTCTCTTTTTCAGTCACAGAATCTCCCAGGATGTTTTCTTTCTTTTGATTGCCAGCCAAGACCGCAGTGACAAGAATCCTTGTGTGGCATTTCAGAAACTCGCATGGCAGAATTCCCCTTTTAAAGCTCGCAGTTCCAAGAGCTTTGCCACCCCATAATAACTGACAGATACCATGCCATGTGTTTTGAACTTTAGGCTGATCAAATTTCATCCCCCTGTATAATTACTGAAATCCAACTGCTCTGGCTCTTGGCTTGCGTTCACAAGCTTAAAGAGAACTGCTAGCATACCATTGAGGCACATGCAAAGCTTGGAACGGGGCCGAATGGAGAGGGTTGCTTTCCCTACACAGGATCAGGTGTTTCTCATAATAAATGACAGTACAGCGACTCGTCTCGGGTTTATGAAATTAGACTTTTCTTTAGAGGAATCGTACCCTAGTTTCTGTCTCTTTGTTTTGTTTATTTTCTGGTTTTGTTAATGGTATTCCTAATTATACGTAAGTAGCATGTTTTGAATTCCTCAGGAGGAGGATGTTTAATGCTGAAAGCAGTGGTATTGGGAACAGGAGTGTTTAAAGGTGATTATGGAAATTTCATCTTGGGTGGCATTGGCACATTCCTTTTTAAGGCACAGCAAAACTGAGGCCTGGATAAACTGCAGCTATAAATACAGAAGTGCGATCAGGTGACTTTGATGAGAAAGTAAAAAACTAGCACCAAATCAAAAAGGGGCTAGTGATCATTCTAATGCTGGTAAAATATTCAACAACCCCGAAAATATATTTTGAACATAAGCCACATTTAAAGATATATGAATGCCATTGCATTGAATAAAAAAATATCAATCAAGTGGCATTGATTTAAAGACAAATAGCACAAGCACACCGTTTTTTTTTTTTTATTCCTGTGATAACAAAGCTGAATTTTCCGTGTCACGTGATCCTTCAGAAATAATTCTAATATGCTGGTTTAATGTTCAAGTAATATTTCTTAGTATTAGCAATGTTAAAAAAAGCAACAACAACATGGTACATTTTCTTTTTCAGGAATTTTTTGAAAGCTCAAAAGAACAGCATTTAATTGAATATGAAAGTAGTACATACTCTAAAAGTAGCTTTAATGTCCATGTTCGAACACATTCGCTAAAAATGTCCTTGGGACTTGTAGTTTAAAAACAATAGTCAAAACAAAAATAAATTCTAGCTTTTCAGCTGTTTTGTATCTGACACAATAAGGTTCAGACATTTTAAGTGTGTCTTAATTTTAATGCTTTTTGAGGCCGGTGCAGGTCCAAATAACACGTGGCAAGGTTCAAATTGAGTTGCAGAGGCCATTGAATGCCTTATGTGTTTGTCTCTTCTCTCCTGTTCAAGAGCAATATAGTGCTTCTGGTGCCCGAAATACAATAACATGGCCTGGCTTTAACCCCATATTGTCTTGCAATCATCCTTAGTATTTGATTTGACTTGATACTGCTTTTTTCGCACTTTCTTTCCCTCCCATTCTTTATCTTTCCCATGACTAATCCAATAAGGTGAAAAGACTGTGGAAAAGAACATGTGACTGTAATACTGCTAATAGTCTCTTTATCAAATCTCATCTTTGTCACTGAATTTAATGGGTGTAATGGGCTGTAATAATATGTCCTATGCCTCTGCCTCCCCTGCACCCCTCCTCTCGCCTTTTCTTTCTTTTATTTTTGGTTCTTTTTCTGGCATGGTGTCTGTAATATTCCTTTGTATAGTTTGACTCCTCAAAGCCTCAATGTATGTCAGTTCCAAACAGTAAGATTATTGCACCCGATGGTTTCTAATAGTTTGCGTCAAAATATTAAATTGCTTGTCCGGGTCATGACGTCCAAGTCATGTTAATCTATTCACTGTCCACATGTGATTTTTTTTGTTTGTAGGATTTTGGGATCGAGGCTTTTACCATGAAAACAAAGATTTGCGCAGCTTCTTTGGTACAAAATACACAAAAGTTCCCATGATGCACAGATCAGGTAAGTTTCACCAGTCATTTATCATTGAAATACACAACAAAGACATCCAAACTACCAAATATTTGTTTTCCCAGGGGTATACCGTCACTATGAGGACATAGAGAACATGGTACAGGTGTTGGAACTGGGCCTATGGGAAGGGAAGGCCAGCATGGTTCTGCTTTTGCCCTTCCATGTGGAGAGTTTGGCTCGGCTGGACCGTCTGCTGACTCCGGATCGGGTGGAGAAGTGGTTGGGGAAACTGAACTCCACAAGTATGGCATTATCCCTCCCGAGAACCAAGATAAGCAGCACGGTCAATCTACAGGTAATAGTCTAAATATTGTACATATCACATCCTACACGGCCGTTATGAGTGTGTGAAATACAATTTGAAAACATTACGTTATAGACAAAATATTCTTAACATACAATGTAGATAAGACTCATTTAGAAAGCTAATGGAAGATATCCAGATATGATATTAGCATAATGAGAACGAACCATAGGTCATAGATTATTCTCATTCAGTGGGAAAGCCATTTTTCTTTTAATGGAAATTGTTGTAGCACTGAAATTGCAGCCAGGCTTCGGAATGCTGTTTTATGTGTCTTAGGACACTGAGCTATGGTCTTTATTCTTTAAAACATTCCTCAGATGCGCATCGTAAGTGCTTCCATTGTGCTGCTCTCTTTTTGAACACCAGCAGGCTGAGCGTGTTGCTTTGTTGACCTGTAATCAAGATGCAGATTACAGAGTTTTTATCTTTTGATGAATATGTCCTTTAAATTCACTAAATATTTGGCATGTCATGTTAATTTTGATCCATTTTAAACCATATTTAATCACAGTTTAGGTGGAAAAAGCATTATTTTAATTCAAACTAGATTTTATTGCTTGACTGTGCAAAATTCAGTTTTTGTTTGACTGCCAGATAGCGGTGGAACGGTTCGCAGAAAAAAACGAACCGTACGGTTCTTCTCACACGGTTCGGCACGCGCTAGGACCGCGGTTCAACTTAAATCTGACAACGCATCTGCAGTATCGTTTGTTATAAATAAAAGGGAAAAAAACAGGGTTCGGCTAATGTATGCTTCTGTTGATGGAGGCGCATTCTGGCTTCTCAGTACATTATAACACAACAGCGATGAAGAATAAAAAGTGGACCATTCACTCTTGCCGTATGCTGGAATATGAGCATTTATTCCGTCATCACCCGAGTGCTGATAGATAGTGCGCGTGCACAGGTGAGACCTGAAAAGCACACGTTGATATCTGTGTTTAAACTAAACTCACGTAAGCTTTGCCAGTTTAAACATTCAAGAGCCAGAGAGCTCGCTCGCGCGCGCAATTCTTGGAAAAAATGTATAGGACTTTTACATGATTACAAAATAAATTATAAAAAAAAAACTGAAATTAAGTAATTGTTAAAGTATCACCGTTTAAATATTAAGCAACACCACTGTTTTCAACACCAGAATATTAGAGTAATTTCTAAAGGATCATGTGACCCTGAAGACTGGATTAATTATGCTGAAAATTCAGCTTTTCCATCACAGCAAAAATAAAAAAATAGAAAACTGTTTTTACATTAGTAAACTGCACACCCTAAATATGCATGTAAATGTAGTAACCTTAAAATGAACACAAATAAATGAATGTAACTGCTTCAAAATTAGCTTTTTTATGTATGGGTGGGTGTAATTTACGTTCGAGAGCAAAACGTCCAAGTTTCATCAGTTTATGTTTACCACAGACCTTGTTTTTCTCATAAATTGAAAAACCCATAGTAAAACTTGAGGGAACCCCATGCTGTTTTAGTCTTCCGGATTTTAACATCACAGCTGCAGTGCTCTGTTGGTGTTGTGCAATACAGACCTCAACAGAAAGTCATCCTATAATTGCATGCCTGTGATCCCTCTAAGTTTTTCCCATACAGACTAATGACCTGGCATCCCAAACATTTGTGCTCCTTCAAGGCCTGGGCCCTCAAAAAGATGCCATGCTGGGTTAGAAGCTCAGCAAGAGTCTCTCCAGCAGCTCGGCCACAGGAAGCAGCCTGGACTTAGATAGCGAAGAGTGACAGAGTTTTAGAATAGCACAGATGGTTCTGTCTGCACTGCTGAACAGATCTGGATTTGGACGACAGAGAGTGACAGTGACTGTGGTGGGCTTGTTTGGGCTGTTGAGTTCAGTGGATGAGACCGTGTCTGGTATGATTGGCTTGTGGGTAAGCACATTTGAATTCTTTGGTTTCTTGCGGTGGGTGGATATGTCAAGCACGCCTTCGTAGTGCTCTTCTCGTGGATCGCGGAGGTGAAGTGTTTTGGAGCTTGATGAATGATTTTGTGACATATGCTACTGGCTTTCCTCTCTCCTCTGTCTTCTTTCTCTTCCTAGTCTCTTTCCTGTCTCCCTGCCTGTTCTTCGTATTTGTCTTTTCTCTCTCTAGCTACCTCTCCGTCCTCCGTCTCTCAGCATCTGACCTCAGCTCATCTATCTCCTGCCCGGAGTCCACTGGTTCCTCCCACTCATCTTTCGTCTCTATTTCTTTCTTTATTCATCACTTCATCCACCACCTCAATCTTTGTGTTTGCCCTCTCATTCGCTCTCATTTCTAGCTGGTCAGCCTAGAACTACACGGGAGGACCTGGTCAATGATCTGAAGAGAGCTGGGACCACAGGCTCAACGGTTACCATTAGTATCCCAGCCTTTTGCAGGTCTACAATTTTGTCCCTAGTGTCCTTAGACAGCTCTTTGGTCTTGTCCATAGTGGAGAGGTTGGAGTCTGATTGATTGAGTGTGTGAACAGGTATCTTTTATACAGGTAACGAGTTCAAACAGGTGCAATTAATACAGGTAATGAGTGGAGGATAGGAGGGCTTCTTAAAGACAAACTAACAGGTCTGTGAGAGCCAGAATTCTTGCTGGTTGGTAGGTGATCAAATACTTATTTTATGCAAAAACATGGAAATTAATTATTTAAAAAACATACAATGTGATTTTCTAATTTTTTTTAATTCTGCCTCTCACATGATGGAAATACAGAAATTACAGATCTCTCCATTCTTTGTTGGGAAAACTTGAAAAACAGTGTACAAATACTTATGTGTCAATTTATGCATTTCAATTTAGGCTTGTTGTTTTTTTTGGGACTTTTTAAAATTGAAATTTCTACACAGACAACTTTTTGTGACTTCCGATTCAAACTGATAAGAGTATGTCACATATTGGAGAGAGAGAAAAAAACATATATAATTCATTTATATTAAAGTATATCATATATATTATAATTGCTTATCAAATTGTCACTATAATTAAAAATATACACACACACACACAAATATATAGACATATACACACTGATATGTTTGTTATTTTAAGGAAGAAAAACAAGGTTTAATATATAAAATAAATGAATATATTATGAATGCATATAAAAATATATATGTTTATACATTCTAAACAATATAAAATAAATATTCTTATCAATAGTAGATATTGATACTGTGTATCATATATAATTGTATTTTCTTTCATTTTAATTATAATTATTTTTTAAATATATAGCGAACCAGCCTGATTAGTCTTTAGAAAGCAAAATGAAACAAATATTCCTTTTCAGTTTGATTAATGTAAATATGAAGAAGTTGTTAGGGTTAAACATATTTCTTTAATAACTAAACTGCATGAGTTAATTCTTGGAGCCTTAAAACTCTATTTGATAAAATATTTGTTTTTCTCAAAAAAATTTTGCTGACCCCTTGCACTCCCTTGTGACCCCCATGGGTCCCCAGAGCTGTAGGGTCACTGTCCCTGGGTAATGCTGCAGGCAGATGACAAACCATCTAAACCACAAGGTTGGTTTTATCCTCATGGCAGACAGCAGATGTCAAGTCAAATATGTCAGTAAGAGTCCAGTGACAGAGAAGGGTAAGAATTCAGAGAGGCATAGGTTAAAAGACACAGATAGAGTAGAAAAAAGGTACAACAAAAATGACAGTTGTTGAAGCTAGGCAGGTTAAGCGGAGCACAACCGTTCCCAGGGCGCACAGAGAAGTGAATGGTCGCTGTAGTGCGGGGCAGCATTTTGTCAAAGTATTGTAATGTCGGGCGAGAAATATAAGCACACGCATGCCATGTCCGCTTATGCAGCTCTGCTCAGAAGAACAAGATTTTGACATTAACATGAGCGGTAAGGATGCCCAAGAGAGACCTAGAAGCTTGCTTTAAAAGAAACCCACCGACAGCCCAGACATCACTCCTTTTTGGACTTGCTGTGTTCACATAAGTGATGCCCCAGCGTGCAGAAAGAGGCCGAAAAGTCCTGCCACGGCTGCATGACATGAATAGAGCTGTATTACTTCTCTGACAAGTCCTCCTGCTGCTCCCTCGCTCTCCACATCTTTCTGCTCTCTGTCTGTTTCTCTGCTCTTTCATGCTCTCATCTGGCTTTTCTTTTTTTCTGCCACACACATACACACTCTCTTTCTTGTAGTATCTGAAGGAATATCACCGTAGGTCAGAGACACTTGATTCCTCTGCTTTTATATGGGCAGTGAGAGAAGAGGCGGGCCGAGTGCAGCTTCCCTCTCCCTCTCCGATCAGGTCGAAATGAGCAAACACAGCCTCCATCTCGAGGCGTTAATAGCGTTTCCACCTTTTATCTATCATCTGCCTCAGAACCTCAGTCTCCAACATGGCCGCCAGACACTCTGTCACTCTCAAGTCGCTCTAGGCCTTCTGTCACGCTCCCGTGTGGACGTCTTCGGTCTCAGGAGGAGCTGCCATTATCCTGATTTCCAATCCGTGCTCTTGCGAATGCGCTAATGTAGCCGTGCTGCGTGGGTATGGGGGCCCGGCTTGGGGCAGGATGACCTAAATTGGACTGACGTGCAGCTGGAGAGGTGAGTGGTTGTGAGGGAGGTGGAATGGGGTTGAGTGCTGGAGAGAGAGAAAGAGACAGGGAAAGGGCAGGAGAGCGGGCGAGCCGGATAAAAATATCCGCTCTGGTGGTGAGGCAGTGGGGCCAGAGCTCAGCAACGGTTAGTGCCAGGCCATAGCGGCTAACAAGAGATTGAGTCTGGACTTCATAACAAGCATGATGGGTCGAGGGGTCACCGTCTGCCTGATGCCTGGCAAACACACACAGCCAGACACACTGACCTTAAGAGTCTGACGCAGGGATACACAGAAAACACTCTCTCTCTCACACACACACATGTAGCTTGCCAAGGCCTGTGGATGCCAGTGTGGCTGTAATTGGATTGCACAGTTCTCTGTGTGTGCCAGAGAGACAGAGGGAGTCAAGCTAACATACACACACTCATTGATGAGGTCATGAAGTGGATGTGGTGTGTATGCCAGGACTTGGGAAAAGCCTGTTGTGTTTAGACAAGTGTTTTCGAGCGCAGTACCTCGCCGTGATAAAATGCTTATTCATAATCTAATACAAATATTGACATATCCTGTTTATTATGACTAAGAATATATCATTTATTGAAGTTTAGGACTGGCTTTTTTAAAACCTTCATCGCATTTACCAAAAGCAAGTGAATTTATATTATTATTTCTTGGTCATAAATATTTCTTGCCAGCCATGAAACTGTATTCTATTAATTACACCAATGATTATTTTAGTGCTTTTGTAGAGAAGAATGGAAATAAGACACTGACCTTTTTTATGCCCTAATCAGTCTGGAACCAAATGATGAGATCATTTCAGTTGTCAACAGAGAAAATCAGAAATAGATGTAATTATTGTAAAAGACATTTTAATGAGGGACAGAAGTGTCATAAATGCAGTCTAATAATTAGCCCTAACTATATTAAATAACAATAAACAAAATTGTTAACACATTAAGTATTTGTATAAAATGACCCCTGAAATCATTGAATCATTCATTATTCATTCAGAATTTAAAAAATGTTTTGCCATCAGTTACTCTCATGTTGTTCCAAAGCCATTAAAACTTTGATGAAACACATACAAAAATATTTTTAATGAAACCTAAGAGATCTGGGTTTTTGTTAAATGTGAGCCAAAATCATCACAATTAAAAGAACTAAAGACTTAAACTACTTCAGTCTGTGTGCATTTAATTTGTTTAATACACAAGTTTCACAATTTGAGTTGAATTACTGAAATAAATGAACTTTTCCACGACATTCTAATTTATTGAGATGCACCTGTACATCAAAACCTTGATGCATAAAGTTCGTAAATATATCTATATAAATGGAGTGGTTTATTCCAAGACATTATTTAAATATGATGAACATATGTAATTTAATTTATTTACATATAAACATTGATGAAGTCACATACATAGAGCACATCAAAGTCAACATCTCTCAGGTTTAATAAATCTGTATTTGTGTTTTAAAGATTAATGAAAAAATCTGTGAGTTTAGAACAACATGAGTGAATAATTAATAACAACATTTTGAATTTTTAGGATGAAGTAACCCTGATGAAGTATCTGTTTACGGATACCAAATAAATGAATATGTTAATGCTTTAAAATGATCTATGCCTTTAAAAATGATGTGTGTTTTCTCTTATAGCAGTTATTTCTTTTAGCAGACTCCTGATGGCTACCCTGTGTGACCCTAACATTATGCATCTTTTAACTTAAGTTGGAGGCTCCCCCTGGGGGAGGGTTCTGTAACTGCTTCGATTGATTCAGAAGTGTTTTTGATGGACTGTGCAAACTGCTCATTTGGATATTGGCTTGCAGTGATCACACTGTTCATTTAAGTTGAGCACCAGTGGTTACACTATATAGTACAAAACAATTATGGTGTATTAAGTATATTATATATAATTTATAAGAAGTTCTGTTAACAAAATGAAAAATGTTGGAAATCAATCACTTCAAATATTTTTTTAAATATAAATATTTATCAAATTTGTAATCAGTGCTTGTTTTCCCAGCACTGTTTATGTCATTAGCATTTGTAATTAAATGTCAATGTTGCTGACACATTAATTCTTCAAATTTAAAGTGTTTTTCCACCCCAAAATGATTTTATTTTTTTCATTAATCACTTACCCCCATGTTGTTCCAAACCTGTAAAAGCTTTGTTTGTCTTCGGAACACAATTTAAGATATTTTAGATAAAAAACGGGAGACTTGTGACTGTCCCATTGACTGCCAAGTAAATACCACTGTCAAGGTTCAGAAAAGAATGAAAAGCATCGCCAGGGTAGTCCATCTGCCATCAGTGGTTCACTCTGAATTTTATTAAGTGACGAGAATACTTTTTGTATGCAAAGAAAATAAAAATAACTTTTTTTCAACAATTCGTCTCCTCTCTGTCTGTCCTCGTCACCGTAGCACCATTTTAGAGATTATCCACTGAACACAAACTGCGTACGCTCTTCTGTATCAGCCGTAACCTTGAGTTGCGGCAAAAAGTTGTTATTTTTATTTTCTTTGCGTACAAAAAGTATTCTCGTCGCATCATAAAATTCAGAGTGAACCACTGATGGCAGATGGACTACCCTGGCGATGCTTTTCATTCTTTTCTGGACCTTGACAGTGGTATTTACTTGGCAGTCAATGGGACAGTCACAAACCTCCCGGTTTTCATCCAAAATATCTTAAATTGTGTTCCGAAGACAAATAAAAATTTTACGGGTTTGGAACAGCATGGGTGTAAGTGATTAATGACAAAATTTTCATTTTGGGGTGGAGCAACCCTTTAATATATCCATTTCATGTGTGTTAACACAGCTCTGTTTTGAACCAGTTTCTCTTGTGTGCAGTTGTTGTGATTGAGATTCCAGGAAGCTGATAAACAGTGTGAGGTTATTTGTGACAGAGTGTGATGCAAAGGATAAACAAAAAATAATTATAATAATATTGTGTGTGAAGAAGGGGACAAAAGTGAAAAAGAGAGAGACAGAAAATTGTAAATGAGACATTGACAGTGATAAAGAACTCTACCACTGAATAATTTCCAAGAAGTTTTCTGAAAGGCAAACTGACTGCCGTGATGCTGCGAGGCTGAATAAAACAGTTGCTGGAGTTGCTTCCATGTGCCGCTGCTGGGCCATCTTCACCCCTTACATCCCATGCACCATCATGCTATATAGAAAATACAACATTCAGTCGACTCCAGGGCTGTTTCTTCTTGTGCGTTATTCATGAGCTGTATGTTTTTGTAGTTGTGTTTATTGATGTATGCGCTTGAATTATGCTTCAGTATAATGCAGAGTTTGCTGAAAAATGGAGAGCAAGTATAGGCTGCATTTGGAAAACTTTGGCTTGAGAACGAAACAGACAGGAAGAGAGAGTGAGAAGAGAGGAAAATAGAGACGCTCCATTTCCACCCAATGAGCAGCATTAGAGCTGAACCATGTTTACACAGCCCTCCTCCTCGCTCCATCTCTCTCCCTCTCTCGTTTTCCTCCATCTGCCCATCACATTTACTGCATTAGTTGGGAGTCTGTGTGCCATATTACTACATGATATTTATTAGCCTCCTTTCATCTGTTTCCAGTGCAGAAACTACTGTACTCATCTGCAGACCCATCACTCAATCCCGCTGCCTGCAGGGCATGTCTTTTCTTCGCAAACGTGTCATTAATTCATTTGGGGCTCACTGCACCTAGGGAGGTTTTACCTGTTCTTCCTCAGGGGGGTGTCCTGTGAGCTCCATTGAATTTTGTAGAAGCTAGGCAAAGCTTCACTAGCTTCAAATGACTCAAAGCTAATAGCTGTGTGGCATCTTGGGGATCTGGATTAAGTGAATATACGAAATGAGCATTTTTGGACCGTCGGGCCCCGGAGGGTTTCTAGGGTGAATGCTTGCATGGCGACAGCCCACGTTGAATATTTAAACGCTGATTGTTTTTAAAAATGAAGTGACCTCAGCAAATCCGAACATCCCGAGAGGTGCCACCATCCCAAGGAGAAAGAGCGAGATGGAGTGAGGCAAAGAAAGAGGCATGCTATTTATAGCGCCTGTCACAATGCAGGCTGGGAGATGTCTGCTAATGTTGCATGTGACTCTAATTGCTGGAGACAGCATTGTCGTAGTAACACACGGCATCATGTCATGGTTGTGGCAACAAGCTGCTTCGGGTCAAGGCTACGCAGCCAAGGAGCGGATCTGCATCTATAGTGCCGGAAAACATCAAAGTTACAATGGAAAAGCTGGTGAGGTGCAAGGAAAAACCCTCTGAGACAACACAGAGAATTAATTAAGGGGAAATAAATTCACCCAATGTGGTGTCAGCCTGAATAGCAAGGACGTACAGCCATGAGAGTGGGTGAGAACGCCTCAGGAGACAGAGAGGAAAGACCGTCACTCTCCGGAACATAAATAAATGCTTAGATACAAGCCTGGACATTCGGATCAGAGCGGGAATAAGACAGGGAGCACGTGAGAGCAGGTGAGAGAGGAATTAAACAGCGGCGGATGGTCAGATGAGGGATGAGGATGCCACAGAGGTGGCTGAGCGGCCGACAGGATGAGGCAGTGATGAAGTGATGGAGGAAAGAGGAAGGAGAAGGAGAATAATGGATGAGGACAATAGAAGTGCATTAGTGCAGGTGTGTGCCAAGACTGTTGAGAGAGAACCGCAGAGGGTCGAACAGTGTTAGCGCAGGTGACAGCCTCCCCCACCTCTCTGCCTCATTATCAACTTCTCCGTCCATCTTTCTTGTTTTCCACCTTTTTTCCCCTTTAACAACCTCTGATTCAAATCACTATGCCAGAGCCTTGGTTGTGCACCCATTCGGAATTGAATTGAGAATGGCTTTTATTTGCTGAATTTGAATTGAGGTAGCAAACAGGATGCAAATTTACTTCAATTAATTAGTCCCTTTCGAAGAAAAGCCAGTTCACTCGGTGGCCATATTTGCAATGCCTCCGGGCGACTATTTTAGGCATGTAAGACCAACTCCTATCTTCTTGAAAAGTAAAATAGTGAAATCTCAAAAACTGATTGCCAAACTCACAATTAAATAAAAAATTTCAAATTAGAAACAAAACCTTGACATTAACTGTCCCATAAATATAGTTACTTGTTCTCAAATAGCATAAAAAAGCATATATTTCATGTTGATCCAGTGGGAAAAAAAGGTCTCAAGACATTTTTAAAAGTCAGACTTATTTTAACTTGAGCATAATGCCAAGTAATGTGTGAGACTGTGTACAAAAGTAAAAAACGTCCGTTTACAGAGAACACTATGGGAAACCAGCAGAACCAGTGAAATACAAAAACACGTTTTGTCTGAACGCCCCTTTATTCTGCTGAAAGTGCGGGTTGCACTTACCGTCTTGGTATGTACAGTGTTTGATCGCAATTCAAGTTTGATAGCCTCGTGGGCAGCGCGCAGACATACTTTATGGTGCAATTGCGCTTCGGGTGTCCCAAGTAGAGGTTTGCATTCCCGCGGCATTTCCGCGAGAACCGCAGGTCCCGACCAGATTTCTTGGGATGCGGGATTCAATTCCAGAATAAAACGGTTGCGGTCGGTAACTCTGGTGCAATTTGATCGGGAGCGGGCGGTCTAACAATATTCCGTTCCCGACTTCCTTTGAGAACAGCTTTAACTTTATTCTTATTGACCAAGTGTACAGCCTGCACTCAGGGGCGTGTCTAGAGGGGGGGCACATCAAAATATGCTTGGCCCCCCTTGTGCCCCCCCCAACAGCGCAGACTGATCATAGTATAACATCTGTGGTGCGGGAGCAGTCTGGGTGCATTTAAAATCTCACGCGCTGCCGCTGATATCATACATTAATCGGCAGCGTAGCGCCGCTTGAAGTAGAACCTATTTGTAGAACACACCTACTCACTGTCTGGTTCGCTGCCAATCAGTTACCGAATACGATGCCATTGGATTAGAGTGCTGCCAATTACACTGCTCAAAAAGGAGAAGCACGATTTCTCAGGCTGCAGACCCACTTCTCTGTTCATTGTAAGTATTAAATTATAATTATAGGCCCGTTGAAAATGTAAGTTGAAAGCTCCTTAAAGTTTGTGCTTATTTGCCGCGATGCACCTGCACTGCTTAAAACAGAAATCATTATGTTACGTTTTGTCTTTAATCAGATGATAATATGGCAAATAAATATACTATTTGTGTAATATTGATGATCAAGTTAGTAGGTTTTTTTCACATTATTTTTTTGTAATTTTTTATAAAAGGGGACAAATTAAGGCACAGCAGCAATACATTCAAGGTTTCTTCAAGAAGAAACCATGTCAAAGACAGGTAGATTCAGTACAGTGCAGGTCAGAGCCAATCCACCAGGCAGGGGCAAGTAGGCCAGCAAATTAGCCCTGAACCTGGCTGCCATCTATCTGCAGCAACAGAACATGAGCAATTTTTACAAAAAGTTAACTAGACACTCTCTCTCTCTCTCTCACACACACACACACACACACACACCGTCTGCTTGGACAATGAAAAAAGTTGAGAACAAGTATTGTCTGTTCAGTGGTTTTTATTTATAAAAAGAGAGATGAGTTGTCCAGGCACTTTTGCAGTGCCCTTTTTCCGTCATCCCACCTGTGTTGGGGCACATGACTTTTCCCATGGGCCCCCCTGACTGGATCTTACTACTTTTTCCTATCATGTTAAACAAATTGTATCCTTATTTTAAGACGAATAAAAATAAGGAATACAATTTTGTAAATTTTTATTTTCTCTGTGACACTTTTTTTCCTACTGTGTTGGCAGCAAAATGTTAAACAAATTTTGACAAAGACTCTTGACAAGACAAATAAAATAACAAATACAATTTTGTGCAGACTGCGATTTTATTTGTTAGCCTATCTCTCTTTCAGTAGCGGAAATTTAAATGTGAGATTCTGGAAATTACATGTACATTTTGTGGGAACGGTTGGTCGGTAAGAAAATTATTCTAAGCGGACAGCAGGTGAACAAAGAGTGAATATATCGCGGGAGCAGGTGGGTGCGGAATATAACCTCGTGGGTGCGGGTGGGAGCGGGACTTAAAAAACAGTCCCGCGCAGACCTCTAGTCCCAAGTTTGAATCCCACCTTGTGGGTATTTCCCAATCCCGTCCATGTCTCTCTCTCCCACTCGCTTCATGTCAGATCTCCACTGTCATATCAAGAAAAATGAAAAGACAACAAAGGTTTGAATTTAAATAAATGAATTCCAATTAATGCATACTGTAATTTTTACATGAAGCAAAGCTTAGTCAAATTAGCTTTTAGTTAAAGTTTAAAAATAAATAGGTTTATAGAACTTTTCTTTTCCCAGAATGTATACGTTTGTTGAATTGCCGTTCTGTCATTCTAATGCAAATTCCAATTTAACTTCCTGTCAGGTGAGGACAATTCAATTAGATTTCCAACTTATTCATTGATTTGGAGCCAAGTCTTTGATTCTGAGTTTTGCACAAATCTAGCTAGCACACCAACTCAGCCATTCCCAGTGAGCTCGCATCATTTTTGCAACAAGATAGTGTGTGCATGCGCTCTGTTTTAATTACAATAGTCATTTAGGCGAGAGTGCTTAATCATTCAGTTAAAGCACTTGCCATTCGGTCTCGGCTTTCACAAACACGTTGGGTGTTTCTCCATCTTCCCACAGCAGTTCACTTATTATCTCTTCCTCATTTCTCCATCTCCCTCACAGTTTCTCTCTCTCTCTCTTTCTCTCTCTCTATGCGGGTAACTGTCGTTTATCCAGGATCTCATCCAGAGGGAATATAAACTACCTGTCAGCGAGCATCTTTCTGCCAAATTCATATCTGAAAGGAAAACAAAAGCGGGCCGAGGTCAGAGAGATCTTTTTTAAATTATTCATAAGCAGCTCTCCCTTGGCCACCATCTTCAGCTCCTGTCGCATGCTTTGTACCGCCCGCACCGCCAACAAGGGCATCTGTCATGCCTTTAAAATAAAGGGGAGACAATGAATAGGAGAAACAACCGAATTTTTGAAACATTATTGATTTACAGTGACACTCTTTATGTTTTGCTTTCACTTGTCCACTCTACCTGTCTGAAGAGGACTGGTCTGTATGTTTTTCCATTTCCAGCATTGGGAAAGTCATAAAAGGGCATGAATGTTTAATTTTTCAAAGTCTCTATTGGCTCATATTTGAGCTGTTCTTTTATGTAGTGTGCATAATTGATTCTCACCATCTTAGTCATTTGGAGCAGAGAAGGCTTTTAGGGTCTAGTGTTCACCTGCCTTCTGAATCAGAAGTCATTTTGTATGAAGATACATTAAATTCTCTCTGTTTTCTTGCACTCTTTTTCCCTACTTCTGTTTTTCCCCCTTTACTCTCACTCAGAAGCAGCTAGCCGCATTAGGCCTGGTAGATGCATGGAACGAGACATCAGCTGATTTCTCCACTGCATCAAGCCTGGGACGGGGGAAGCTCCACTTGGGAGCCGTGCTGCATTGGATGTCCCTCGAGCTGGCCCCTGAGTCCGGCAGCAAAGACGGTATGCATGAGGATGAGGACGTGGAGAAGCCAAAAATCTTCTATGCAGATCATTCCTTCATTATACTAATCAGGGACAACAGCACTGGGGCATTGTTTATGATTGGTGCACTGGACCAGACTGATGGCCCTGCAATTCACGACGAGCTGTAGAACCGTAATACTTCACCCTCTGGCACTGACTGTCGACTGAAGAGCCAAAATGGCTGACCTATGGGTATTGACAATAAACTGACCTTCTTATCCACTGCAAATCCACTGTCTTTCACCTACTAGCCTTATGTTTTGTGCAGACACATGTTACGTCTTGCTTGTATTACAGATATGAGAGAGCTTAAGATAGGATGTAATTAAACTGATTTGTAGACCTGCACTGAATCTGACTGCGCACACAGAATTCTGCAGAACGCATTGCTGATTTCTACAGAATTTGAATGTGTTCTGCAACTTTTTGTTTATTAAATGTTTGGGTTAATTTACCAAAGCTTTAAGCTGCCTTTATACGTAAAATAGCCACAGCTCTGTTGAAATTGGGTCAGACACAGATTAAAAATGTTTAATTCAGCGGTTTTGGTATTTTAATTTTACATGCTGATTTCTATATATTTTTATAACCCTTGCTGTCTTCTATAATTTACTTATAGTTTATTTTTACACTAATAATGTTATATTACTGTTAAATGAAACACACACACTCACACATATACATATATATACACACACTCACTTGCCACTTTATTAGGTACACCTTGCTAGTACCATGTTGGCCCCCTTTTGCCTTCAGAACTGCCTTAATTCTTCGTGGCATAGATTCAACAAGGTGTTGGAAACATTCCTCAGAGATTTTGGTCCATATTGACATGATAGCATCACACAGTTGCTGAAGATTTGTCGGCTGCACATCCATGATGCGAATCTCCCGTTCCACCACATCCCAAAGGTGCTCTATTGGATTGAGATCTGGTGACTGTGGAGGCCATTTGAGTAAAGTGAACTCATTGTCATGTTCAAGAAACCAGTCTGAGATGATTTGAGCTTTGTGACATGGTGCATTATCCTGCTGGAAGTAGCCATCAGAAGATGGGTACACTGTAGTCATAAAGGGATGGACATGGTCAGCAACAATACTCAGGTAGGCCGTGGCGTTTAAACGATGCTCAATTGGTACTAAGAGGCCCAAAGTGTGCCAAGAAAATATCCCCACACCATTACACCACCACCACCAGCCTGAACCGTTGAGACAAGGCAGGATGGATCCATGCTTTCATGTTCTGTACGCCAAATTCTGACCCTACCATCTAAATGTCGCAGCAGAAATCGAGACTATTCTCGATTTCTTGAGACAATTTTGGTGAGCCTGTGCGAATTGTAGCCTCAGTTTCCTGTTCTTAGCTGACAGGAGCGGCACCCGGTGTGGTCTTCTGCTGCTGTAGCCCATCTGCTTCAGGGTTCGACGTGTTGTGTGTTCAGAGATGGTATTCTGCATACCTTGGTTGTAACGAGTGGTTATTTGAGTTACTGTTGCCTTTCTATCATCTCTAACCAGTCTGCCCATTCTCCTCTGACCTCTGACATCAACAAGGCATTTTCGTCCACACAACTGCCGCTCACTGGATATTTTCTCTTTTTCGGACCATTCTTTGTAAACCCTAGAGATGGTTGTGCGTGAAAATCCCAGTAGATCAGCAGTTTTTGAAATACTCAGACCAGCCCGTCTGGCACCAACAACCATTCCACGTTCAAAGTCACTTAAATCCCCTTTCTTCCCCATTCTGATGCTCGGTTTGAACTTCAGCAAGTCGTCTTCACCACATCTAGATGCCTAAATGCATTGAGTTGCTGCCATGTGATTGGCTGATTAGCAATTTTTGTTACCAAGCAATTGAACAGGTGTACCTAATAAAGTGCCCGGTGAGTGTATACACACACACACACACACACACATATATATATATATATATATATACATAATAATACAAAAAAATATTGGCTTATCAGTATCAAAATATTGTGTATCCATACTTTATAGTATAATAAAAACAATGTAAATAAAAAACATATGGTGAAAGATTAAAGAAAATTAAAAGATTAGAAAGGGGAACTTTTATTATGCAATTTTTCTATGTGTATTCAGTCCATCAAACTACAAAAACACAGACTTGTTACTAAAATAATTGCCTATAAATTGACTATCAGTGTTGGGAAGGTTACTTTGGAAAAGTAATGGGTTACAGATTACAAGTTACCCTGTCTAAAATGTAATATGTATTGTAACTATTTCAATTTACTAAAGTAATGTAACTGATTACATTTGATTAGCCTACTTTTTTATTACTTTTATAAATTTCTAATGTTTTCAACTGTTAATCATTTTCAAACATGTAAACCAGGTAGGGTTAACCTGACAGTACTCAACACTGATTAGTGTAATTTTCAAAATCCTCCATAACTTGAATTTAGATTATAATAATTTAATTTTAAAGCACAGCTTCCACAAAACAAGACTTTGAGATCATTCTGAGGTTAAATACAGATTTAAAACCCCAGTCACTTGTTGTTTATTTCTGCTTTGTAGCCCCACCCAGTGAAATCTTACTGGTCCAAAATCCTGTTCCAATCAGAGAGCAGATTCTATGTGTGCCTAATGATGTAGTTACTTTTAAAAGACCCAGTGTGAAGTGATTTTGGTCAGTTAGGACACCAGAAGTGCATGTGTTTCTATGTCTGCAAGCTCTTCACTGCAGAGACACTGACTGACAGCAACACTCACCGTGATAGACGTGCACTGCGATAAGATCGTCAGTGGGAAGCTCTGGCGCCAGTGTGGTGGGTGTCAACTACACTCATATCGACACACTGACACAACTCATTCCCCACTGTTACTATAAAGAAAACCACCATGGTGACAGCCGAGTGAATACATGCTGGTCCTGCTACAGATACTCCACACACTCCTACAATGAATAATTATGAATAAAATATAATTATTTTATAATTATAAGAATGGTTCACCCAAAAATGAAAATTTTCTGAATATCTACTCACCCTCAGGCCATAAAAGATGTATAGGTGTTTCATGCGTTATTGGAACATATTTGGAGAAATGTTGCTTTACATCACTTGTTTTTCAGTGGATCCTCTGCAGTGAATGGGTGCCGTCAGAATGAGAGTTCAAACAGCAGATAAAAACATCACAATAATTTATTAAAACCACGCAGCTTATTGCTTCAGAAGACATTAATTGATGGACTGTAGCTGGTTTTTGATGTTTTCATCAGCTGTTTGGACTCTCATTCTGATTCACTGCAGAGGATCCATGATGAACAAGTGATTTAATGCTAAATTTTTCCAAATCTGTTTCGATGACAAAATCACATCATGGATGGCACGTTTGGGTGAACTTTTCCCTAAAATCTTTCTCAGGTCAGACAAAGAGATCATGGTAGGTACACTGCATACACCCGTAGCTGCAGACGCCACTGGTATACACTTCAATATAATAGAGACACGTTTTTCAAGTTTACAGTATATGTCTTCACTCATACCTCTGAAAGATGTCACCTAACCTTGGCACTGACACAGGAAGATCCCTGTTCTCTCTCTCTCTCTCTCTCTCTCTCTCTCTCTCTCTCTCTCTCTCTCTCTCTCTCTCTCTCTCTCTCTCTCTCTCTCTCTCTTATTTTCTTCCACCATAGCTGACTCATCTTCCTAGACAGACTTACCCAAGCAGATCAGGGACTCCAGAAAAGCAAGGGCTAAGCTGCCTGCGCTGTCCCCGCCCCGGGATCACTCTCTCGGGGAGCCGGATCACTCACCCAGACTGTTATTGATGGGGTAGGCTTAATGCTAATGGCGCTAATGACTCGAGACTGCCATCAACAACGCAGACAGATGATAAACCTTTTAATCCTATAATGCCTGCCCCAATCAATGAAGGCCACGGCCGTACCACTTCATACCAGTTAAACGGTGTACAAATCATGCCATAAATGAAGAATTTACATGTTTATTTTGCACCCCAGGACTTAGTATTTGTTAACTTTTTTTATTGCTACCGCTGTGAAGGGAAAGCTCAGCTGTGCATGACTGGGGAAAATTACCGTACTGTAAAGTAGTGTTTTGTAGAAGTGCTTGTAATATGGCTTTGGGTTATAGTGATGCGTTCAATATGCGTAGTGCAACCAAAAATTAAATAAATAAATAAGCAAAGCAAGTAAAAATTTAATATCTTAAGCCAATAAAGCTGTTTGCAATGCGGGTTTACAAGGCTATAAGGCTTTTAATGTTTCAATGAGTGTATTAATCAGCTTCCATTTTACGGAGCACTTTTTTTCATTTAAATTCTCCAGAGTGGAAACCTCTCAAAGAAACATAAAACGAAACAGAATAACCGTGTTATAAAAATGGCCAAAGCACCGTATCCTTATTCAACCCCTGTCCGATAATTACAAGAGCGACTGGGCCAGAGATATTAAAAGTAGCTGTGATATTGGAACCGTCAGGCCTTTTAAGCGTGCGGTGGCCCGACTGATTTCTCATCCTCTCAGCGACGGTTCTTTCAGCCAATACCGCACATAAACACAAATAGTTAGTTTCGTCCCTTCGCAGATGAATTATTGAGAAATAAAAGGAACGAGTGGAAAAAAGAGAATCCCCTTGCTGCCATTAATCTTAAAAAAGAGTGTCCCTACACGGCCATGTTTTATTAAAAGCTTTGAGGGCAGTTTTATTTGATTTCCTCAGAATGCTTCGGTTTCCCGCGCTGGAAACATATTTTTAGAGGGCTATTATTTTTACAGACCGACTGTGTTTGCGGGTAAAAGGGGGTTATGGAAGGGCATAGATGGATTCTTTTAGATGGAAAAAAGTGTAAATGCATTGTACATTTGTCCACATAAGGAACATCAGATGTTTGGACCCTGTTCGTGATGAATGCATAATGTCAAAACATGCGCGTCGCTGCCGGCTGCTACCGCTTCTACAAGGCCACGGTGTGCCCTGTGAACGCCGAGCACTATGTGACGATGTTAAAAAATGAGTTACGTAATTATCCTCCCCGAAAACCACCAGAAGAATGTCATTATTCATTTGCAACTTCTAAAACTTTTAGAGGGACCCAGATGTTGTGTTCTGGCGATGACATAAGGCTTTCATAACCCTCTTGGCTTTTATAAGCATGTGTGAAACAGAACCCTGCATGTGAGCTTGTTTCCACACGCGTGTGTGAGCGCGTCCGTCCCTTTCGATGTATGGTCTTCATATATCATGTGTGCTGTGAACATACAGCGTGCTGTGCTGCTGTCTCAGAGACTCTGAGGCCTGAGGCTGTGCAACGAGAGCACATTATTTTTGCCCAAGCTCTCATTAGCTTCACCGCTGATTCGTGCTCACATTCTATTCCAGTCAAATTCATTCAAATCCATTGTATGGCGTGTCTCCCTGCTGAGACCTACTCACCCGTACGTATAGAGTGCTACAGTGATGTATTTTGTAGGCTAACCCTGAAGTTAGCATCACCCTGTTTTCCTCAACAAAAACCCAATAGGATTTTTCCATTTGTTTTTGTATTATTCCAGAAAATATGCTATGTGACCAACAAATGACTTTTTAGGATGTGGATGCATTAGTGATATTTGTGAAAATTTGATGGCAAAAAGAGATCCATTGTTTTATGTCAATAGCATAACAATGTTTAAATTGCAGAACTCACTTTCAAACATAGCAGCTTTTTATTGGTCAATTTAGTGAATTCAAGCAACCAACTTGAAAATGAGCAAAATCGGCAAAGGTTTTTTTTTGTGGCTTTACTCAAACCTCCTGATTGAGTGGATTTCTATTGGAATGACTCCAATTGCGACTGAAATTTCACTTGCAAAATTTTGCTGAGCAACAGTAAATGTGACAGCACCATTTTGTTTATCATGGGAATCTTCACCAATGAACACAACTTTTATGAATTTTGAAGCCTAAATACATTCGCTATAGCTATAATAGCTAAATGTAGGCTTTAAACGAACTACAAGGCTGCATGACCATTAAGCTTCCGACAACTCTTTCAATTAAAAAAAAATCCTGAAAGTTTTTAGTTCGAATAGTTTGCAAGAGCACGATTATAAACACAATGAGGCTGTGGAAGCAAACTAGTGAGTATGAGTTTATTTGTTCTGTGTGATGTCCCCCAAAACCTTTGAAGTCCCATTTAGCAACTTGTTAGCGCCCAACTTTTTCAAGACAATCAAAAGCTTTAAAAAATCGTAAAGGTGTGTAACTGATGTATTTTATGTCATAAAATTAAACATGAAAATATCTTAAGCTTATGTTAACCACAGACCATATTTCAAGCATTTAAACAAAAACCCATTCAAAAATCCCATTGACTTTGGGACGATGAAGAAGCGCAAAAATGCTTACTCGTTTCTGGGGTTTGGCTGAGAAAAATGTCATCCCTGCAGCTCGCTCTCTCTCTCTCTCTCGTTCTATTATTCTTGGTTGTCCATAATAGCAACCACTAAAATCTGTTGCTTTTAAATTCATATTCAAAAAATTATCATACCTCTTTTGCCTCCCATTTATTATGTCAGGCCTATTTTTATTTTTTACTGCTCAAGAGGGTGATATTTTTGTTCAAAAGGTGCATTAGCTCACAATTTAATATACTGCAGAAGACAATCCAGTGAGCAATGCAAGCTGTTGCCATAGCATTACGTGGAGCGTTTTAGGTCCCAGTGGGGAAATATAGTTTGACTTGCACTCAGATTCTCTGAGGGGTCTGTCAAGCCATGTATCTCAGTGGAGTGTGCATGGGTGAGAGAGAGAAATGTAGGGAGTGTACGTCAATGAGTGTGTCTGTGTCTATAATCAAAAAGTGGAATGCATTATGGGTGGAGGTTGAATGAGTGCAAGTGACATTATCAGACACTGAAAGTGCACCTTCTTCATCCAATGGGTTTAATCTTTAATCTCCCATTTTTAAATAAAAGATTATAGACCCGAGCCATGAACTTCAACTCCATTGCTGCCGTTTGTCAAAGTCCTGCTCCTCACCATTTTGATGCAGAAAAAAAGGGAATGAAAATAGCATCTGGGTAATTGTGCACCATCTGAGATGCTGTACTTACATAGAAAGAGTGAATGGAGGCTCACAGATCGGCTCCCCAGGGTCAGATGACTTGTACAAATCCTACAGCTTGTCCATTTGCACTCAGAGCCCTTTTAAGAGTGGTAAGATAAGAGATAAAAATGACAAACACATATTTTGGGTTTTAAAAGCTGTGTGGGGCAGTTGCTTGAACTTTGATAAATCCACAAAGGCAGTTTTGGGGTCTTTTCATATATTCATGTCTGTATCAGTGCATTCAGCCATTGATTAAGGTGCCTGTTGATTGATTAATGATGTTTTCAAGTTACTTGTGGAAAGGAGTTCAAAGCGCACTGCTGAGTTTTATTAAATAGACCTTCAGCTTAAAATTGCCCTTTTATCTTTACTAACTAAACAGTAGCTACAATCAGCATGTCTTTTTTTACCCATATTCTATATTTCAGTAGTTTAATGCATCCTTGAGCATCTTTGAATTCAGGAAGGCAATAGTTTGTCATCAGTGCTTGAGAAAGAATAATAATCATGTCTCTCTGGAGACAAGGCCATGTGTGTCATTGGAGTATTATAAGCTAACATAATATATAAGCATACTGCCAGTGCCATCCCAGTAGGTTTTTATTTAACACACGACACATCTGTTGAAGTCAGTCAAAAGAAAACCGCACATCTTCCCTTTCGTGCCATTTTCTCCCATTTAGTGCCCCCCCCCATTTACAACAAACGATGTTTTGTGTTTTCCTTTACAGCGTCAATGACATACGTAATAATACACGTACGACGCGCAGTTTCCATGGAGACGCGTCCACAGAGTTACCACGCGCAGCAGCGTCTGGTGTTTGTTGCTTGAAACCGTTTGAAAACTTTGACTTTAAGCAATTTTGGTTATTTATATAGTGCTATATTTAACTTCACACGGTGGAAGACGCTGTCAGAGGAAGTATTTCAGAGGTGAGAGTGATATTTTGCTTGTCTATTTGAAACTCAGCTCAGACTGTCTAAAATAGACGCCGGTTGTTTATAAAACAAACGGTTGTTAACGTTACTTGAGAGTTTAACGTTAGCAGTTAACGTTACGTGACTTATTTAACTTAAATTGCGTATTTATTTGGCTATTTGATGTCTTATTTTGAATGTGTTTCACGAGAACTAGTGCAATTTAACTTTTCTAACAGCTTAATTGACATAAAATAACCCTGTCAGTCGACATCAATCCTTAAATGAAGAATGAAGAAAGATGATAATCTCACAGGATCAGATTTAACTTAGATCTTTAGAAGCATATAACGTTAATTGTATTCAATAAAGAGCCAAAATTCCCGAAGTCCTTGATAACAAGCCTGTTGCCTCCCACAGTCTTGGCTTTGTCATTTCATCTAATGCAGTGTGGCTCACAGACTTATTTTAACTGATCAAACTCAACTGCTGACTTCCAAATTTCATCTGATCTGACGGGATCTGCAGTTTTAAATGTTTTCCATTACTCACAGACTCCCTGTCTTACCTTGTCATCCTTTTGTATTGCCTCCAAACTGTCTGCTTTATTACATACAGTACTCAACAAAACTGACAAGTTGGGAACTGAATCAAAGCTTCAATAAAGAAGTAGGGTCTGCTGGTGTTGACAACTAAATGTGGAAATGGAGGGAGACATCAGCTTGGAAAAGATAAATAGTTTATGAGCTAGATATTTTTGCTCTCGCTTCCTGACTAAGGCAGATCCAGCAAGGCAGATTTATCCATATCTCCTGTCTAGGAAGAGACTATGAGCGAACGCAATATTGTGGTGCTTGGAGACTGGTAGCATGCCTATGCTAAATAGTTATTTTCCGTCTCTGATGTTCAAAATGCCTGCTTGCTTCAGTCTCTGTTTTTCATTGCTTTTATTTACTTTGACCAAGCATCGCATCTGGGGAAATCACAGAGCTCTTAGACAACTGATGAGGCATCATTAGGATGTGAGCATGAGCACATATTGTAACCGAACCTTTCCAACTGTCAAATCTATATGTGCACATTTATTTATGTGTAGTTTGGGGTTGGTAAGATTTTGTAATGTTATTAAAGGACACATTTTATGATAAACAAGGATGTATTAATTTGTTAAAAATACTTTAAAACCAGTAATAATGTGAAATATTATTACAATTCAAAATACCTCTTTTCTATTTTAATATATTTTAAGATGTAATTTATTCCCGTGATAGCAAATCAGAATTGTCACCAGTCATTATTCCAGTCTTTGGTGTCACATGATCCTTCAAAAACATTCTAATATGCAGATTTGGTACTCATGAAACATTTCTCATTATTATGAATGTAGAAAATTGTCATATTTTTATGCAAACTGTGACTTTTTTTTCAATCTTTTTGATGAACTGAAAATATAAATGGTCTCATTTTGTTCATTAGGTTGCAAGCTGTTTTGCAAGCCGTATTATTTAAGGTATAGTTCATGTTCATAGCACGAATGGGATGCGATGAGTTATGTGCCAAAGTTAGGGGTTTGTTCAAATTCAGAACCATATATATATAAACTATTATCACAATGATACCTATTTTAGCAAACACCTCTGAAAATAGAGTACTGTATGTGGTTATTGTATGACTGACTATATTTTTGCCTTACTCTTGCTGAAAGGTAAGCGTGCCCACAAAGGTGTCAGTCTCTCGGGATGGCTGACCCAGGGACCCCCCAGCCTGCCCGCTCATCTTCCAGCATGTCCATGCAGTCTGATTCAGGGAAAGGTCACATATCCTCCACTCCGGTCCCCAGTGATGTCCCTCTAGAAGTTCCAGAGGTTGCAGGTATGAAATAGAAACAAGCTGCTTCGTGTTGTTAGTGTTTGCCTCTCACTTGTAAATATTGTACAAGCAGCTCTCTGATCTTGCAGTTATTTACATTATGCTAAAAAAAATGTTTGACATCATTATTTAAAATGGTGCCAGCATAGCGATATAGTGGTTCAGAGTTATTACATTTTGAAAACGGTGATAGAAAGCTCCTTTACTGCCACTCAACACTAACATCTAATGCACTCACACTTATTTTCCTTTTTTCTACTTGCTACTTTTATTTTTTGCCAAGCCAACAAGAAGTGCAAAGGGTTTTCAGTAGGGAAGGAGCTGCAAAGGGATTAGTTCTACCATAATCTAATTGTAGGACCTGTGCATCTGTGACCATTGTATATTTGTGGTATTCACATTCTGGTATTCTGGCACTTTTCGCTTGATATGTTTTTATTAATTCATCATTTCTTGATCAGTTGTGTTTTCGGGCACCATGTAAAACAAAGTTATTGCAGAAGAACCATAATATTATTTTTCTGCTCTTTCCACTAAAGGTCAGCTAGACCTGAACTGTGGTGCAAAATGTTTTCTAATCTGAACTGAGCTGGTTGTTTGAATTATTCTTTGCATTATGTGTTTGTGTGTGTGTGTGTTTTTTCTCAGTTGAGGAAGAGAAGTCTGTCTCAGAGGTGGATGTTTCAGCAGAGGAAGAAGATTCCTACACGAAACGGCTGGTAATTCACTCATACATGCTAAATTACCAGTCTTTAGGCACAGACACTGATAAATCACCTCACAATGATTGGGATTCTTATCTGATTATAATCTGCAATTTATAATTTTTCCCTCGCTTGAGTCTCGCGCCTGCGGTCCTGGTTTACTAATCAGTGCTTTCATATCTGTGTTATTGAGTTCTTCTAATGATGTGAGTGAATATTTCATCCGCTCTCCTCATGCTCCGTCGGCTTAAAGGCCTTGTTTGGGCCCCGTTCACGTCTTAGACCTCATCATCGATCACACAAATCCGGAGGATGGCAGCAAGTTATTGCGAGAAACATCGTTAAATTCCACCCAATGGTCTGCAAAATAGAGGAAGAAGAGAAACATATTGTTGAACTGTAATTTCCGTTACAGGCTCATGCATACGCATGACAAGATCTTTGGCTTAAACAAGATAGATAACCCTTGGTCACAATTGATGGCTGATGCAAATAGCAGCACAAGAGGAAGAAATGACTGAGAAAGTGAGGGGCGAGTGGGCAGAGCCAGCCAGCGAACTTACAGCATCTCTGTCCTTTCATCAATGAGGTTAATAGAATTAATTACAGCCCTCTGGCTGGAAAAAGGCAATGGCATTTACATGCAGTGGCTCAGTGTGTCCGCCCCTGCTGGGAGACCCTGTAGAAAAAGCAGCTGGTGAGCTGGTTGTAATGACATTTGTTATAGTAATGCACATTCACTGACATTAGCCCTTTAGACAAATATTAATATGTTTATGGTAGTTATGTGGTGCTTTTAGCACAGAGATAAGACTAATTATTAATGTGATGTGTAATGCCACGCAACTTCTGAGAGGATGATGGAGCTTTTGATGAGAGTTTTTTATCCAGTTTGACATGCAAAATGCTGTCTCACCTTATAATTTGATGTTACGCCATATCATGTTTCATCCAGTTTGGCCAGTCTGTTAATTCAAATCAGCTCATTCTCTCATCGCATATGCCCTGCCACATGACAACAGTGTACCAGTGACAAAAAAGTAGTTGCTACACTGTTAGTAGTGTCACGCCATACAAAAAATTATGATGTAAATATACATAGTTACAAAATATTTCACAATATTACTGTTTTTACTTTTTTTTCAAATAAATGGATTCTTGGTGAGTGTAAGAGTCGTTTAAAAAAAAAACGTACTGACCCCAATCTTTTGAATAATTGTTTGAACAAAATTAAAAAATATATTTATTTAAATTACTTAGAATGGTTATAATTAACAGATTTTTATTTCCACCAGAGAGAAGCATTTAAACAGCGTTTAGTATTGAGTGGTGTATCAAAGGAGTCCTGGACAGAGGAAAGTGAGCGAGCCTTGGATAAATTCATCTCAGACTCTTCTGTCAGGCTTCTCATTGTCTACCATGACCCTTTCACCGGCCTACGCGTGGACTACGCCATACCAGCTCAGGTATGCTGCAGCTCTATTTTGAGAAATGACATTTAGCATCCCAATCAGAGCCTTTTGTGTCACAATCTCATAAAGACTGTGAAGATTATTCAGGGGTTGAGCATGCTTGTTTTTATAATGATATTTTGAGCTTCAATTTAATGAAGGAACATGCTGGGGTTTCTCAATAAATGTATTCTTCATGTGTTGTATTAGTTTCTAATGCATCTGGTGACTTGCCAGGATACCAAAGATCTCATTATTAAACTGTGTGTGATGACCTCTGGTGATCAATTAGCACTCAGAAATATGAATTACCATCTTCTCTTTCCCACTTATCCATCTTCCATCTCTCTCTCTCTCTCTCTCTCTCTCTCTCTCTCTCTCTCTCTCTCTCTCTCTCTCTCTCTCTCTCTCTCTCTCTCTCTCTCTCTCTCTCTCTCTCTCTCTCTCTCTCTCACTAGGTGGTTGAGCACATGTCCTACTTCATTCGGGCAGAGGACACAATAATCACAGAGGAGAGTTTTAGGAGCTCGGTGCAGTTTGGTTCTGTAAGGGGAGGGGGCATAGAAGGTCTCCTCAGGCTGATGAATGGCGTTCACACCCCTCAGGTCACCCTCAGCACTGCCTGGCCAGAGACCGTCAAGAACAACTACTCTATAGAATTGCACCGCTTCCTCAGCAAACTTACAGGTAATGATAGACAGTCACAGCGCCATCTAGGGTGGCCTCTTCAGACGGTAGCAGTAACCTCCTGTATACACTTGTATGTGACTTTACAGTTGGCACAGCACGAAGTAACATGCATTAATAACAGTTGAAATGGGGACCATGAAGGGTGAATCGTGAACAAAACCTATTTGTTTTCTCAGAAATTGCTTGTAGATTTTTACAAATAATTGAATTAAACACAAAGAAAACTTTTACAGTGCATGTACAGGAAGGAGCTGCCTGAAGTACCATTCAGTCTTTGATTAATGTCTCAAAATCTTTGCAAAAGAAACTTTGCAACACATTTTGCACAGAATTGTATTTTTCATGAAAAAAAAATTATGAAAGTACAGTGTTGCAGCCCAGGTGCTTTATTATTTACATGCTCACGGAAGTGCACTGAACTCTCTTTTACTACCACCTTCTGTTTCAAATCACATTTATGTTATTGATCCTTCCTTACATCCATATTGCAGTCAGTGGCTTTCTTCATATATGCTTCTTTCACAATAGACTAAGCCAAAGCAGTAGTGACCTGAGATCAGATTCCCATTTTGTATTTTGTATTGCTCTGCATCGGCTTATCAGGCATAGCTGATTCAGAATCAGTGCTTTTGTGGGATTTTTTTTTTTTGCAATCTGACTGAGCTTTTCCACCGTCAGCCATTCAGAGGTAATCACCTGGCACAGTGGAGCACTGTGATGGCTCAATTATTATGCTCATCAGTCCAATCAGCACCACCCACATCACCCAGAGCAGCACGACTCTGACAAAACAGAAATAACACAGCCACCAATCACAGGCTCTTCTTACACAGGGAAAGGCACTGCCGCAGTGCTCCCGGGTAATCAGAAAGCTGTTCGACAGTTTTAACAATTCGCCTTTTGGTTCTCCTCTTTTAGCACATAATTCTAGAGATCATGTTTGAGGCGTTAAGACTGGGTGCCAAGAACTACATTTTCAAAACCTATGGAGATTTATGGAAAGATGATTCAAATGCCATACCACAAATTTGCCTTGAATCTGTTATAATTAAGCTAACAAATAACAGTGAGGTCACAAAGTGCTCTTGAGTGATGTGGTTAGCTGGTTAAGTGGTGTAATTTAGAGGGAATTCAGGTTAAAAATGAAAGAAGTGAGTAAGAGCCACAGGTATATTGATGTTAGCCATGCCTTTTCCAAAAATACCAGCACAGGCTCTGTTCATTCTTACTCCGTGAGGTAAAGCCTTGCCAATTCTTCTCTCTCATTTACCAATGCTGAAGAATTTGGCTTGGAATTTGTATTGAATAAATATAGACACTGTATACCCACTCCTACACAAAAACGGCACACACTCTATAGGTTTAGACACAAATACACACACATGCACATTTTTCGCTTCTCAGCCAGCTGACTCATTCACTTTCCGGCTTTTTTTGTTGTTGTTGATCTCTCATTATTTTCTCTCTGATGTATCCCGTTTGCTTGTCTTTGTTCTCCCTGTAAAGGCCAATCGAATGCTGTCATTATGTTCTGTCTCATAACTGCCGTCACAGATTGAAGCAGCTAGTCGAACTTGTACACATTGGCCTTGTTCCTTGTAATCCTTTCATCTCTCAATACGCTACGCACTTTTTGTATCTCGCTCTTTCTTCTGTCTCCCTCCATCAGACTTCTCCTTCCAAAAATGTAATGTGACAGACCTCTATTATCTTTTTATCTGCCTTTCACTCTTTAAACGCCTGTTAAAGTAGTTGCAGCAAGCATCGGTTTGATATCCAGCTTGGAAGGAGCAGCAGATACTGTAGAAGCCACAAAGAAAACGAACAGCAGTCATAAAAACCGTTTGTGACTGCTGACACGTGCCACACGGGCATAAAAGCATAGCAGTAAACTTTTATTGTGTTTCCCTTTCATGCTCTTGTGTTGATTCATTTCACCAACATGCAAAGCACTATAATGTGGGATGGATTTGCTGTCTGTAGCAGTAAGAATGAGGAGTGACATGATGGATGTGATGATGTGCTGTGCTGTACTTGGTGTTGCTTGTATGGATGACTTTCACTGATCGGATTACTGATGTCCAACTATTGTTTGTTTTTTCCACAGACAGCAGATTTAAACTGCTGGGCAGCACTGTGCTGTACATTCCTCTGGAGGCTCTGCAGCACCGCCCAGAGGAGGCCGTCACGAACAAGAGTCTGGTGCAAAGGCTGGAAAGTAAGACTGTCGTGTGTGTATGGGTGCTTGTGTGTGTAAATGGGTGTGTGAGAGCTTGAATAATTTCTGATGGAGTGGACTGTGAGGAATGAACAGTGTGAAAAGTACATAAGACGCCGTTTGCAGGAAATTACATTTACCATGACAGTCCGTGGCTAGAGTCTGTGAATGTGATTTACACAGTAACCACAGCTGAAGGGCAAAAATAAAGGGCTAATTCAATTCAACACTGCCATGCTGCTCTAAGACAGTTTTTTCCACAGACAGCAGATTTGGACTGCTGCACTGTGCTGTACATTCCTCTACATACTGCAGCACCGCCCAGGAGGCCGTTTAGAGAGTCTGGTGCAAAGGTCTGGAAAGCAAGGTGGTCGTGTGTGTATGGGTGCTTCTGGGTGTGTGAGGCTTGAATTTTCTGAGAGTGGACTGTGAAAAGAACAGTGTGAAAAGTACATAAGACGCCGTTTGCAGAAGAGGAATTGAACGAGAATGTTCTGGAGAGTGATTTTGAGCCTCTCTGTGATGGTACCACGAGGCGTCGCTCACTAGCAGATCTAGACTTCGATGTAGATTGTAATAGTGAGTGGAAGTAGGTGGGTGCTGACCCTGTGGTTGTTTTATATGCAACATCAGTGTCTTGTGGATGCGAGCTGCAACTGGTAGCCAGTGCAAGGAGACAAAGAGAAATTGAAGACCAGCATTCTGAATAATTTGTAGAGTTTGATTGTGTTTGATGGAAGTCAGCCAGAAGAGCATTGCAGTAGTCCAGCCTAGAAATGACAAGGGCCACAAGAAGTTGTGCCATGCTCTGTCAGAAAGGGACTGATATTTCTGATGTTGTTGTGCAAACCTGCAAGATCGAGCAGTCTTCGCAATGTGCTCTTTGAAGGTCAGCTGATCATCAAAGATTACACCAAGATTTCTGACCGAAGCTGATGGGGTAATTGTTGATGAACCTAACTGAATCGTGAAGTCATGCTGCAGAGTTGGAGTGGCAGGGAAGACAAGAAGCTCAGTCTTTGCCAGGTTGAGCTGTAGGTGATGTTCTTTCATCCATGCCGAGATGTCTGCCAAGCAGCCTGAGATCCGTGCAGCTACCGTTGGATCATCTGGTCGAAATGAGAGATAGAGCTGTGTGTCATCAGTGTAGAAACTTGAAAATCTTGTAATTAATTACAAGATTTTCATTTTTGGGTGTACTATCCCTTTAACAGTAATTTAATTTTAGTTCATGTAAGCTGGTCATGGCCAAAATGCCAAATAGCAGTAGATTTTAAAACAAGCATTACCAATGGGATGTGATGAGATGCTCTTGAGGGTGAACTTGACCTTCAACATCCATGTCCTCAAAAAGCCGCCTCTAAAGTGGGATTTGATGTAGTTTCAGGAGCAGAGTAGTCATCCACAACCGCATTCATCTTGCTCCATTCTAGGATGGAATACACACTTTTCACGATTCTATAATTGTCAAGTAGTTTAAATTGTAATAGTTAAATACTGCATGGTAGAAGTGTACTACACCATTAAATCCAGCATACAGTATTAAATTAAAGATCATGCAAGGGTCTGTAAAACTTTTTGAATGAAGGACATTTCAATGAAACTTTCTGCTGAATTCTGTGGCCAAAGATTCGGTGCATAATCGCTGGTTTGATTAAATAGAAGGCAGCTCCTCAGAAACCCATTTTTTCTCTTTCTGTCTACCAGTGGTGATGATCCACTGGACACGTCAAATAAAAGCAGTGCTGAGTGCTCAACCCATGAGTGACATAGGAGACACATCGGGCCTCCTGGAGGAGATCTCTTTCTGGAAGAGCCGCTGTGCTGATCTGGACAGCATTAGTAAGCAGCTGCAGAAACCTGGAGTCTGTCATATACAGGCGATTCTGCAGCTCTACACATCATCCTACATCCCACCCTTCTGTAAACTAGCCAAGCAGATCCAGGTACAGCTGAGCATCTACATGTGTGTGTGTGTGTGTGTGTGTGTGTGTGTGTGTGTGTGTGTGTGTGTGTGTGTGTGTCTATGGGTGTGTGAAAATATGTGTGGGGCTACATGGCAGGAATTGAGCCGAGGGGTAATGGGCTGAACAAGAACATTATCTGGCTGTTGATGATTTATATGCGGCTTCTGAACGGCTTCTCCTCACCCCTCGCAAATGAGGCCGTCTCACATGCGGGCTTTGCTATTATGAGTTGGCCTGGCTTCTCATTTCAACGGGAGATGGAGCATGTCTGTCAGCTCTACATCAGCGCTTAGTGTTGCACCCTCGTTGCCCCTTAACACTGATTTTGGATCAGTTTATGGTTGTTCTTATAATGACTCAAGATTGGGGTTTAGATAGAGGAAGCTAGTCCTGCATCAGTGTGGAGGACACGTGTCTTTTTTTCTGATTGTTATACCTCCAGCTTCATAATGCGCAAAACTGCAAGGCTGCAGCAACTGCCGTCCTTCATTTCGGACAATCTCCAAAGCCTCTAAAAAAATCAATGGGACCAGAGTGAAATAATTAAACATCAGGCCTATTTGACCTCCAGCCAGGGGCACCCATGGCTGCTTGTAATAGTGATGTTGTAGAGTCAGCTGTGTGCCTAATCAATGCCCCGTAACAGCCACTGTTGTGTATGGGGCAGTCAACAAAGGGTGTTGTCCAAGTAAAGTCCCACTGGGGTAAAACCCTTTAAGCTTATTTGGATATCACTGAAGTTGACCTTAACTGTGCCAAACTGACTTTAAATGAGAGAAATCAGGGCAATGTAAAGGTGTTGTTCTCATTTATTTGATCTGGTTTAGGTAGTGCTAAATTTGGGAGGAGCATGTTCATCAAATCCTGTATGTTACAGTTAAAGGATATTTATCTCAATTATTTTATAACAAAACGCAAGAAAGTATCTATCTATCTATCATCTATCTATCTAATTATCTATATCTATCTGTCTGTCTGTCTGTCTGTCTGTCTGCCTAAGGATCTATTGAACATTCATTATTTTGGTCTATGCATCTATCTATCTATCTGTCATCTATCCAGCTATGCATCTATCCTTTATTCTGTCTATCATTCTATACCTTGTTCTATATATTTTTCAACATTAAGTAACATTGATTATTTTGTATTCTCCAGGATAGTACTTTGCAGGCTCAGTCAAACGTCTCCTTCCTGTCCCTACTGAAAGAGCCATGTGAAGAGCTTGCTCAGCTTAAACCTCGTGAGATTGCACCCAAACTCGCTCACATCCTTAACCTCATCCGTGTGATATGGGTCAACTCCAGCTACTACAACACCTGTGACAGGATCACGGTTCTATTATGCAAGGTAACTCATTTTAATTCAGGAACGCTAATATTGCGTGTTTGCTCAGAGACATACAAAGCATGACTCTAAGTAACTGGCAGTAAGTGGCAAAATTTTGTCCGAAGTTACTCAATATTAACTTGTTGTTTATTGAATTAAAAGTATTAAAAGCTCACAATTGCTCATGTGATAATGATAAAATGCTATATTATGGATAATACTGTATGTAATCCTTTTTTTTGTATTATTGCATCATATGTACATTCTACATTTGCAAATCCCCTGTGCAGAGTGATTGAGTAAAGTGATACATTATATGATAGGTTACCTCTTTATGATATCATCGAGTGAATTGATTTTCAGTGCTCCGACAATGAAGATTGATCCACTACACCTTTTTATTGCTATGCAAAAACCTTTGTCTAGGCTCACAGATCAATCTCTTCATGCATACTTTTGTATGAATCAGCTAAGCTCTCATGCTCAGAGGTTTTCCCTCAATCCACTCACACAGAGCTGTACAGTCATACTAGTACCTGTTTCCTGTACCCCACATCCTCCCTCCTCTGCTTCCTGTACATCAAAGTTCGGATTGATTTGGGCTCAGCCACATAGATAAGCCATCAGCCGCAGTGGCGTAGCACATGTAACACGTGTTCTTCAGATCAGAGGAGCGGGGCCTTGCGTCTCTACGCCACCGGCTCGCATCGCTTCACTTGCTTTTCATTTCCATCCCTGGCTCCTTGAGAGCATCAGGGAAACCGTTTAACCTTATGTAATTACGCTATGACCCTTCCTCTTCTGGAATCACATGGTACCACTGCCACTTTGTTTCCCTCTCTTTTTTCCTCTCTTTCATTCTCTTCTTTGAAAACACATAAAGGCAAATCGGACTGCTACAAAAACATTTGGTCTAATTGTTTCCTGAGGGGTGAGATTGTGCGCATATGCTGAAATGCCCACATTGAATTAGCAATTGTTTTCCAGATGGCCATTTTTATTCTGTGAGGTCATATTTGCACCTTTGACCTGCATGTGCTGAATGAGTTCAAGTCTAGAATTTTTTTTCCCCATTTGTTCAAACTTAAAGGGTTAATTCACCCAACAATGACATTCTGTCATCATTTACTCACCTTCATGTCATTCCTAAACCTGTATGACATTCTCTTTTCTGTGGAGCACAAAAAAATACACCATAAAATATCAATATCTCTTAATTTTATATATTAAAAAACCTGGCTGCTGTGGTTGCCAGAAATTCCCTGTAGAAATACTGTCACAGTGCTTCCGGGTGTTATCGGATACCTGTAACTAACAACCATCTATTTAATTCAAGTGATTATGATAATGTTAACATACCAATGTACTTGAAGTACCTACATAATAATCTATTATAAAAAAATATACATTGTAAGAGTTCATTAAACTACAATACTTGTATAGATGGTGAAAAGATCAAATATCAGATACCAATAATACATAAAAATAGCAATAAACATTAAACATTATCTAAATACACACACCCCAATGTACATTACTGTACAATAAAAGCAAAATTGTTTACATAAAATATAACATGATGAGCATGGACCAAGTTGTTAACCCTTTAATTCATTTTGTAAGACGCTTGTCCATGGTGTTTGGTCTCCTTTAAACAGGTTTGTTTCTCAACCAATACTTGTATAGATGGCACTTTGAAAAGAAAAAATAAATAAAAAATCATTTTTTTGTAAATATCAGAGACTATACTGGGAGGTATGACATCATGGTAACTCATGGCATTAAAATAACGCAATAAACATTAAACATTATCTAAATGCAACACACCCTAATGTACATTACTGATAGCAAAATAAGAAGAAACAAAATTGTTTACATAAAATATAATCATGTGATGCAAGTGGTCTGATAAAGCTGATTGTACTTGCTGTGTTTATTGACTTAAAATGGTTTACAAGTGAAATCACAAGAATCTCAGCTTTCCGTGGATATATGACAGAAAATAAATATATATTAAAGTTTTTAAGGCGTCCCGTCCCGCTGGCGGTAGTACTTAAAGGGTTAAAGTTTAGTATTTTACAGTTTGTTTTAAAATGGTTTGTCTAGGCAATAATAGTCAACATGGTACAGTATTGTTTCAAACCCCTTTGACTTTCAATGTGTAGACAACATTTTTTAAATATTCTATTATATTTATTAGTGTTCTACAGAAGAAAGAAAGATATGGTTTAGAACGACATGAAGGTGAGAACAAAATAACATTTTGGGGTAAATGACCTTTTCAACACAAGCTCTGCTGGTCATTGCAGCACCACCTCTCAACCAAAAACAGATATATCTACAGATATATCTAGAGCCATTCTTTTAGTCTGCCAGAAAAGTACTTCTGTTCATCCACAACACTATAATTCTTTACACACACTTACCCAGGCCAAATACCTGCAGTTCAGTCAAGTGAGCACTCAGCACTTTGTTCTTACCTTGTCAAATACACAGACTATCTAATGTGAACAATTCTATTGTGTTAGGTCAGTGCTTGTGCTCTGAAAACGGCTGAGGTTATGCTATAATGTTTTTTTGAAATGAAAGAAAGCTCTCTTCTCCTGCAATGAAAAAGAGCCTTCATCAGCTTACATGCATTTTTATTTAATTTTTTTCTGCTGGAAAATTGAATTTCTATTTGCCTGAGTGAAAGATTCCTACGACTGATATAGGCTCTCTCTGTGGAGATTTTTATGTTTTTACTGTTATTCTATGGAATAACGTTGCCATTTTTCTCATGGCAGTTTCTCCGTGCCATGAATGTGCTGTGAGTTTAAATCACCCGCTAAGGTCCATTAATGCTCACTGACTTGAATCGTGTACCTGGTTCACAGATTTGGCACACGGTCCTATAGGACTGATGGGGGACCAACTTCCCTGAACAAACTTGAAATGAAACTGTAAGCGGTTTCTAGGAAGTGAAGGAAGACGAGGAAGTCAGGGGTGACGAGCCACAACGGAGTTTATTCACTCAAAATAAACCAAAACAAAAACGTAAACAATAATGGCGAGCTTCTTCTTCTCGGGTTTTCGGTGGGCGCTCTCTTGCTCGGCTCTCTTCCTCTCAACTGCCAGGATCTCTCTGTCCCCATCTGCCGGCCGGCGGGCCCTTTTATGTCTCTCCGGCAATCACTGAAAGTAGATACAGCTGTTAACACTTATTCACTTGCCAACCGTTTCCCCGCTCGTTTCCAAACCCGCTCTCCCCTTAGTGCGTTCCGCCTTCCCACGCCCCCCTCGCCACATACCCCCACCGCCCGTCTCAGGCCGGGGAGCCCTCCGGCCTGCAGCCCCCCCCCCCCATTCCTGGAGAGGAAGTCGGCTACCGCCATCTGCGCCCCCGGCCTGTGGATCACCTTGAACTTAAATGGCTGTAAAGCTAGATACCAACGGGTGATCCGCGCGTTGGTATCCTTCATGCGGTGGAGCCACTGGAGGGGCGCGTGGTCCGAGCAGAGGGTGAATTCCCGACCCAGGAGGTAATAGCGGAGGGTGAGGACGGCCCACCTGATGGCAAGGCATTCTTTTTCAATGGTGCTGTATCTAGTCTCTCTATTGGAGAGCTTCCGACTTAGATACAGCACCGGCCGTTCCTCTCCCTCAACCACCTGGGCCAGGACGGCACCCAGCCCCCTGTCCGACGCGTCTGTCTGTAACAAAAAGGGGAGGCTAAAGTTAGGAGAGTGCAGGAGCGGGCCGCCGCAGAGGGCAGCCTTCACCTGGGTTAGGGCCTGTTGGCACAGCTCCGTCCACTGGACCGGGTCTGGTGCTTCCTTTTTCGTGAGATCAGTCAGCGGGCTGGTGAGGTCCGAAAAATTAGGGATAAACCTCCTATAATATCCCGCCAGCCCCAGGAACTGTCTCACCTCCTTTTTGGTCTTAGGACTCGGGCAGGCCGCAACTGCAGCCGTCTTATCAATTTGGGGACGCACCTGCCCATGCCCCAAGTGGAAGCCCAGATACCGTACCTCCACCCGCCCAATTGCACACTTCCGCGGGTTCGCCGTGAGCCCAGCCCCCCTCAGCGCCTTTAGGACCGCGCGGAGATGTTCCATATGCCGCTGCCAATCATTGCTATGGATGATAATATCATCCAGATAGGCAGCGGCATACGCGCTGTGTGGGCGGAGGACCTTGTCCATGAGGCGCTGAAAGGTCGCGGGAGCCCCGAACAAACCGAACGGAAGTGTTACGAACTGGTGTAATCCGAACGGCGTGGTGAAGGCTGTTTTTTCCTTGGATAATGGTGATAAGGGGATCTGCCAATATCCTTTCGTTAAATCCAGTGTCGAATAAAAGCGCGCTGTACCTAACCGATCAAGCAGCTCGTCAACTCGGGGCATTGGATAAGCGTCGAATTTCGACACTGCATTCACCTTCCGGTAGTCGACACAGAACCGGACCGAGCCGTCCGTCTTAGGGACTAATACTATCGGGCTCGCCCAGTCGCTATGCGATTCTTCTATTACGCCCAAGTCTAGCATCGCCTTTAGCTCTTCCCGAACCACATTTTTCTTGTGTTCGGGCAGGCGATAGGGCCGGCTGCGCGCCACCTCCCCGGGGAGCGTTTCGATGCGGTGTTGTACGAGATCCGTGCGACCGGGCAGGGGCGAGAAAACATCCGAAAAATCCGCTTGTACCTGGGCTAAGTCGGTGAGCTGCTGCGGCGAGAGGTGGTCCCCCCCGGAGACCAGAGCGAGCGGATTGTGCTGGATAGCCGCTTCTGGTCCGAGATCCTCCTCGTTAGAAACGACCGCAGCTAACCCCACCGACGCCCCCTCATTCCAGCGTTTTAGTAGGTTGAGGTGGTAGATCTGCGATGCACCGCCCCTATCCGTTCGCTTGACCTCGTAATCGAGCTCCCCCACTCGCCGTGTGACCACAAAGGGTCCTTGCCACTTCGCGAGTAATTTCGAACTAGACGTTGGAAGTAACACAAGGACCATATCTCCCGGTGAAAATTGTCGCAGCCGAGTGCCCCTGTTGTACAGCCGTGTTTGTCGGTCCTGGGCCTGGAGCAAATTCTCCATAGAGAGCCGCCCCAATGTGTGGAGTTTTGCTCGGAGGTCCATGACGTACTGAATTTCACTACGGCTGTTTGATGGCCCCTCCTCCCAAGTCTCCTTGATGACGTCCAGCACCCCGCGGGGCTGACGACCATACAGGAGCTCGAACGGGGAAAACCCGGTGGAGGCTTGTGGGACCTCCCGCACCGCGAACAACAGGGGCTCGAGCCATTTGTCCCAATTTTTGGCGTCTTCTTTTACGAACTTACGCACCATGGTCTTCAAAGTGCGATTAAATCGTTCGACCAAGCCGTCCGTTTGTGGGTGGTAGACGCTGGTACGAATCGATTTAATGCCCAATAGTCCGTATAGTTCGTTTAACGTGCGTGACATAAACGCCGTGCCCTGATCCGTGAGAATCTCTTTCGGGATTCCCACGCGGGAGATAATTCGAAACAGTGCCTCGGCTACACTCTTCGCTGAGATGGAGCGCAGGGGTACTGCTTCCGGATAACGCGTTGCATAATCCACCAGAACTAATGCAAAGCGGTATCCGCGTGCGGAACGTTCTAATGGCCCGATGAGGTCCATCCCAATTCGCTCGAAGGGGACCTCTATTAGCGGTAATGGGCGCAAAGGCGCTTTGGCGGTGGCCGGTGGATTCACCAACTGGCATTCACGACACGCCGCACACCACCGGCGGACGTTCTCGTGGATGCCCGGCCAAAAGAACCGGGCCATGAGTCGTTCACGTGTCTTTGCCTCCCCCAAGTGGCCGGCCATGGGAGTACAATGCGCCGCCTGGAATAGCATTTCCCGACGGCTCTTGGGGACTAATAACTGGGTTGTTATCTCTTTTGACTGGGCATCTTGGCTTACCCGATACAACCTCTCCTTTATGAGGGAAAAATAGGGGAAGGAGAGGGGGACGTCCGGCCGGAGAAGCTGCCCGTCAACGGAGCAGACCCGGTCGTACGCGTTTTTGAGCGTCTCGTCCCGTGACTGCTCCAGAGGAAAGTCGTCCAGCTCCGGGGCTCTCACCCCCTCGCTGGCTCTCGTTTCCTCCGAGGCAGGCGGGGACGGGTCTGCTAGCGCTTCCCCGGACCGAGCGGCCGCCTCTTCCTGGCCCCGCCCCTTTTCCCAAGAGGCATCCGCACATATTATCCCCAACAATTGTGTGAAAGCTGGCCAATCGGTTCCCAAAATCAGCGGATGCTTGAGGTGGGAATTAACCGCCACCTCCATTCTATGCATTTTTCCCCGAAATTTAATGGACAGATACCGCACTAAGGGTAATCCGCCATGTCACCGTGCACACACCTCACCTTAACCTTGCGGCCCATATCCAACGCCCTCCGCTGAATCAGGCTTTGATGGATGGAGGTTTGGTTACAGCCCGAATCCACCAAGGCCTGATAGGTACCCCCCTTGATACTCACAGGTATCTGGTACTGCCCGGCTTGATCGGGGGCAGCCCCCGGGGAGTCGGGGACCCGGACCAACAGTCCCACCTCCATCATAGGACAGTGGTCCTGGAAGTGCCCGGGATCCCCGCATCGCCCGCAGGCCGGCCCAGGCCTTACCGCCGCCCCAGCGGCAGAAGGGTGGGCAAGGGATTGCCGGAGAGAGTACGGTGGTGATGAAGGGGCCTCCGGGCCCCCCCCACGCCGGGGGTAGCGATCGGTCCGGTCGTTCCCACTCCGCTGTGGGGCTCGAGGGGCCCCCTGCAGCCGTGACCTGGGAGCTGGGACCGGGCGAGAGAGAGAAGGAGAGGGGAGGGAAGGGGGAAGAGCAGAGAGAGAGAGAGAAAGATGCGGCCGGGGCTCGCCGACCCCGGGGCACGCCGCCAGATGATCCTCCGCCAGCTGGATGGCCTGTGCCAGCGACGCCGGGCGGTGGCACTGGACCCACTCGGCCGTCCGCCGGGGCAGTCGACCGATGAACTGCTCCAGCACCACGATGTCAATCACACCCTCGACGTCGCGGGGCTCGGCCAAGAGCCACTTGCGGCACGCGTCCCGGAGCTGCTGAGCCATCACGAACGGTCGGCCACACTCCCCCAGGTCCAGGGAGCGGAAGCGCTGTCGGTGCTGCTCAGGGTTTCGGCCGACTCGTTGCAGGATGGCCCGTTTCAGATCGTCATAGGCCAGGAGGTTCGCAACAGGCAGCTGTTGGGCTGCCACCTGTGCCTCCCCCGTCAGCAGGGGGATCAGGCGCACCGGCCACTGGGTGCGGGGCCAGCCACACGCCTCCGCTGTCCTCTCGAAGAGGTCCACGAAGGCCTCCGGGTCGTCGTGCGGTCCCATCTTCAACAGCGGGACGTGGGCGATCGATGGTGCTGCGACGGGGGGATCCTCCCGGCCAAGCAAGCTCCGGATGGCCCGCCGGTCTTCATCCTGCGCCTGGACTAAGAGCCGGAAGCGGTCCTCCTGCTCCAGCTTCATGTCCATAAGCGCCTGATGTTGGGCCTGATGAAGACCCGCGAGCGACTTGACCAGTTCCGCAAGTGGGGTGGGGCTGGCGGGTTGCATGTCGGCGTACCAGCTTCCTCGTCCCGGGTTTCGGCACCAGTGTAGAGCGGTTCGTTCTAGGGAAGTGAAGGAAGACGAGGAAGTCAGGGGTGACGAGCCACAACGGAGTTTATTCACTCAAAATAAACCAAACAAAAACGTAAACAATAATGGCGAGCTTCTTCTTCTCGGGTTTTCGGTGGGCGCTCTCTTGCTCGGCTCTCTTCCTCTCAACTGCCAGGATCTCTCTGTCCCCATCTGCCGGCCGGCGGGCCCTTTTATGTCTCTCCGGCAATCACTGAAAGTAGATACAGCTGTTAACACTTATTCACTTGCCAACCGTTTCCCCGCTCGTTTCCAAACCCGCTCTCCCCTTAGTGCGTTCCGCCTTCCCACGCCCCCCTCGCCACAGAAACATTTTAGAATAAATTGAGGAAACTGTTCAAAAACCCAGAGTTTAATGGTGATTTCTATCAACATTCATAAACAAATACATCTAAATGGTCTGTTAAGTCCACCCAGCGCTTTGTTGTCATTGGCTGCGTGCAGTAGAGTGTTAGCAGTGCTGTGTTTAATGAAGGTGAAATGGGCCCCGGTATTTGAACGCTTTTTCAGTGGGTTTCTCCCCCTCTAAGATGTAAAATAACATAAGAAACCTGATTATTTCAGCAGGGAAGCATTTTATTGTGCTTGCAGTGAGGAAGGAGAGAAAGAGCGGAGGTAGAGAGAAAAGACATGGAGCAGAACTTGCTTTCTTGATTCAGTTTCCAGTCAAGAGGTTTCCAGCTAATAATTTCCAATCAGAGGGCATCTGAGTCACGATGTGTGTGTTTGTGCGTGGATTTGTATGTGTGCACGACCACCTTGCCTTGTCTCTCCCTCAGGGCTTTAGCATTTCTTTTATTTGTTTTTGGTCCTCCCCCCACCTCCCCTCTCCGTCCCATATCTCTGTGCTGGTAGAGCCTACATTGGATTTAATATAATTTTCCAATCAGCCAGCGCTAGGGGCCACGGGCTTTGGACTCGGGTGTGCTTTTCCGTTTCATACCAAGAGAAAAAACAGGTAAGGAAAAAGTTCAAATACATAAGGCCTTCAAAATAATAATTTGTAATAATTGTGTAGGCATTCTTAGACTGATGTGCTCATTGTTATTTCATACATGGGATTCATGGCTGTATAAGCTGTCTGCTTCACACCGTCTATTCCCTGATATGAAACACCATCTGCCAGGGTTTCTTAAAGCTCAGCACCTGTCATCTATTCTTACCTCATATGTCCACCGAAACCTACTCTCAGCTCCCCAAAGAAAGCCGGCAACTCATTTTTTTCCCCTGCACCAAAGTTAAAGACACGCTTCTCTGCTGATTTTCAAGAGCTGCTGTGACAGAAATGGAAGAAACGTCTCTGATTGAACAAGGCCTTAGAAATCTCTTGAGATGCAGGCGTTGGGACATGTGTTGTCTTCATTTACAGAAGGTTTCTTTTTTTCTCTCTGTAAAAAGAGCAATGAAAAAATAAATGTATTATGAACTCATAAGCTGTTTAATTCTGTGGCTCTCTTAACCTTTTGCTTAAATGAGAATTTTGAGTCATTTACATATCAATTTAATTTCCTCTTGTTTTGTGCCTCCTTCATTAAAACAGGAATTTGCCTGGCACTGTAATCAGCGTGTAGTACACATTACTGCAGCATGGCACAAACACACACACACACTTTCCCACAGATATACATATGCATGTACTTTTTTCTCTCTCTTTCACACACACATACTTGTTTCAGTGCTGTATGGAGTTCATCTGTCGGATGAAGCCAAGAATAAATGGGAATCTGTCGTTTCACATCCTCTACTATATACATCATAAGCGATAATTACACTTTCTTCTCTCTTCCTTCTTTGTTACCTTCTCTTCATTCTTTTTTTGCTCGTTTCTTTATAGCGATCTCTGTTTTGTGCATAGGTGCATAGGTTTGAATGACGACATGCACAAAAGCCTGGGTTTTTACAGGAGCAAATCCTGTCTGAGTCATACCAAAGTCTGTACTCAAGGTTAATCTACACCTGAATGCAGAGCACATTACGGCACACACCTGTCTGTGCTTGCTTTGGTACAGTCAATGCGGTTCTCTCATAAAACATATGCAAATCCTCAGTTATGAGGCTGAACGTCCTGACATGCAGTAGATACAGACACAAAGACAGATTCATACTCGGATCATTGGGTGGTTTATTTACATATCTATACTGTGCGTTGTTGTTTTTTGCAGATTAGTAATGAGATCATCCGTCTGTGCTGCCGGGATATTTCTCTGGACAGGATCTTCCAGGGTTATGTGATCTCCAGCAAGCAGATTTTGAATGACTGTATCCAGTGCTGCCTGGCCTGGAAAGAGCTCTACCTGCACACCTCCCAGCTCCACCACAAGTACTGTCCTTCAATCATCATCTCTCTCTCTCTCTCTGAGTTCTGATCTGTTCCCTACAGCACAGGAACACACCACTTAGAACTGCACTGTGATTGCACTGTATTACAGCAGCACCCATCCACTTTACACACCATAACTCAGAGAGTTACTACGGTCAGCAGTGACATATAGAGTGCCGTATCATTTCAAATACAATTAAGCTTCTTCAGTGATTTTTCTCAGCTTACACTCTGTTGGGTGCTGTACTGTTTCGTATCAGCATCGCCACTACTGTTACCACTACTACCAGCACCACTATTAGTACAAGTATTACTGCTAAATAAACCTGTTATTATCACTGTAGCTGACATTTTTGCTACTGCCACTGCTGTTACAACTAGCACTCTGATTTAAATCTGTTTTACTACTGTACCACTAATAATCCTAAAATTACCACTACTGCTAATACTATTGTTACTTTTATAACTGATAGTATGTTTCTCTGCATTTCTAGCACTACTAAATGTCCATTTACTGTTTTTTTACCTTTAGCATTTTTACGGTTTCTATGGTTAACTGCATTACTAATACTACTTAAATGGAGATAAACTTGAGATAAATTAATGTTATTTTAAAAATATGATTCCCAAATTTGAAAGCTAATTTAATGTTTTTAAAAGAAGTCTCTTATGCTCACTAAGGCTGGATTTATTTGACCAAAAATACCGTAAAAAAAGTGAAATTCTAATTTAAAAGAACCATTTTCCGTATTTAAATTTTTTATTAAATTGAATTTATTCATGTGATGGCAAAGCTCATTTTTAGCAGCTATTGTTCCAGTATTCAATATTACATGATGCCTCATAAATCATTTTAAAATAGGCTACTGATTTGGTGATTAAGAATAAAATATTATTATTATTAATATCAATATTATAAACAGTTTTCAGTGATTCTTATATAATTTTGTGGAAACCGTGATGCATAATGTTTTTTAAGGATTCTTTGATGAATATAAAGTTCAAAAGAACAACAACATTCCATTTGAAATACACACACACACACACACACACACACACACACACACACACACACACACACACACACACACACACACACACACACACACATATATATATATATATATATATATGTATCAAATGAATGTTGTTCATTATATATATATATTAACAATTTACAAGTCTTTGTTGTGGTATTTGCTCAGCTTAATGTATCCTAGCTGAATATAAGTATTAATTTATATCTTTAAAAATATTGTGTTACCACAGCCTCTGTTTGGCTAGTCCGGATTCTGTTTCGTAGTCAGCTAAATGTTTGCTCTCTTCTAGTTCTCTTCTGTCTGAGTCAGCTGTACACAGATAGTTTTCAGCGCCTGGCCTTGCTTTCTATACAGCAGCTAATAGAGAGCATGCTTTAAGCTTATATTATTTACTGCCCATCCGCCTCTCTGTCTTTCAGCTTTATGGCCCTTCCTCTCTCTGTCATTTCCACCATCACTGGCTCTGCCTAACCCACCCAGTCATCTCAGCTTCTCCACACAGTTCTTGCGCTCACACTCTCTCCCTTTCGCAATGGAAATGATACCGCTGCTAAATGAGAGTGCCAAAGCTGTTCTGTGATTGCAGTCCTCCTGCTAAAAAGAACAGCATTTTACGGTGCGATGACAGAGTTTCTTCTTCAAAGTGATGGCAACTTACTGCCAAATGACAGAGGCTGAACACTGCAGCATCCATTTTAAAGGAGCTCTCTCAGAGTCATCTCCCAGAGTTTTTTATTGCACTTAGGTTTAGGTTGGCGCTTCTTTAGGTGTGGTGAAACTTTGCAATATGTTTCATCATGTCCCAGCAGAATGCAGCGTCTGCTTCGTAGTATTCTGCCGTAAACTATGGCATAACTCATAGTGGCTGTGATTTTGAAAGATGTTAACAGTGTAGCAAATGCTGTATTGCTGAAGCTGAATATAACAGATTCAGTGGGAGGGATACTCTGTAGAGAAGAAACATTTATTTCCTAAGCAAGTCTTCCCTGCAGGATACAGCCATTCAGTTGTGGCTTTTAAAAGCAGCATGGGGCTCCAGAGGTATTTTGCGGAAAATAATGTGCGGTCAACCAAACACAACACAATGTTCTTAGTGGGTTACACCCTAAGGTCTCTCGCTTTCATCCCAACCCTGCAGTTTTTTTGGATTGTATATCATATTTTTAGTGTTGTGGGTCTGCTGGTAGTTTATGATTGTTGGCTTCATTTGTTGTGATAAAAGCAAAGAGTTTGTTTTACCCCGCAGACACAGAGATCTCCGATCCTTCAGTCGAGTGGCTGACCCCATCCTCCAAAATACAGCCAGTGTTCGGACAGCACAAAGAATACAGTGTTCCACCTCTCCTCTCACCACTCACACTGTACAATGATTCTTACTCTAGATGTAGATGCAGAACTACCCGATGTACCGGAAAATTGCAGAATTGTTGAATATCTTTTTGTTTACTCCCTATTCCTAAGTGCTATCAACTTTAAGGAACACAAGTATGCTTCTCAATGCAGCTCTTCTGTCATGATTTACCATTTAAAAGTTAAAACAGGCCTACCTTAATTCAGTCCCACTTTCCCTTATGGTTAATTATGGTTGCTTTGTTTGACTGTTTTATTTACATAACATTTGGGACAATCACATTTACTTAATTAAGTAGATTAATTCAACTTTAAAAAGCCATGCAAATTCTTGTATGTGAAAAGATATTTTGAAGAATATTTTTGGACGTACAATGAAAGTCAATGGGATCCAAAACATCCAATAGACCTTCACTGGACAGAAAGAAAAAAAAACACAATGGAGTGCAAATGATGACTGAATATTTATTTTTGCCTGAAATACCTTTATCATCCTCTTGACATTTCTTGATTCATAACACTGACAACACTGGCATAGTCGTGGATCTGATGTTTTATTTGATGGAGGCAGCACGGACATCCAGGGTATTCATCAAAATGGTATACTCAACTCAGATTTGTGCTTCTGTTCTATAGTGTCTGTTATTTAGTATATTGGTATTTGGGAGAAAAAAGATCTTCAGAGATCTATATTTTTTTTTCAGTAAAGATTAAGATACTATGTTTACTGAATGCACTAAAGCATCAGGAATCCTATACGTTTTAGAACATGTGAATAGAGTCATTACAGAAGAGCATGCTAGTATTGTTATTATGAGCCATTTGTTGTTGCAGTACCATTAATGGCCTGCCAGCTGCAGCAATAATAGCCTGCACTCCTGCGGCCTGGGCCGATGGCAGCACTTGAAGTGAATCGATTGCTGCACTAGTAAATTCAATACAGTTCTGCAACTAAAAACTTAAGGCACGGCAGGCCTCCGAGGTAGGATTTGATTGTCTCTGCTTTACGATGCATGAGTGCGAGAGTGAATGCCCTGTGTAAAGCAGACAGCGTTATAAATGGCCAGAGTTAAAGCTGGATCCAGATGCTTGAGGTTTAGTGTTAAGCAAAGAAAGCCCTTTTACTATTTTCAGTTTGAGGAGGAAGACCATTATGCACACACACGCAAATGTCTTAAGAGTTCAGCTCTGGGTCGATGTCTTGGAGACTCGTGGTTGTGTGTATTAGTAATAAACAGCAAACAAATGCCCTTTATCATATTTGACCATCATTGTGTTGGTTTTTGCATAGACAGGAGGAGCAGAAAATTAGCAAGTGTCATTGGCACTTTTGCAGTTCACATCACGTCAGATACTTTCAGAGAAATGATTGATCAAAGCTGGCATCAACTCTATCAGTCTGGACAGCCATGAATCAAAGGTCACCTGTGTTTTTCTCCAGAGCTATTTTACTGGCATCATATGTATAAGTAGAGATCACTTAAGCTGGTTTGCTCAACCTCACGGTGCATGTGTATGTTTATATATGTGTGTGTTGTGACATGATTAATGTGGTGTTAGCAGCAGCATGCCCTTTATCCTCTGTCCTCCTGGTGGCCTCTCTTCTCTCTCTCTCTTTTACATTTTTGGATTTTCACTCACTTTATCATTCAATTTCTTTTTTTTGCCTTGAACACTCTCTTCACCTCTTTTTTCACTTTCACTCTCATATGAAAGAAAATCACAAATGACATATATATATTATCTCAAATTATGTTCCTGGACAGTAATGAGATTTTAATGGAAAGCAAATGGAGTCTTTCCTCAAGAAGTAATGTTACATGTTTCCAAATTTCAGAAGAGATCTCAACAGTATCACAACCGTGTGCTCAGATTTGCCAAGATACTAAGATCTGTAATCAAACATCAAAGGCTATGATTTGGATGCAATACTAGCTTTTTAAATAATAAGTCACTGTCTGACTTTTTTTTTGATAATCATTTTTACTTGGATGTACTTCACAATACAGAAGAAAATATGAGACAAAGTTGATACTAAAATGAAACAAAACTGAGAACTTGGACTAAATGAAATGAAATAGTTATAAAATCAATAAAATATCAAACTCTTTCATTGTCTTCTCTTTGCCTTTATCCTTTCATTCAAGTGCTCTTTCTCTCCACCACTCTCTTTTTCTTTAACTCGCTCATTTTAATTCTTATTCATTGAATTACGAGTCAATCATGTCAGATTTTCCAGACAATACCTTTAAAGGTTGCTCAGTAAGGAGTAGAGCACCCTGTCCCCGTATGAATCGTAACCCTCGTGGTCAGCCTGGTTATTTTTCTGTATAATGATTGAGCTTAAATCCTTTCAGACCTTCTGAAACACAGATGACCTCATAAAATATCTGCCATGGTTGGAAACATTGCCATGGTACCACTGCCACTAACTGTTCAGGGAGTCGTGCTTTGGAAGAAAGATATGCAGATTATGTTTGTGTGCATGATTTAAATGCACAGAACAGAACTATTTTAACTGGTCAATGAGTCACACCGATTTACTGCTTTGCAGTTTTGTTACATTGTGTGTGTGTGTGTGTATAAGACTGTTAACTTTAACACTAGATGTTCATTATATATTTCATTTTACAGATCAAATTCTCAATTTCATCATACACTTTTGATTTTATAGCATTTCCTAATGTTAAAATTGCCACTGACATCACAGCTATGATGAAATCTTGATGACAGCTACCAGTGAGAGCGTTTTCACTCATGTTCACTTTTAACCTAACAACTTAAAGATAAAATGGGTGTTACTTTGAATTCACAGGCATAACAAATTCAGACAGAAGTAGAAATATATTGGACATCCGAAAATATTTTTATGTTACTCCAAAGTCATTTTTCCCCTCAGTCTGAGAGAAAATCTTATTAAATTGAATTTAAACTGCCCCTAATACAGTTGTCACCCATCTCCCTTCTGTATTGTCTGGTTAGGACCAATAATGGAGGAGACTTGTTGTAAACACTAATATCATTTTAATTAATATTTTTTTCTGTTTATGTGAAAATGCAGTCAGTTGTTTGCATTTCACTGGTTTCACTAATTTATTTTCAATAAGTACTTAACTTCTTAGTCTGATCCACTCTCTCTCATTCTCTGTTTAAACCAACATCTCTAACCTTGCTGGATGTTGTAATAGCGTTTTATCATGGTTCATGGTATGCAGTAACTCGTTCAAAGGGATGTGACCCTGGAGCCAGAGAGCGTGTAACAGAATAAACATAAAGATAGCTCATCGTCTGTAATCTGTGTTACTGCCTATGTCTGACATTCACCTCTGTGTCCTCCTGTGAGTTTAGACAGTGCATTCATCTTTTTGGGCCCAATGATGACCTTCTCTGAGACCTACACCACTGGATCATGTCTCTCTCTCTCTCTCTCTCTCTCTCTCTCTCTCTCTCTCTCTCTCTCTCTCTCTCTCTCTCTCTCTCTCTCTCTCTCTCTCTGTCTTTCCGAAAACAACCGTTTTCATCTCTTATTGTCTATTATCCTTCCTCCCAATCCCTCTTTTACTTGTACAAAAGTTGTTCTCCCCGGCCCTCTTCCTTCTTTCTTTTGCATGACAGCCGTTTACTGGAGCATTATTATTCCCCGTATAAGCCCCTCTTTAATTAGACACCAATTTGGACGGATTTACGCTTTTTCACATGCCAAAACATTCATATTGGCTGTTTATCCCCGTGGTTAAAGGGCATAGCTGTCAAACTGACCACAATTCATGGTGATATTAAGTGTTTCGCAGTGAACTGAGCAGCATGGCGCAGCTCCGTTCCTTCCGAAATAACATGGGCTAACTGGTGATTAAGGATTTAAAAGACGAAGTGGAGATGCTCGTGCCGGGTGGTCCTGTAAATGATTCAGGAGAACTGATTGCTGCTCAACGTCATTTCAATATGTTTTTGAATCTCAGTCATTAAAGCTCGGGCCGCATTTCAATTTAAGATCTCATCCTCCGCTCTGGCGACTATGATCTCCTAGCAAGGCAAAAAAAATGTAATTTAGTCATTGCGCCAGGCGGCGGTTATTTTTCTCTTTAATAATAAATATTACAAAAAATTATTTGCATAAATCAAAGTAGTATGAAAGATGAAAAGGGAATTTGTGTTTTACTAGTAGAGACCTTGCAAGAACTTATCTGGTGGCCTGTTATTATCTGATTTTACCACATCCTGATATGTGACCCTGGACCACAAAACCAGTCATAAGTGTCATTTTTTTAAATTGAGATTTATACATCAACTGAAATCTGAATAAATAAGCTTCCCATTGATGTTTGTTAGGATAGGACAATAGTTGGGTGCGATCCAACTACTCTTTGAAAATCTGGAATCTGAGGGTGCAAAAAAAACAACTAAATACTGAGAAAATTGCCTTTAAAGTTGTCCAAATGAAGTTCTTAGCAATGCATATTACTAAACAAAAATTAAGTTTTAATATATTTAATGTGGGAAATTTACAACATATCTTCATGGAACATGATCTTTACTTAATATCCTAATAATTTTTGGCATAAAAGAAAAATCGATCATTTTGACCCACACAATGTATTTTAGTATTGCTACAAATATACCCCAGCGACTTAAGACTGGTTTTGTGGTCCAGGGTCACATATAGGGGCTGCACATTAAAAGAAATCGCAAAACGCTGGCAAGCGGATCGTTCTAAATTATCAATGTCTCATTGTATCTTGGCATCAGCTTTGAACTGTGAGGAAAATGAGAATGAAATAGACAGTAATGGCCAGTTAAGGGGTCTGGTTTCATATGAGGACCAGTCTGACAAAGTTCTTAGTTCCAAGATAGCAATCCCTCAGAACAAGGCCATGGATTTGGTATGTGCCTTTGTCTAAATCACTCAATTTACATGTACCATCATGCCTATCTGGTAACAGAGTCATCCCGCTGAAGTCTTACTCTCTTTTTCGATATATCTCTCTTGCGCTCCCTCTCTTTTCCCCTCCCTGTGACCCTGGCTTCCTCTCTGCCCCACTAAAGGTGTTTGTCTGTGAGTGGCGGTGAGGATTACCTTTCCATCAGTAGAAGAATGAGGTGTGAAAAGCAATCTGAGGAACGCCAGGCCGGCTGATATGGAACTTTGGCGGATGCAATTATGCCTATGACAGATCATTTCTGACCTGATCCCTCGCTGCTCTGGATGGCAGCCAGCCACCGCCGTTGTTTTGTTTTGCTTGTGCGGCGTGTGAAATGTGAAAACCTTTAGCAAGGGAGTAGTGACACAGCAGACTTCTCCATTTTTCTCTGCTTTCCCTTACAGTCCTGCTCTGTAGAAATAAAAATGAGGATGAAGATGTATGAACTTCACACTTTCTGTTTGTCTTGAACTCTTTATATTTGTCTTTTTAGATACTCTTCCCAAGGGTGGTCGCTTGACCAGATTACCATATTTGCTCTGGTGGATTCCTTTGTGCGCAGATGCAAAGATCTGATAGAGGTGAGCAAACACTACAACATGATGCAAACACACACACTCACAAACTGTACATTTTCCAAATTCATGCAGAATTTGTACACCCTACTTTCTCAAGCACACATCCAGAGAATATCCTTTCAGATTTCTCAATAATTCACATCTCTGTGTGCCTTTATTGCTTTCATTTCTCGTATTTCCCAGGACTCCTGTCCTTGCTCAGAGCTGTTTTTTATATCACTTGTCATTTTTATATTTATTCATGCACATTTTTTGCTGTGTGCTACTAGTTCCTCATACTCTTTCCAAAAATAGCGCTTGAAACTCTTTTTCTCTTCCAACAAATGGTTAGTGAGAAGAGATGCTTAGCCTTCAGAAATCGTTGTATATCATGAATAGGAGGTCAAACTGAATTTTATTAGCTAGTTTGTTTCTTTCTTTTTTTTCTTTTTTTGCAATAAATTCTTTGAAATGCTTTCTGACACTTTGTGAAATAGAAAACATTATATTAAATATCTATTCTATTTAATTTTTGAATATCGATTCTTACTTTTTTTATCTAAAAAAAATTGCATAGGTTTCTTTCTCTAACACATTCTCTTTATTTCAGGTGTGTGAGTGTCAGCAGCAGTTTGCTCGTTGGGAAGAGGGTGAGCGAGTGCCGTTGCCATGCTTTGCAGGACGTCAGGGGTCAGAGGTCACTCAGAGACTGCTGTACATAGAGGCAACCTTTGACAACAGCCTGCAGGTCCTGCGCTCTGTTAAGGACATCCTGGATGTCAGAAATCCCTCTTGGCATGAGGACTACAGCAGGTGCAGTGTGTTTGTAAATTGATCAGGGCACAGAGAAAAAGAGAGGTACTGTGAAATAGCTGGCTTTGATTGTTAAAGGAGTTACAGTCTGTCCATATGGCCATCACGATGTCTACACTGAAGCAACCAGTGTTGCATTTGCTGGAAGCTGCACATCACGTCTGAATGTTTACTAACCAGAGACTAGTCAGCTGTGAGCTTTAGGTTAGACTTCATCAAGATTAAATCGAACATGCATTCAGTTAATTATAAAAGCCTACTTACATTTTTAACAAGTGAACCATTGGTATAAAAATATTTTATGCATGAGCATTTTTAGGATAACATATAATTGTATAATATAATAATTTAATATATAAATACAAATATGCCAATTTAAGTAATATTAAATACATTACATACATTCAAAAGTTTGAAAGAAGTAATTTACCCTCATCAAGTCTCCATTTATTTAATCAAAAATGTAATTACTGTCCCTTTTGAACATTTTAATGCGTCCTTTCTGAATAAAAGTTTTTCAATTTCTTTTATAAAACAATTACTAACCCCAGATTACTGTTCAATGATTTTAAAAGTATATATAAAATGGATCTTCATATGGATTGGAAAAATAAGCTTGAGTTGCTGTGGTATTTGTAAAATGAAGATGCCAAATCTGGCGCTTGCACTGTAGACGGCTCCATTGACTATAATGCGAGCGATCTAGTTTTGTTGTGTAGTGACACGCAAAATGTGTCAGCCTGTCTATGAGGCAGCCAGTCCTTCTGATTCTCATGTATATTTATAAATGTTTGTCATTCTCGGCTGCTTATTGGCCTGCTGGCCTGTTGGGAATTTCCATACATCTGATATTAGCATATCTTCATAAATATGCATATAATGACTCACATATTCGGATCATAAAGATATTTTTCATGAATATTCTGCCTAAATGTATGTGCAGCGGGGAGAAGATCACTTTGCTTTTCTGTCTGAGCCCAGCGTGCCCCTATTGTCATTCACAACTGATTGTGACAGCAGGCAGTTTGGCTGCTTATCTGAATACCATCATGACCGTCTGTGTCCCGGAACCTGGGCTGCCCATCAGCCTCCAGAGACCATTATCCCCTCGTACCCCCGCCCCAGGCACTGACGGACCTTGGGAAAGGGAGCAGTGCGTGAGCGAGCGTATGCATCTGATGGCCATGATGGATTGGGGCCGAGGCGGGTCATAGGGTTAGGATGTTGTTGCCAAGACAAACAGCTGTGCTTGTGTCTGGGGCAGGTGTTTCATAGTGTCTCAGCATATTGAGAGCACCCAAATCAATACCAGCCTCCATTTATGGCCGAGATGTGTGTGTGTGTGTGTGTGTGTGTGTGTGTGTGCTGGACTCTGCCTTTGAATAGAGGGCACTGATTTGTGTTTGGAACGTGCTGTACAGCTCTGCCCACTTCTTTGTTGTTTTGTGTCTCTTGTTTATCCCTGTGTGTGTTTTTAGGTTCCGTGGTAAAGTGAAAGATCTGGAGGTGATGATGCAAAATTTGATCACTTCGACCTTCGAGACTGTGAACTGTGTGGAGGAAGGAGTACAGCTGCTTGACGTGTTTCAGCACCTGTCTGGACGAGAGGTCTTTCTCACACACACTTAGCCTTCAATTCACACACACTTTATCACCTCCTTTAAAACCTTGCACACTGTCAGACTGCTACTTACTCTTCTTAGAAAATACAGTGAATACAAATGGCTCCGGCAGAACAGACCATACACAGAGATCTGATGTCACTTCCTTTTCACTCTCATTTACTCAGGAGTTCAGTAGCAGGACCTCACGCACACATATAAGCCCACTGCTCTCTCACCTGTGTCACCAGTCTCTTTAGTTGTTGTCATTAGGATGTGTTTACCTCGTTAATCACCGTCATCTCTCCTGGCTTTTGCCTTCCCCTTTAGTCTTATTCAGTTTTTTTTCTCCTTCTTCCTTTCATTCTGTCATTCAGCTTTTCAAATTCAAAATTCGAAGTGCAGCATTGGCTAGACTGTTTTACATGCATTATAGCTAAAGCATTAGAATGAATAATAAAAAGTAGAAAATATAGAGGTGCTAGTGAAGGTGAAACAAACTAAAATATAAAATAAATATATGTAATATAATATAAAAAATTTTTTTATAATTTATAGAATAACAAGGTATTGGCAACCAGTATAAAGACAACTAGTTAACATAACTATCATAGCTGCAATTTGTTAGATTGTGTGTTTTTTTTTTCACATAAAGAGGTAAGCCATAAGAGGCTGTGTATTACAGTCATTTTACCACAATTTACCACATCTCCTGAGTGTTTCTCTTTTATATCTTTCTTAGGCAATCAAGCGGACCATTGACAGAAAGACGGTGGATGTATACGCACTGCTTAGTGCTGAGCTGAGTGATATCAATTTAGTGATGTGCAGGCTGTCATCTCTCACTCCTGCTCAGATGCCTCGACACGCAGGACAGGGGCATTGGACCCGAGCACTCCGATCACGGATAGAAAGACCCATGGAGGTGATATTAACATTAAAGAGATGTTAACATTCATATATATATATATATATATATATATATATATATATTCAACCCTGTTATATATAAGATCAGGGTTGTGAATCAAGAAATCTTTTTGATTCAGAACTGGTTGCATTTTTTTTTAATACAATACCAGTAAACAGTGATTTTAATGAATGCAAAAATAGTGACAATGCAAAACATACAGACAATGCAAAAATACTGTCACAGTGTTTTCTGTACTGGTGAATTCAGAACATTTAATTTTAATGTTTTAATAATTTTATGTGCTTTTACCATAGCTTTTATTGCAGTTTTAGTAATTTTGGTATTTCAACTTATTTTACTTATTTTGGTATTTAAACTTATTTATTTCACATATCTCAAACTAAAATGACCCAATGACATAATTTGCTTTGTATTTGACTTAAAATAAACCAAGCACTTAAAGTGTTAAATTATTAGCTCACTCCAGAATTAAAATTTCCTCATAATTTCCTCACCCCATGTCATCCAAGATGTTCAAGTCTTTCTTTCTTCAGATGAAAAGAAATTAAGGTTTTTGAGGAAAACATTCCAGGATTTTTCTCCATATAGTGTACTTCGACAGGGACCAATGGGTTAAAGATCCGAATTGCAATTTTATTGCAGCTTCAAAGGGCTCTATGATCCCAGCCGAGGAATAAGGGTCTTATCTAGTGAAACGGCCATTTTCTAAAAAATACAAAAATTATATACTTTTTAACTACAAGTGCTTGTCTTGCACTAACTCTGCAATGCGCGTCATTGACTTTACGCATTATGTAATCACATTAGAAAGGTCACGTTTTTTCCTAGTGGAAGAAATCTTTTAGTTTTCAAAAGATAAAAAAAATCCAGGATACACACACAAACGGACCATTTTAAGCAAATACAGAGACATAAATATGTATCATTCAACATACAACAACTTTTGAACAGTCTTCCTTCTCCACACTTGTAAACACTGGGTCGATACTTCCGCCTACATCACGTGTGACCTTTCCAACTTGACTATGCAATGCAGGAAGCCGTTGAAGCTTATCGCATAGCTAGTGCAGACAAGCATTTGTGGTTAAAAAGTATAGACGGTTTCAATGGCAACAACATAAACAAATGTTACTGTGCATGCGCGCGTTTGTGGCCCTAATTTAACTTCCGGTAGACATCCAAAAAAAACAATAACTAAGTCCCTCTGGAGTAGATTATTTTTTGATAACAGGCAAAATATTTTTGCTTCGTAAATCAGACGGACCGAGATGCAGCGATAACTACTTGGACAGACTTATTAAAAAAGCAAATTTACTCTCTGCCAGCAGGAGACGCTTTAAAGCTGGAGAACTAACGTTAGAGGTTTCTGCCCGGTAACGGCTGTTGGGCTGTAAGCTGAGTTTACAAACGCTGCTTAATCAGCCATTACATGCAAGATGAAATTAAAATGACATTGAACATTTTCTAAAGATAGTATTCCTTCAGAAATACAGTTATATAAAAACACTCGCGCCTCATTTTGATTTTTATACGTGCATTACGTGCTCATGTTTATTCAACAAAGCCTTTTGGAAAATCGGTCAGTTTTGATATCGTGGCGGGTCACCACAAATAAATGTATGTATGTGAAACACATCCCACAGCACAAAAACCTGAGCCCAACTTCATTATTCATCACTTTAACTTTAACTTTAACTGCGTTTGTAGCCGGCGCCACTAACCAGCCCGATATACAAACACAGACCGGAAGTTAACTTCGGGCCGAGCGCGTGCATCCGATGAAACCGTCTATAGATAAAGGCAAGACCCTTATTTGGCTGAGATCGTATAGAGCCTTTTGAAGCTGCACTGAAACTGCAATTTTGACCTCCAACCTGTTGGTCCCCATTGAAGTCCACTATATGTAAAAAAAATTCTGGGATGTTTTCCTCAAAAACCTTAATTTATTTATGACTGCAGAAAGAAATATATTAACATTTTGGATGAGATGAAGGTGAGGAAATTATTAGAAATGTTTAATTCTGGAGGGAACTAATACTTTAAGGTTTTGTGAGATCAGTGTAATAAAATGGGCTTCCTCAAATAAAAACTGAATCAGAACTTGCTGAATTGCTGACTCAGAACCGGTTCACCCAGATTTCCCAGTTTGAATTTCAGGAACCTGTGATGCTTTGATTTGACTGTGGGCATTTTGACATGACATACTAACATAACATCAGTTTGATGTTAGTATGTCATGTGAAAATGCCCACAGTCAAATCAAAGCATCACAGGTTCCTGAAAGATGCACCAACAGGAGACCACATAGTGACTAATCAGTCCAATCCCAGCATGCACTAGACCGTACCCTTTTTTGTCACCCATTGTACAGTAGGTGAACTCTGTTGGATTTTATGGACAAATTAATCAGATTCCAACCCAAAACCTTCATCAGGGTAAATTTGGAAGGTGTTACAAGTTAGCTTAACTCTATTGTTGAGCTCTTCCCTGTGTTGAGCTCAGAGCCTTGTGTCAAGAGGCCAGTGAGGGGCCCCAGCAGAGGCCCTGGAGGCCAGCCAGCATCCAGCCACACAGGCCCTAATGCTGTTAAAGCCAGCTGTGCTGCCACATCCTCGCTCTCTCTATCTTTTTGTCACTTTCCATTTCACTCACCCTTCCTCTCCATTTCTCTCTCATGCTTTCTCTTTCTTTTGCTTCTCATCTTTCTCTCATTCTTCAGTTTGCTTACAAAGCACATCGCCTTCTCCATTGTGTTTAAATTCATTTTCCGCTTTCTTTAAGAAGGCAATTAAGAGCAGACATAAGCTTTAATTGGACACAGAAATGATTATGTTGCATTTCCCCACAATTGATCCCAAAAAGGCCCACAGAGAAACAAAAGGGAGACAGAAACCAGAGCTTAATGATGGTCTGATTAGAATGTTTACATAATTACTGCATAGCCTGAGACATTCCTAACATGAGCGAAGTTTAGCCTTCAATTGTTTTTATGTTTACCTCTGGTTTGTTTAGCTTAACTGTGCTCTGACGGTTGTTTTGATTGTTTGTGACCTTGCATGTGTGAGTCGGTAAGATTTCAAGACGTTTGTTTGTAAGTGATGTGTGTTCACAGAAGGCTCTGCATTCTCTCTGAGCTCTTCCCATCTGTTTGTATGGGTTTTTTGCACATGTGTTGTCTAGGTTCTCCGGCACGCTCATTTCCTGCCACACGTCAGCAGTGGAGAGGAAGTGCATGTGAATTATGCTAAGCTGTGTCAGACTCTGGATGAGAAGGTGAGGAGGATCTTCACAGACTGGAGTCAGAGTCTGAACAGAGAGTGTCTCAGCAGTCTCAACCAGCCACTCATGATCCGCTGTAAAGGGAAGACAGGCCCGCTGGACATCAACTTTAACAAGTACATGATTACACAAACAAACATGCATACAGGCCCTCCAGTACCTCTGTGCTCACTGGGATTGTCAGTATAATTAGACATGCCTATGTTACTGACCAGGGATGTTTTTGTCCATGGTTTTATGGCATAAGATTCAGTGCACTGCACGCTATAAAAATATATTTGTTTTTGGAATTTTTCATCAGAAAAACATTACCTTTTTAGCTTTAATTAGAGGACAGTATGCAAATATCATAGACAATCTACTTCTGCTGATGAAAATACAAACTATAAATAATAATATTAATACAATAGATCGCAATTGATTAAATCCTATACTACACTGAATGTTCTGTTAGACTTGAAGTTGAATACGTTTTGAATGCTGTTAATTATTGTCCTTAAGCAACCCATTCAAACCCTTTCAAATAGTTAAATTATTTGTGTTTGCGCTGATTTTAAATCTTTTATGCTCTGTAGTCATAATACATGACCATTACTGAAGATGTTTTATGCATATTCTAGTGTAAGCACAAATGCACAGACTTTGAATGTATAACTGTGTTTATGTGTTCAGGAACCTGTTGAAGATTTTTAATGAGATTCATTACTGGGACCGACTGCTCTTCGAGATCCCTCACTATGTCACAGAGGTGTATCAGCGCAGAGAGGAACTCCACAACCTGAGAGAGAATGTCCTCCTGGTTATTAGAGACTATAACAGGTTGGTATGGCTGACAGAGACTGACTTTTCAGACATCCCATACAGTACATGTTTATTCTTCTTGTTTTATTATTTTTTTATAATAATAAAAATGGTATTTTCCTCAAATCCCAAGTTTTTATTTAATTGTATTATTTTATTTAATATTATATCTATTTAGGTGTGATATTTTTAGTGTTTATTGCTTGAAAATAGCACAATCTGAGAAATTAGGCTTTTAAGTTGTATATGCAAACATTATGTAAAATAATTAAAACAGTTCATAAAATTTAGTTTTGACCTCCTGATACGGAATATTATCTCATGGTTAAGCACCTCCTTTCACTGTGTTTTAAAAAATTAAGCAAAAAAATTTAAAAAGTTTTTCTGTCCCAATTTTGTACTTTATGGAAAGTGCCACATCCTAACGCAATGCCTTCCAGACATTCACATTTACATTTTTTGTATATTCTGTTCTATCTTATGTTTGTATTAAGTTTATACAATTTTTTTTTTTAAATAAATTGAGAACTAAACTAAGTTAGATGTTATATATTTGTAAAGAAATTTTCCACAAACTTGCTTCTCATGAGTACAAAAAAAACAAGTGCACTTTCACACACGGATGCATACTTACCAGTCCCATACATATGTAAACGGTGTACTTGTCAGGTAACTTCACATCTTTAATATGCATTGATATTACTCTTCACCTCTTCGGCCTACACACACTTGCACAACTGAGTATTTACATTCCATCTGCCTCAATATACACATCTCCATTCAAGACTTTAACACATCCAATCTGGAGAAAAGCACTTGAATTAAATGCACACACACACACACACACACACACACACACACACACACACACACACACACACACACACACACACACACACACACACACACACACACACACACACACACACACACACACACACACACACACACACACACACACACACACACACACACACACACACACACACACACACACACACATTTCCACTGAACAAAACAATTCACACTTATGTCCCTCATTCTGTAGTGAAGAATAACCTCCTCCTGTCTCACATAAGCGCATACACACACAAACACACACACGCTCTTCAGACTGGAGGACTCATTGTAACTCTCAGAGGGACAGAGTGAGTCATCTCTGTCAGTATTGTTACCACATTTAATGCATTCTACACATGCCAGCTGGAAACAAACACTTAAACCCAACACAAGCTAAACACGCCACTTGCCACAAATGGCAAAGCACATCCACTAAGACTCGTTAATCCATTTTTACCACCCTCTTGTGCTGTTATGCTTTTAAAATGGCCTTGCTTGTTTTTGAAAAAATGCTGTGAAAGAAACTTGTCAATGCCTGTAAGAAATAAAATGAAAATGGGAGGAAAATTAACTGAACTTAACCTTATATGTTTGTGTTCACTCTCAATTAGAATCATTAAGGCTCTAAATGCAGATGAGCTGGGTCTCTTTTCTGAGAGAATTCGGTTCCTGGATAGGAAAATCCAGCCAGGCCTTTCAAAACTGCACTGGTCCACAAAAGGAACAGCCAGCATCTTTATCAATGATTGCAGAGTGCACGCCAACAAGGTCAGTAGTTTCTGACACACACACAAATACACACAACAGAAAACTGTGGCCAAACAGATGGCAGAGTGAAAAGCTTGTGTTCCTCAGCCAGACGGATTTTTTGGGGGATTTGCCCTGATCAGAGCAGTATGAATTTCAATGCTGGTCCAGTGCATCGCCACCAGAAAAAGATAGCTGGTGGAGCTAGTCAGCCAGCATGGTCTGTCTGGTAAAGCTGATGGACAGCTATCTAGGCATGAAGCCCGGTGTGGACAGCAGCCTGGTTTCTTCAGCAGAGAAACCCCCGAGTCCAAAAATTGAAGAGAATTATAGACATGCAGTTTCAAGGCATCCCAGAAATGCTGAATTTGCTTGACTAATTAGTAATGGTCATTTCTGGTCATTCTAATCTTGCTATAACTAAATTATTTTGATAATCCATTAATACAGTGGAATATTTATCTTTGAATCATGGGTGCAAATTTGTCACCGTTTTCACCTTGAAATAGGTCATTCACGTGAATCGTGTAGATCTGTAAAAAATAGACAAAAAATATGAGGGGGGCAGTAGTCGTCCTCGTCGTATTTGCGAGTCATCTGGGTCAAGTCACCTGTAGCGTCCCATGTTGGCAAAGGAATGGACCCGCCCTACTCTGCCTCTGATTGGCTTACCTTAATGTTCTTTCCTTCATCCAACCAATCTCACTCCTGAATCCTGAAGCTTAACTTTTAGACGCTGCAGGCAACTGTCCATATAGATTAGTCTTGTAGCTAGCTAAATGAAGTTCGTTGTAGAGCAGGACTGCATTTGTTTGTATCTGCTGTAAGTTATGGTGTTCTAGTTTAAATGGTGATTACCGCTTTTTGTTTTTTTTTTTTTGCGTGAAGCTGCTGTTGTTATAGCTATGAAGATTGTAAGTTACATTATCGCTACATTAGTTCGCTACCCTTTGCAAAAATGCTCCTCAGTCTCGACCTTAGCATTTGTCTCACATATCAGTAAGCAGTATTACTCTGACATGAAGTCGATTTGAGAAACTGTTCGACCTACAATTAAATCATACTGTTTAATGTACAGTAATATTAGTATCACCCAGCTCAAGTGGAGGCAGCGTAGCCGCTAAGCCATAGCTAAGTGCTAAGTGTCAGCCTGTAATTCTGTTTCAAGACGGAGAAACAGCGTAGCCCACCAGCTGCTTAAAAAATTTAAGTGCTGAAATGAAGACCGTACATACTGTACAGGTGCATCTCAATAAATTAGAATGTCAATGTGCAGAATAACAGTTCATTTATTTCAGTAATTCAACAAATTGTGAAACCCGTGTATTAAATAAATTCAATGCACACAGTTACTCAGTATACACATTCATGATTTTATTTGGCGTGGCATGGAGGTGACATTCTACATTATGTGGCCTTCCAATATATAGGTCTGGTGTGTTTGCTGGTCAAGCACATCAACACACAACTTTTGGTGCTTTTTAATATGCTTTAAAAAGCTGGTCAGCAGAAGGAAGCATGAAGTGCTCCAAAATTTCTTGGTAAAAAGGTGCAACAGATGTTTCACAGACACTAGGCCGGATACGCAATGTCAGATGGATGTGCAAATGGGTGACTTTCTTGGGCAACAGTCCAGTTCTTCTTCTCCTTGTATCCAGTGGTAGTCTTGATGCCTTGTTAGATTTTGCTTGTATTTGTGCTGAATGTTTGTGGCTTACCCTCCTTGTGAAGTGATTGTGTGTGTGTGTCAGGAAACCTTTGCAGGTGTTTTGAGTTGAAGCTCTAATTTGTTGAGATAGTGAGTTGAGTAAAAGAACCAAAGTTAGAGTTCAAGTGAATTACTGAAATAAATGAACTTTTCCACAACAATATTGAAAGTGCAGATGCATGGCAACCAACCGATTGTCTTGTTTCTTGATGAACATTTTCTAGACAAGTAAAATTATTGTCTTGTTTTCATAAAAAAGTCAAAATTAAGGGATTTTTTCCTTAAAAACAAGTAAAATAATCTTATTTCATTTAATCTTTTTAATTCATTTTATTTAATCTTATTTCCCTATTTTTCATTTCATTAGATATTTGGACTGGAAACAAGACAAGAAAACGAAAACAAAAAAGCATTTTTTGCAGTGTGTAACATTTTCTCCCTATAAAGCAGTTTGACTTGCCATTGTCAAATCAAATCACTTTTATTGTCACATCAGCACATGTGCCTTAGTGAGGAAATTCTTGAGAGCGTGCTCCAGACAATTTACATATAGACAGTACAACTTACAGACGGAATGCAGAATACACATACATATACTCAGTACACACTGTACTATTAAGACATACTTACAGTTATCAATACACATTCTGGTACACATTCTACATTATGTACACATATATCATTAATATGCATGCAACAGATTTTACATAGATGTGCAAATGGGTGTCAGACAGTGTAGTGTGTGTGTTTGGCTGTGTTAGACAGTTGTGTAGATGTAGCCTGAGGGAAAAAGCTATCCTCAGTCGGCTAGTGCTCGGGCTGCGGAGAGTCTTCCTGAGAGCAGAGAGGAACGGGTGGCTGGCTGGGCTTTCCTTACACACCACCTCCAACAATGTGGCGGGCAGTTCGCACGACCCTTTGTAGAGCTTTGCGGTTGCCAGCGGTGCTGTTTCCAAACCAGGCGGTGATGCAGCCGGTCAGGATGCTCTCCACAGTGCAGGTGTAGAAGGATCTGAGGATTCTGGGGCTCGTTCCAAACTTCCTCAGCCGTCTCAGGAAGAAGAGACGCTGATGTGCCTTCTTCAGCACTGCATCTGTGTGAGCAGACCATGTGAGATCCTCCGTGATGTGAACGCCGAGGAACTTAAAGCTGTTTACCCGCTCCACAGGTGTCTTGTCGATGGTGATGGGTGTGTGTTCTCTGCTCTGTCTCCTGAAATCCACCACCAGCTCCTTGATCTTGTCGATGTTGAGAGAGAGGTGGTTCACCTGACACCATTTAGTCAGGGTACTCACCTCCTCTCTGTAGGCCGTCTCATCATTGTCGGTTATCAGGCCTATCACCGTTGTGTCATCGGCAAATTTGACGATGACGTTGGAGCTGTGTGTGTCTGTACACACATTGTGTACACATTGTGTGTGAAATGTGCTATGTGAATTAACTTGCCTTTATGTATGTCGGCATTTAACTAGTTCAGGTAGCCAAACTTTACCACTCACCCACGTGCCAGAGGGAAGGGAAATGCATTAATGCTAGCTCGGGACACACCATTAAAAGCCCTTTCACACTGAATGCAAAATGAAAAAATTCAGAGTGAGGGAATGAGAACGTTTGAGGAGGAAGATGCCCTTATAGTGGCTCAACTAGAGGCTGGAGTCAGGTGCAAATGGAGCTGGTCCTGGTTGAATTTAGAATCAAAGTGTGATGTGAAGGGAAAGGAATATGTGTTTCAATTGTGACAGTTAAAAACAAAAAATATTTGAGAAACCAGGCCACGCCAGACGCAGCCCTCTGCTGCAAAGAGATCAATTATGCTACCAAGGGCTCTCATGCCCTTTTGGCACATTGTAAAAGTTGTTTGAAGTTCCGTTTACCAGATATAAATATTGTTTGCTATACCTAGTTGCAATAATGTTTCAAAATATAAAGTTGCAAAAAAGTTTATTTACATAGAATTGAATATTGTTCTGAACAATGTGTTCTCTTTCTCTGTTGCGCTCCATTTTGATTGATATGCTTTATGAAGTTTATGAAGTTTAATGATGACAGCAACACGTAATTGCTCACTTGCTGTTAAGAAATACTGTTTTGCTTAATGGAAATAATTCTTGCAGTGTATTTAAATGAGTGTCTGTGTGTTTCTCCTCCATAGAAATGCTTTTTTCACTACATTAAGTGAAATCACTTGAGACCCAAAGACCCAACCAATTAATAATATATATTTGTTTGTATTTATTATTATTTCCTTTATCAGTTATATATTTAATTTAATAGCTATTTATTTCATATTAATGCATGCAACGTTTCACCCTCGCCCCACAGGTTTTATTCCAGTTATTAGTGGCACACAGAGTTTTGTGAGAACCACAGGGCTCTGGTGAGTGGGGGTTAAGATGTGGTCTGAGATTTGAGCTCTGTAACAGACAGCAAATGCTGCACAAGAATTAGTGGTCAGATATCTGGCAGGTGCTGTTTTTATTCAACTAGACCAGGAGGGCCAAATATAAGCTTACTGTTTAAAAGTTTACAAAGAAGACATCCACAGTGAATGACAGATGTTTACAAGAACGTTTGGAATTCAGACATAGTTAGTTTTTACAATTTTAAGTTAGGTAGGTCATTTTCAGCTGTGAGTCCAAAAATGGGGGGTGCTGGCTAACAGGTTAATGCATCTCTGCCGAATAAGAGTATTCATTTCTTTTCTTTTCTCTCTTTTTGAACAGTAGTGTATTTTCAATAAAATCTAGTGCAGAATACATCTTCATGGCAGGTAAGAAATATTTATGCTAGTAAAACTTCTCAAGTCACCCACTATCGGCAGGTGTAGCAAAGAATTTAAAATAAAAAAGGTAATTTTGTACCCTAGCTACGGTTATTACAGGAACAGAAGATGTTGCTCTTGTTTTGTTCCGATACAGCCGTGTCCTTTTTGCTGGCCGATATTGCTTTTGTAATGCAAGAATAAGGCACCAGGCTTTACTGAGAATGGAAGTGCGACTCAGTGGAGAGCAATTGTGAAATCTATTCACTTCCTCTGCTGGCTGTCCATCACTCCTACATTGTACAAGGCAATATGATATTAAAGCACTGGCAGTGCCCTTTAGCCATGTGGTAAAGACACACACGCGCACACACATACACAAAGGCATGCAAGCAGAATGCCCCATCTACTTTAATAAAGGCCACACAGGCATCTCTCAGTATAAACAGCCCCAGCGTTCACAATAGCCAGCCTCTTTCGTGCCGCCACTGTGCCCGGTTCTCTCTCATTTGCTGGAGAGAGCTGGGGGGGGGTTCAGGTTCACGTCAGAGTCAATGTCAGACATCCTTCGAGCCCAAAACGGATCTGGCAACAGCTTCAGTGGTAATGGAGAAGTGTGGAGAACACGATACATCTGAGCTTACACACACCAACGCACACTTAGAAATGCAAGTATGCATTCTACACACTCCTGCACATGGAGTAATCTTCCTCTTTGAGGCTTATTTCATGTGACACGTTTCATCCCATGAAAAAGTCATGAGACGCACTGGATCCAGAGCTGGAAGGAAGAGTGAGATTATGCTCTGTAAGATTCTTCTGAGAACATCTGTGCAAACTCTTAGAAACATCTCAGTATCGCTGCCCTCCACAGATTGAATGGATGAGAAAGCTTGATGCTTTGTGAATAAGAACTGCCTCCTTTAATTTTAAGCACAGGGATAGGTTGAAATCAGATGCTCTATTTCTGTAGACGAGTGAGAGAGGGAGACATGAGCTGGAAAATCCTGCTGGAAAACCCCTGCTGCTCTGTTTGAATGTGTTTTGCATCCTTCTTCCACCACATTCGTCTCACACCCGTTCTGCCTTTTCTTTTCTTTGTTGTCTTTTCTGTTGTTCATGCTTTTTTGGTTTGTTTTGCTTTTTTGTTTGTGTTTTAGGTTGTTTTTGTTTAGTTTTGGTTTGTATTGGTTTTGTTTTTGCTTTTTTTGTTTAGTTTTGTTCCATGCTTATGCCCTAGCATTGCGGTGGTAAGTTCTGCATTGCACACTTTTTTTTTTTTTGCTGCGCAATGTAATGCAATTAATTTTCCTCATTAATTTGGCCATTAGATGGGGCAGCCTAATGGAGGAGCACCTGAGCTCTTAATGGTGGCTTTGTGCTATAATTCTTCTAAGAGCATATAGTCAAAACTAATTTTGTGTTGCTCCTCACTACACAGGTAAAACATGTATTTCCATATGTAAATGCTAAAGTATTGTTTCACAATATCTTAAAGTTTTTGGAACGCCGAAGACCAGTAAAGTGGAAGCTCATTTTCATAATAGCGCAACAATGACAAGAATAGGTTATGTCGGGAAATTTTGTCTGCAATATGCATTAGAAGATTTGTTAATATAAACGATCCAGGAACATAGTGTTTGACGTTGAGACAAACTTGCTGCTGAATTGCTGTGTAGAGAAGCTTTGTGTACAAAACTGATATGAAGAAAATTATCAAATCTTACAGTTTACTAAGCAGTGTGTGTTTTGGGATTAACATTTACACTCTCTCTTTGTTTTTCTGCTTTCTCTGATTTTGATCTCTCATTGCTCCCACAGGTGCAGTTAATGGTGGATGAGTATAAGGCAGCTGACTTAGCCGCCTCTAAGCACTGCGAGCAGATCAGTGAGCTGCTTTTGGTGCGTGTGGATGGCAAGATGGTCTATGGAGACCTAGAGTTCCAGGAGGATCAGCAGAGTCATCAGCATAGCCAGCTGCTCCGACTGCAGAACGCTCACCAGGACATCGTTAAAATCATGGCCAGAGTCTACGGGACCTTCCACCTAGATGGCCCAGAGGTTAGACTGTCTGTGTGTCGTATCTTAGGATCTTTACTACTAAAGCAATAAACTTCTTGAGATTGTGATTTAATGATTTACCTTGTTTACGGAGTGTTGTTGGTGTAAAATCAGCACAATGCATAACCTAAAGTAACCTGAGGCTGTCATGGTAAGGACTTCCCATTGCATTCCATATTTGTGTTGTTTTTTTTCCAGGTACAACAGCATTGGGTGTCATACATGGAGAAGATGGACCGAATGGTTGAAGAGGCGTTTCGTGTGAATATAAAGCGCTCTCTACAGGAGATCTCTAAAGCCATCAATGGAGACGGCAAGACATCCCCGAACCCCTTATTCAGAGTAGAGGTGGTACTGACACAACAGACTCCTCGATCTCCTGCTCAGGTACACACAGACAGACTCTATTTGTCAAATCTAGTAATGCAGTGGCTATTGATAACATTGCTTACATGATGAGGTGACCCTTACCTAACATTTAGACATCACAAACATGCCCTTTGTGATTTCAAGGCAAAAAGAATAAATACAATAACTGTGTCAGTGCGAATCTTTGTGTTGGTCACGGAGAGCTGCTGGCCATGTGTTTTACATACAGCAAAAAGACACTATCATACATCAAGCAGAGGGCATTCAGAACACTACAACCTTTATAAATCACAGCTGTGACAGCACTGCTGCGTTATTCAGCACTCTACTCTACAGCTCAGCTCTACAGAGGTATATTTGGACTAAGGTCTATGGGTAATGTCCCATGATGCTTAGTCAGCTAAACACAGTGAGAAAGGCAAAGCAGAAACATTAGTGTGACTTAATTGAGTGTATTTTAGGGACAGTGGTTGCATTGGTCTGTGGAGACAGACTGCCTCAGGCAAAGCGCTCTAAGTGCCAGAGGGAAGGGAAATGCATTAATGCTAGCTCGGGACACACCATTAAAAGCCCTTTCACACTGAATGCAAAATGAATAAGCAAAGCAAATCATTGATGAATGGTCTGTTCACACCAAGAGCGAAACGAATATCCGTCAGGCTGATCGACAACCGAATTCACGCTGCGATACACCTTTTCCAGCTCTCACAGTGACAATTATAAACGGTCACAGAAACCATAAGACACTGGACAAGCTAGCAAGATCAAGATTCTGTTATATTTCAGCAAAAAAATAAGTAATACTTTGAGACTCATTATTCCCTATTTGAAAACTTTCTTACATTAGCAGAGTCAGAGTAACATTTACATACATTTGTGATGAAACTCCACATGAGAACAGTCAAAACATGTTTGGGCTATCAACATAAAAAGTGATGCAGTCCTCATTAGCATAATTTGATTATTGTCATTTTTGTGAATACTTTTGTGTACAATTCCTTTTCAGTTAATTTACATATTTTTTTCCTTAAAGCTGTGTGTTAATGTGTTCACTACAATGGGAAAAATACACTAAAAGTTTGGGGGAGGTTTATTTGGTCAAAATGTTGTAAAAATAAAAAGTTAATATTTACAATTCAAAATAGCTTTAATATATTTTAGAAAATGTAATTATTTCCTGTGATGGCTTAGCTGAAAAAACATTAATCCAGTCTTTATTGTCACATGATCTGTCAGAAATGATATGCTTATGCTTAAAGGCTGATTTGGTGATCAAGAAACATTTTTATGGTTCTTTGAATATATTCTTTGAAAGTTCACAAAACAGTATTTATTTTCAACATAGAAGTCATTTGTAACATAACATTACTATGTTGCAAAATGTCTTTACTATCACTTTTGATCAATTTAATGCATCCTTGCTGAATAAAAATATTAACAAAACATACTGACACCAAACTTTTGAACTATAAATAAATCACAAAATTAATACCATGTAATTGTTGTTATTATTTGGCAGCCCTAATTTGTATTTAATGAAAATAATGATTATAAATCTTTTTCCACCAATTTTTTCCACTGTATATGTTTGTGTTTGTTTGTCCAGGTGGATTTCTCCCCCTCTCTCCAGAAACTGGCCCACATAGTGAACAGCATTAGTTCTCAGCTCATCAAGACTATGTCAGGGTTCAAACGTCTGCCAGACCTGCTGACCCGCCAGCACTCGCAGCGAAAACCAATCCACAGCATCATCGGTACACCCTCGCTCCATCTCATTCACCATATCCCCCTACATTTGCCATGTATGCCCTCTTTTTATTCCTGCTTCCTCACCGTCATGTCATTCCAAACCCATATAACTTTCTTCTGTGGAACACAAAAGGAGAATTTATGAAGAATTGTATGGATCCACTCTCTTTATACAAAATCCTCCTTTTGTGCTCCACTGAATGAAGGAAGTGAATTAAACATGGGTGACTAATTGATGATGAGAATTAAATTTTTGGGTAAAAAAAAAATCCATTCACATCATCATTTGTGTATTGCTTAAAGTAATCAGCGGTTGGTTGAGATCAACAATGCTTTCCTCTTTTTCTGTTTCAGAGCAAGATGAAGAGATCTGTAAGATCCAGGGAGCCATAGCTGTAGGAATGGTGACTAATGCATCTTACCTGCAGACCTACCTGAAGACCTGGGACAAACACAGAGAGATCTGGGAAATCGAAAAAGACGGCTTTATACAGCGCTACCAGCGGCTCAACCCTACAGTAACCTCATTTGACGCTGACATAGCCAGGTCTGTAACTTTCCTTCATTGTCTTTTTAGTAGCAAAATTAGTTTTTATGGTTGTAAAAGCAGGGTCTAAATGGTCTAAAAAGTATGCGCTAGTAAGATTTGTGAGCTTATAAATTATTTGTAGTGCTACAAGTAAAATAAAAGTTTCTTTAGTGAACAAATACACTAAAGGATTCACCATTTTTCTCTCACCATCATACATGCATCTCTTTTCATTTAAAATGCATGAGTCGTGATAGCACACTAGAGGGCTGTGTTTGAGGTCACGTGAGAAACGATGTGATGGCCTTTCAGACTATTGACGTGTCTGTAGCACAGAGGTGCCAGTCCTGAGGGCAGGGTCAACATCTCTTCCCTATAGATTTGATCTGCACTCGCCAAATCGTTATCATGTCAACAATGGATGGATGCTTGGGTGTATGTGTGGATCAGAAAGTGAGTGTGTGCATTGAGACGGAGACTTTGTGTGTGATTGTGCATTAATAACCGTGTGCATGCTGGGAGGACACTTGTGTATTGCCTGCCGCCCCCGTTAATGTCTGAAGTTTTTTCCGCATCAATTAATGCATGCACAGACACATTTTATTTTAAACTTCTTGCTTTATCTTCACACTCATTTACAAAATCAAATGATGCTGAACACTGTTTTTTTTTCTTGAAAAACTAATTTAATTTACCGTAGGAATTAGGGCTGTGCGATATGACGATATATATCGGATGGACGAAATAAAAAGTCTATCGTTTCATATTATGTTCTATCGTTTATTTCGTGGTGTCGCAAAATACATTGTTTACGGTAATACCTTTTCATCATTTGAGTGACTGCAATCTTTATACGCCGCCCACCACGGGGCGTGAAGGAGAGACAGAAGCAGGTGGAGAACGTCCAGACAGGACAAAAAGAGGAGCTCGTTCCTAAACGAGGAACTACATCTGTAGCATGGTCACGCGTTTTTAAGCACTGCAGTCTATGGTATCAAAGATTTTAATATAATAAAAACCTTTTTAAAAGAAAAAAAATCACTATATCGTGATATATATTGTTATCGTGATATAAAATTTGTCATATTGTGATATAAGATTTTGGTCATATCGCCCACCCCTACGTAGTATGTTGTACTGAGATGACAAATTAAATTGCTATTAATAGGGCAACCATTATGAGTGAGCAAAAAACAATCAAATTACATGATCTTACAGATCGATTTAAACAAAAGTAACTTAGTGGCCATTAGTAAAAATTAAAATCATTGTCTTTTAAAATGCACCAACAATAGCGGTAATGAGAATACGTAGTGTAGAGAATATGAAGTACAGATTTAGTTACAACATTTTTAGGAAGAAAAAGCATCCAAGTGTCTATCTTTGAACTCTTTTGAAATCTAATTACAGCTGAATCATGGGAAAATACATATTTATATGCAAAAGTGTTGCTTTCACTAAATAGCATAAAGTGTTGCCATTTTGAAAACTTGCTTGATAAACGCAAGGTGTTTTTTATTATATTATCCAGGTAGTCAAGCTAGAAATGTTTTTTTTTTACACAACACATTTTGTTTTTGCCAAAATAAGACATTAAATTATGTAGTCTTTTTTTAAGAAGGTTCTTAATATAATAATAATAATTTTTTTAAGAAATGTTCATAATATATTTTTTATATATTAATTTTCATTGTGCTATGGTTTATATGGAGAATCATCTACTTCATGTATGCTCTGTCTCTCTCTCTTTGTACAGATACACAGAGGTGGCGAATAACGTCCAGAAGGAGGAGACAGTGTTAAGTCTGCAGTTTGTGTTGCTGGACTGTTCTCCACTCAAATTCTCTCTGTTGCAACATTGTAACGAGTGGCAGAGCAAGTTCACACAGCTGCTCAGCCTTATGGCCAGTGCCAAACTAAAGGAATTGCACAGCTTCCTGCAGGACAACGCTCTCAGGTGTGTGTGAGAGCTCTGTTCCAAAATCGTGCCTCACTGTATGCTCTCTATATAAGCAGCTGGGATCCTAACTGAAATGAAACCTCATAAGTGACCGATTTGAAACGCTCTTCATGGGCAGCGACCCTGTTAATGGTCACTCATGCATGCCACAGCAATTAGCACTCCTTACGTGAAGAGCATAAGAGACTCGACAAACCTCTCTGTTGATTCCAATAGAGTCTGGCATTAGCTTGTTGCTAAGCTAATGGCTGACACTCTAATGAATAGTTCCATCGACTAGCAAGAGAATATCATAGAGATTCAGGGATGGGCTCTTTTTTACTTGAGTCAGTGTTATTTTGGTATCATTGAGATACTGTTCTAGTTTTTAATTAATATTTTGAATTAGCAGTAGTTTTTATTTCCGTTTTCATTTAATTGTAGTTAAAATTTTAGAAATTTTTATTGTGTAGCAACACCCTTGCCACAGCATTTCATCATGCTAAAAACCTCTCAGAATTCCTTATCAACTGATAAAACAGAGCATCTATATGTGACTAGTTCTGAGTTACTGTGTTTAATTCACTTAATTCAATAGGTATTAAATATTTACCATGCACATAGAGTCATGGGCTGCATGTGTGTTTTCAGGGTGTCTCAGCCTCCTCAGACTCTGCCGGATTTGGGAGAGAGTCTAAAACTTCTGGAAACTCTGCAGGGAGATCTTAGTAAGATAGAAAGTCAGATTCCACCCATCCATGAGCAGTTTGCCATCCTTGAGAAATACGAGGTTGCCGTCGACCCCGCTGTGAGTGTCGCGCCACACACACATACACTCCCTCAGGTGTTCCAGTCAAATCGTCTTCTAAATACACTTTCATCTCTTGCCTCCATTCCATATTTGACTGTGCTTTTATTTGACTCAGTGCTCTTAGATTTTCTTTTTCTCTTGCTCTTTCTTTCCGTCTCTGTAGGTGTTGGAAATGCTGGAGGCTCTGAATTCAGAGTGGGTGTGGTTCCAGCAGGTTGTGATTGACAGTGACATCATGTTGAAGAAACACAAAGACATGATGAAGAGTGGGCTGATCCTCTCCTCTGAGGAGTTCAAGAAGAAGACACAGTCTGCCCTGCAGAGCTTCAATAGCAATGGTGAACGCACACATACACATCAATGTGAGAGATTTGAATGTTACAGAATGGGAAAACACACAAACACGCGGTCAGTAGGATGACTGCCAGTGCTGTCTCAGACCCTACTGTGAGCTTCACTTCCCAGCATGCCTCTTTTTCTGTAGGTCAGTTCGCTACATGGGCGGCACCACAGGCCTTTGCTTTCTGGGACCGTGGGTGTTCTGCGTGCTGGGGAGTGCTGGGTAGAGCCATCAACCTCCCACATGCCCCACGGCACATCACAACCAATTAGCCTTGAGATAATGTTTCAGAACACCTATGGAGCCTCACCTACAGCAGAAGTGACCGTCACGCTGACCTCCTGCCCTTGACTGCACTCTCAGCCTGTCTGCCGCCCTGTTTCTTTCTTTCTCTCTCTCTCTCTCTCATTGTTCTGTAATGCTGCTCCACCTCCTGCTGGTGTCTCTGCACTGTTTATTCTCTGCTCTATTAAAAACGGGATTGAAAATTTATTTTTTCTGTCTCGCGCTGCCACCTCTCTTCACGAACAAAGTCACGTTGTGCCGAACTGTATCAAAGAGGACAGAGTTTTCGTCCTACTTTTCCTTCCCCCTTCTTTCATTCTTCCCTTTTTCTTGCACTTCTTTGCTCACTTGCTCCCCATCTCGTTTCCATTGTGTTTGCGTTACCTTGTGATCGTTGATAGCTCTGTGAAGTCTGTTGTTTTTCAGTTTGATCTCCTGACATTCTTCCCTGTCTTTTTCTCCCATGTTCTTCTCCTCCCAGTATGAGTCCCAAAGCCTTTCTGTCTTGATTCAGATTAAGTTGGAGTTTTGGCACAGCCGAATAAAGCTTAAGCTTTGCGCAAAATCAACACGTGGCAAACACGCTCAACGCTCACCGTCATTATTTCCCACAACCCCAGAATTTCCGAACGTGGGCGGCAGCTGCAACTTGTTGAGAACGGCGGGATTGTTTGGATTGTTCCTGCAAACAATGGTGGGCTCCTTCAGGTTAATGAGGCCAGGAAGCAGCTTTGTACAGGGAGAAATTTGTATTCAAGAGAGAGAGACGGTTTCAATAATATCACACTCATTCAGTCCAAACACATACTACTGGCCCCTGCCAAGGTGCCCCTTCAAAATCTCATCTCCTGCTCTCCATGGACCCAGCGTGACTTTCCCTCTCAGATCCAGCACGGAGGAAAAATACAACATTGCGTTTCTCAGCGCAGAGCCAATTAAACATGTATGATTGGTTGAAGTCTCCAAGGCAGATTTATCAAAAATTTTGCACATTTTCACATTTGCTAATTAGATTTTCTTTACGTTTTACTCAGGCACAACAGAGAGAGAATAGGCGTCATCAAACCTCTCAACACCCGTGCTCCTGAATTCGTTCTGCTCAAGCGATGCACTGCAACATGTGCTAAATGCTTCAGTAAATCAGACTTTACGCAAATATTGACTGGAGATCCCCGATGGATCTTCTCATGCTGCTTAATGGTTCGCCTTAATGCTGAATTGTGTAAATGTGTGTATTTTTGTAATTGCCAGAGATGCAAGTGTGCGATTTAGCCAGTGTGTTTGATGGAATCCATTATAAGCGCTGACAGACGTAAACAGTCGCGCCTATAAACATATCACAGAGGCCTCTGGGGCAGATAATGGGCCCTGCTGGTGTTTGTGCGAGTACGTTTCTGTGTGTTACTGTAATGTTGTGTGTTACCATCCTGAGATGAATGAGGCGTTTTTCAAAAGATCAAATATCTCGTAAATCAAAGCTGTCGCAAGTGCGCGTGGATCGTGGGAGTCCGGGCTTGTGAGCGGAGCTGGGTCCGAGCCAGAACTCACTCTCTGCTCAGGAAAGAGACCTACTGACCTGCTGAGCTCCCAACTGTGAAACCACATTAATAGCACATTGTGAGAAACATGCTCACTTCGCTAACTTTCTGGCCAATAGGGATCCACTGAGCTGTTTTTAGAGCGATAAGCTGCTCTCTGGGGAAATGACAGCTGAATGTGCAGTTTTTTAATCATTAACCATATGCATCTGTGTGCTTGTGTGTATGGTCTTATCTTTGTCTTCATGTATATGGTCTTATTTGTGTGTATATGTATATGCAGGTCCATTTGGTAGCAGTGTAGCACCAGATTCTGCACTGCAGCAGGTGTCAGAGCTGCGTGCCCAGTTGGAGGCTCTTAAAGAAGAGCAGCAGAACATAAGCTACGGTCTCAACATCTTTAACATTGAACAACCAGCCTCTAAAGACATCCTCACTCATGAGAAGGTGCCTATTCCCTGCTGTTACAGTAATTATAACCTTTCTTCGTACAATACATCACAGACCCACAACACAAAGCAGCACAAAAGAGCGCAAACTGGCTAAGGGAAATTCATTGGTCCTGCGTGACAGCAAATTGAACAATATCGATACTGTTGGTGAAGGTTACTTCTGGTTCAGTATGCGCTGATGTTTAGATTGTGTGTGTTTGTGTTTGTAGGACATGAATTACCTGCAGCAGGTATGGGAGATCGCCCAGCAGTGGGAGGCTCTGTGGGACGAGTGGAAGGGGGGGCATTTGGCCTCTCTACAGACCGAGGCCATGGATAACACCTCCCAGACCATGTTCAAGAGACTCCACACACTCAGCAGAGAGTTCAAGGCAAGCCAGCGCAACACACCCTACACCTCTGGTGTTAACTCAACTTTAGTCAGTTCCATGGCCAAACTGACATTTATGGGAGTTTCCAATAAACAATGTTAGTCTTCAGAACAGTACAGAATTTATTGTTTAAGCTATGTAGTTTTACGACAATTACACAAAAAAAATCTAAATATAATACTAAAATAACACATAAATATTAAGTATAAAAATAAAATATAAATGCATTAAGTATATATATATATATATATATATATTTATAATCTTTTTTATTTTTTTTTTTTTTTTTTTTACACTTTGATTTGCTAATATACCTGGAAGTGATGCACGTGTTTCATCTTCATATTTAATTTTTTCAGCATATTTATTAAATATTTGTTAATATGCACTTTTAATTTTTTATTTTATTAAGCGCCACAATTAACAGGTTGAGAACTAAGACCTTCACATAAAAAAACTAGCTGCCGTCAGGACCCACTTAACTGCTATCAGCGGCGTCAGTGATGTCTCAGTCTCTCACTCATCTTCTACTGTACTCACACACATACTGATGCTACTTCATTAGGGTCCAGCAGAGACTCTCATTTCTTCGTTTCTCTTTGTAACTGTGATAAAAGCCCTTTTGTGTAGCTAATTACCCTTTAAAGCTAATTTAGCTTCTCTGCTCATCAGCTTCTCATTATCCTGACATTTAGCTTTAAGCAGATTAGAAACACCTGCTTGATTCAGACCCTTTGGGTGCTTTTCCACTGACAGGAGATCAGTCCATCACAACACAGCACTCAGCATTTTACACTGCAGCTTGCAGTGTGATCCTGACTATTCCAAATGTGTGTGTTCTTTCAGGACAAGCACTGGGAGGTTGTGGACGTCTCTAAGAGCAGGATCGTGCAGTTTAAGAAAATCATCCCACTGATCACAGACCTCAGAAATCCAGCCATGAGAGAGAGGTGGGGGTCTCTCTCTCTCTCACACACACACACACACACACACACACACACACACACACACACACACACACACACACACACACACACACACACACACACACACACACACACACACACACACACACGAAACAGTGTCCTCAGCATAATGAAGTGTCATTCTCACACTAATCCTCCTTATCAAGAGTGGTTCCTGACAAACTGACACTGTCGTCTTTCATGTTGTCTCTTCAGCGGACAATCTCTCTTTGTAACTTCTCTCTGTTCGGTATATTGCCCTCTGTAGCTTGTGACCTGAGGTCTCCTGTAAAGTCTGTCTGATTATCATCAGCGGCAGAGGTTCGGTGCCGATTGCTGTTCTAGGATCAGCTGTAATCCCACACCTTGACAGCCAGCCCTCAGTTACAGCTTGTCACCTTTCTCCTTTCTATCACGCAAAGCGTTTGTGCACTCCGGCGCCATCCCTGCCAAGAGAAACGCAACGTTTTCCACTCTTCGTTTTTCTTCTGCCCTGTCATTCGCTCCCTAAGTCATCTGATTGGATCTGGCATTCCCAAAACAACAGCCCATCGGCCCCAATCAGGCGTGCTACAACAGCCCTGGTGGAGACGGCAGAGACAGGTCTCACGTTCCCCGGATGACAGCCGGCTAATCACACTGATGTAACCCTTTGAAAGATCCCTGTTAGCGTCTCCCGCTGGCCGGCGCAGCACATCGGGGAAGCAGATGAAAATAAACAGAGCTCCAGCCTCAGAAGTCCATGACCGACAGAACGGGAGACAAGAGGAGCGAAAGAAAAACAGGCACTCGTAGGAGAGATCGCGTCCCAGAATGCTCGGGCCAGATCTCAGAGGGGCCAGTCATTGGCGGGATGTTTTTTTGAAATAGCGGTGTTGTGTTTTGTCGTGGATCAGATGTACTGACGGTCTCTGTGGATTTCTTTGAGAGAAGACAACAAGCTGTGCATCATGGCTGCGGGATCTTCTCACGGGATAATTCAATCTTTGCGTTGTCGTCGCCCGTCACACCTGTTTATTATGACCGTTAACATGACCAGTCTTTTGTGACAGAACAGTGCAGTGGACTGTTTTTCTTCAGCTCTTGAAATATTCCAAATAACACACATCTTTTTAATTTTATCTTAGAAATTTTGTTCCACACCTTTTAATTAATGATTTACTAACATAATTTATCCTAATGGCCTACACAATTGCTCTGTTTCAAAACCTATTGGGCTGTATAAGCTGGTATTTATAGACATATTGACATATGTAAACATTGGATAATTGGATCATTTATTTTTAATTACAACTTTTCTTACATATATAATACTGAAAAGTATTGCATATGTATTCTGATACATGTATTAGAATGTATTATAACTTTTTAATGTATTTAAAAAAAAATAGTTTTCCTCCATCATGTATTTATCTTTTATTGTATTTCAACGCAATGTTTTATAATATTGTCGTTTCTATGAAGGTTACATGCAAGTTTAGAATTAAGACAAATTTTAAGAGGAAGCATAATTAACTTGCCTTCGTTTTGGAAAAGCCTTCATCTCAGAAACTGTGTCTATGTTGTCTTGTATGCTGTTAAAATGCTGGCCCGTAAGCAGCTCATTAGGTTTTGGAATAGATCAAATGGCTTTGATAAAAGGTTTTTCCACCCTATGAGCTCAGATTGATGTCAGTGTCAAAGTGTCTTGGCCAGTCAGATTTTATCTTCAAAAGATGGTGTGGATCTGTTTATTTTAGACATTGGGATCAAATAAGGCAAGAAGTGCAGCAAACATTTGACCCGACCAGTGCAGACTTCACTCTGGAGAAGATTGTGGCTTTGGGTCTGGACCACCATGCAGAGCGGATCAGTGACATATCAGGAGCGGCCAGCAAAGAGCTCTCAATAGAACAGGTAACATATCCCTCGTCAGAACTCTCTCTTTCTCCTTTGGGTTCATTTATTTCCTTTTGTCACTTCAGACTTGAAAAGATTCTTCAGTGAAAGATTTGACAGAGAACAGTTTATAAGAAAAGTTCTTTTCTGAAACGAAAGTGCAACAAAGAACACATTTTCTCATTGGTTTTGCCACTGTGTATGGTTTATTCGAAATGAACAATGTCCTTTTTATTAGTTGTTAGGTTCTTCAGATCAGAGTATTGGATTTGTTTTTTTTTAAAGCAAAAGATAATTCAAATTGTCCCTGATCCTTCGAAGGAGTATTTGAAAATGTACTGAAACCTTATTCACTTTGGTTTCTATCTCCTCTGTCTCTGTGTAGGACTGTAAGTTCATCAAAGTTCAATTCTCTCTGCTCCTCTCACAGTGCATAAGCTCCTCAGAGGTTCGGTATGTTAAAGAGAAAAGGAAAGTCACTGTCAGGAGGATTATGGTCAGAGGTCGGGTTTAGAAGGTCAAAGATGATATCCTCTGGGTGACATCCAGACAGAGAATCACAGCAGAGAGCCCCAGTCTAAGAGTCTGGCAGCGGTGCAGTGGTGGTTTTCATTAGTCAAACAGTTTGAATGTAAAGGCAGTGGTGTTCATGAGTACAAAGCTATCAGACTGCTCACGAGTTATGCTACAGCCAGATTTGTAATTATTTTAAAACATAGGCCTGTTTCACTCATTGCATTTTTTTTGGTTCCCATTTGGCGCCCAAATTACAGCATTACAGCACATGAGCTGAAAAAAGTTTTGTTTTGCTGCATGTCATTACTGGGTTCTGTCTCAGAGTAAAAAAATTAAAAAACGTAAATTAAATAATCACATCGTGAAATAAGTCACTATTATGACAAATATTTTTACAGTTTCGAGTTTTAAAATCACATTGAGTGAATTAAAGTCACAAGATGCAGTTCACTTTTTTACTCTACTGCTCTGATGTTTAGTTTTTTAAGAAGTTAATGTTTTTATTTAGCAAGAAAGCAATACATTAAAACACATTTACAAAGTTATAACTACAATTATATTCTCTTAAATTTCTATTAATCAAAGAATATTAAAAAATACATCATATTTACCACAAAATTATTAAGCATGCACATGTATAAATTACATTCCAAAATATATTGAAGTTGATTTTACTATGAACGCTAATTTAAATTGTAATAATATTTCACAATATTTTACACATTTTGATCAAATAAATGCTGCCTTGATAATCATGAGACTTTTTTCAGAAGCATTTGAAAAAGCTTAGCAGCTTCTGAACTGTAGTGTATTTATTCATTTTATTCTCTGATGTAGAAACAAACAGGCTTTTATAAAACTCATCAGTGTTGAACATGTACTGTAAACATTTTATTAAAACTATATTTTTTGTAATATTGGCTTTTATGAAGCAACTGAGAGAAGAATAAGTGCCCCGTTGCTTGAAAAACACCTCCATGTTAGCTGATGCAAATTCACAAAGAGCACTTTTTATTCAGTAAAGATTGACTGAATCCAGACACTTTGAGCAGTTTATAGCTATGCTTTGGGTTCTGTGTAAACCATTTGGATATAAATGTCATTCCACCTCCTCATGTAAATTAGATTTCATGGCTATCAAGTTTGTAATGATTCTCAATGGCCCGCTTCCGATATCCATTATATTATTGTATAAATGTATGGCTGTTATTGGAAGAAATATGCAATGTAGTAAACCAGCAGTCACTTTAATTCGGCATGGAGCTGTTACACAGCAGAAATGCCTTTAGTGTAAAAGCACAAGCTACGTGTTGCAGACACAGGATGTGTGAAACAGGCCTATGAGTCGACTGGTTTACAGTCCTATTTTAGACTTGAAAATGAACATTTCCTGGACTGTGTTCAGAAATAGTGCAGTACAGTATGAGCGCAGTGCTGCTGGAGGCGTCTGTCCCCAGGCTGCAGTCGCAGGTCATGTGTGACGGCCACAGGGGAAATGAGCCTTGCGCTTAATTTCCTTCAGCGCAGCCTTTACTGCCCCTGCAGAGGAGAGCTGCCCTGTCCAGCTGTCAGACTGTGGGAGGCTGTACTCCTCCCCTCTCCCCTCTCTCCTACTTTCTTCCTCTCTTTCTTCTCGCTTTCGGCCCAGGGACATTCCCAGACGTTCTGCTCTGTGCTCGCAGAGGTTACAACAACACAGCTTTGGTTCGAGAGCGCCAATGGGAGAGCAAACCCTCATAACCCCCAAAGCACTGAGCGGTTCACCTAGAAGTCACTCGCAGAGAGAGAAGAGAAAGACAGACAGTTTGTAAATGAGAAGCATCGTTGGCATGGTGCACGACTGGAGTTTCTGGAAAGACCCCATCTCTGACGTTTTTTGGGGGAACTTTGCAGGGGCCATGATTAATGATATTTTCGCCTAACAACCTCACAATATAGGTGGCTCCCTATTTAATTCTAAAGGTGTGGACACGTGTAATTTTTGGCAAACTTTGCAGACAAAAATGGTTAATTGTCTATTGCTAGTAGTATAGCCTTGTATGATTTACAGCTCATACAGAAGTTACTTTTAAACCAAACATCTTTATGTTGAATACAACAAAATCCAGCTCACATTTTGAGAAAAAAAAACTCAGCTTTTGAGAATCAACCAAATGTTTGAGCATTTAGATAGGTAGGTTTCTAAATAGATTTTGAAACGTTTAAATGTTTTTATTCAGCTATAGCTTGAATCTCTAAATGCTCCTATGATGCCTATGTTGTCTAGTTAGACAGCGCACTTTATTTGAAGCATAGCAAATGTTCGGACATGTCTGTGATACCGATAAATGTTGTCTAGGTGAGCAGCTCACTGGGATTTAAAAGACAGCCAGTGCTTAAATGTTTGAATGATGGCCAAAAATTCTGTCTAGGTAGGCTGCTTGCAAAATATTTACAGTAAATGAGAAGTGTCATTGGCACATGTCTGGTGTTTCTAGAAAGACTCCATCTATGACGTTTCTTGTGGGGGGAACTTTGCAGGGGCCCCAATCAATGTTCTTTCCCTGTCACTAGCAGTCTAACATCTCCATGAGACCAATGGCTGCCCTTCCAGCTCTTAATACAATTTGGCGTTCAGTGCTGAGGTGGAATGTGTCTGGAAAGATTAGTGCTAACATTAAAAAGCCTAATAATGACCTCTGATTCACAGACACTGGAAGGCATCACGAAGACATGGGAGGAAACGTACCTGGACATCACACCCTACAAAGACAAAGGTCACCACAAACTGAGGTGAGGAGTCAGAGGTTCCAGAAGGTCAAACATCAAAATGTTGCAATGTTCAAGAGGTGCTCAATAAGCAGAATCTTAAAAAGATGATAATGATGATTCGGCGTCCTGAGCCTATTCACACAACAGTTGACGCAACTAAACAATAATTTGTATTTTGTAAGCTGGCATAGCCTATTCACACAACAGTTGACGCAACTAAACAATAATTAGTATTTTTTATTTTATTTTTTACAATAGATTTCATTTGCAGCATAATTCCCTTTAGAAAAAGAAAAGTAAAAAAGAAAAACAAAATTCACATAGTGAATGTCTGAAACACGTTGTCTTCCCTAGCAGCTTGCTACAGCCTACAGCTTCCACCAGCAGATTTTCCTTCCTAATTGGGGAATTGTCCTAATTGACTTTGCCTAATTTATATATTGTTTTGTTTTTTTACTGAGATGTAATTGTACCATAACTTTCATGCTTGTCCAGTCGAGGGGTAATTGCTGAATTGTTTTTTGTTTGTTTTTTGTGGCAGACTCCCTGTCTACCTAGGGACTGTTAGTGGCTTCATCCATGCTGTTACTACACCGTAATGCGAATATATTAGTGCCAAAAACAAGCCATAGCCTAAAAAACACCATTCCTCAACATGATGGAGCGCCCTGCTGCAGGGGAGAACCGCCACGCGTGAGGAGCCAGTAACTCCACATTATCATATTACTCTGTGTGACAGAGAAAGAACGAGCAAATGAGACAAAACACTGCCTGTGTTTTAAAACCTAGTGAGCCGCCCCTACTGCCTACTGGACAGGAATTTGGGCATTACAGGCATATTTAAATGCTCTTATCGGATTTAATGCGCCTATGATGTGGAAAAATGCTGTTTAGATAAGCAGCTCACTAGGATTTGAAAGACAGCCAGTGTTCGAATGGACCTTTGATATCCAAAAATTCTGGCTAGGTGTGCAGCTAAGTAGGTTTTGAAACACATCCAGTGTTTAAATGCACCTTTGATGCCCAAAAACGCTGTCTAGGTGGGCAGTTCACCAGGGTGTGAATCACAGCCACTGGCCGGACAGCATTCGCTCTCTCTCAGAGTCCGGTTCAAATCCGTGTTTGACAGCAAGCCATGTTTTTATACACAGACTAAATGGCTTATCAATGCCAGGGCACCTTGAGCTCTGACACAAGCATAATTACTATCAATCTCCTTAGAGAGCAGGACTCAGAATGGTTGCTTTAAGCCTTCTGGGCAAACAAGTCATGGGTTCAATAAAGAATATAAACTGACTGTCTATGAACGAATAAATACTAGCGGGAAAAGCCATTCTAGTGTTTAGATGAGCTCAAATGATGCTGTTGCTCTTTTGGGTTTGATTGAGACCGTTCGGGAGTTTCACAAAGTGTTTAGTGCTCACAATTATACAAACGAGCTGTGAGCAGATAAGAACTGGAGAGGATGCTTTGTGCATAAGACAGCCGCACAAAAGCTCTAATCTAATAGAATCATTTGTACAAGCAGCCTCTTTCCCAAGGGCTGAAAGTTTTCTGAAAATGCCTTCAGGCCTGTTCGTGTTTAGCTGGAAGCAGTGTGTGTGTGCGCGTGTATCAGCGTCTTTATGTGCGAGTTGCGTGGATGAATCGGAAAGGGGTCAAAAGCGTTGTTTGTGAAATTATTTAGCTGTTTTGATGTAAGAGCAATTCCATAGTGTTAGCTTGTTTTTTATACATCTCTACGGAGACTTCTCATATATAGATTTTTGCTTGCTCATGTAATTTTACGCCAATACAGTTTGTGAGAGTTTACCTCTGGGGACAAATTGGTCTGATATTTCTCATGTGAATTTGCTCATATACGCTTACGCACACACACAACCATATATATATATATATATATATATATATATATAGTTATGAAAAATAACGTGATTAACATATTGTAACACAGTTAACGCACCTGCCCTTCCCCCAGACCTGTATATCATCTTAGATTTCATACAGTTGACTGTTGACAAATATGGTGCAGGGCAACAACTCCATAAATGCAGTTATGCCCTAAAATTCAAGATATTGGTGCAAAAATGCTCCTGAGTTTTTGTCTTATATGATAAGTGATATCACGAGCAGCGAGAGGATATCACATGAGTGCTGTTTATCCCAAATATAACGACTGCTAATGTAATTTTATACAACAGTTCAGTAAATACTGTGGGGGGGAAATTATTTGATCCCCTGCTGATTTTGTACGTTTGCTCACTGACAAAGAAATGCACCCAGTTCTCCTCTGAATCATTGGCAAACTTCAGACGGGCCTGTACATGTGCTTTCTTGAGCAGGGGGACCTTGCGGGCGCTGCAGGATTTCAGTCTCTCACGGCGTAGTGTGTTATCAATTGTTTTCTTGGTGACTATGGTCCCAGCTGCCTTGAGATCATTGACAAGATCCTCCCGTGTAGTTCTGGGCTGATTCCTCACCGTTCTCATGATCATTGAAACTCCACGAGGTGAGATCTTGCATGGAGCCCCAGACCGAGGGAGATTGACAGTTATTTTGTGTTTCTTCCATTTGCGAATAATCGCACCAACTGTTGTCACCTTCTCACCAAGCTGCTTGGTGATGGTCTTGTAGCCCATTCCAGTCTTGTGTAGGTCTACAATCTTGTCCCTGACATCCTTGGGCAGCTTTTTGGTCTTGGCCATAGTGGAGAGTTTGGAATCTGATTGATTGATTGCTTCTGTAGACAGGTGTCTTTTATACAGGTTTTTTAAGAGAGTGCTCCTAATCTCAGCTCCTTACCTTTAAAAAAAAACCCTGGGAGCCAGAAATCTTTCTGATTGATACTTATTAATAAATACTTATTTGACTCATTAAAATGCAAATCAATTTATAACTTTTTTGAAATGCGTTTTTCTGGATTTTTTGTTGTTATTCTGTCTCTTACTGTTCAAATAAACCTACCATTAAAATTATAGACTGATCATTTCTTTGTCAGTGTGCAAGTGTACAAAATCAGCAGGGGATCAAATATTTTTTTCCCACTGTGTATATACACTCACTGGCCACTTTATTAGGTACACCTTGCCAGTACTGGGGTTGGACCCACTTTTGCTTTTAGAACTGCCTTAATTCTTCGTGGCATAGATTCAACAAGGTGTTGGAAATTTTTGTCCATATTAACATGAAAACATCACGCAGTTGCTGCAGATTTGTCAGCTGCACATCCATGATGCGAATCTCCTGTTCCACCACATCCCAAAGTGGACTGTGGAGGCCATTTGAGTAAAGTGAACTCATTGTCATGTTCAAGAAACCAGTCTGAGATGATTTGAGCTTTGTGACATGGTGCATTATCCTGCTGGAAGTAGCCATCAGAAGATGGGTACACTGTAGTCATAAAGGGATGGACATGGTCAGCAACAATACTCAGGTAGGCTGTGGCGTTTAAACAATGCTCAATTAGTACTAAGGAGGCCCAAAGTGTGCCAAGAAAATATTCCCCACACCATTACACCACCACCACCAGCCTGAACCGTTGAGACAAGGCAGGATGGATCCATGCTTTCATGTTCTTTACGCCAAATTCTGACCCTACCATCTGAATGTTGAGACTCATCAGACCAGGCAACGTTTTTCCAATCTTCTATTGTCCAATTTTGGTGAGAATTGTAGCCTCCGTTTCCTGTTCTTAGCTGACAGGAGCGGCACCCGGTGTGGTCTTCTGCTGCTGTAGCCCATCTGCTTCAGGGTTCGACGTGTTGTGCGTTCAGAGATGGTATTCTGCATACCTTGGTTGTAACGAGTGGTTATTTGAGTTACTGTTGCCTTTCTATCATCTCTAACCAGTCTGCCCATTCTCCTCTGACCTCTGACATCAACAAGGCATTTACGTCCACACAACTGCCGCTCACTGGATATTTTCTCTCTTTTGGACTATTCTCTGTAAACCCTAGAGATGGTTGTGCGTGAAAATCCCAGTAGATCAGCAGTTTTTGAAATACTCAGTCCAATCTGGCACCAACAACCATTCCACGTATGTATATGTGTGTGTATAAGTAAATGAGTATATATAGATATATAAAACATTAAGAAAAAGAAGTCTGTAGTCATTTTAAGTTCATTTTATATATAAAACAGTAAAAGCTGTTATCCTTCTTGATGGATGGTTAAATGTGTTTGAACTTTGCTGCAGTTTTTGGGCAAAATTATTCCTTAATGTTAACTAAATCTGACAAAACCTTCCTGTGGAGACATTCTCAATTGGAAAATCAATGCATAAATAAAGCGAACACTAAAATAAATATATTTATAAATTCAAAAAAAGTTTATTTTGCGGCTCTGAATTAGCCATTCATTTTTATCTGTTCTCCATTAAGATATTGATTTGCCTGTACTTTTGTCCTTCATAGTCTTGTTTTCATTTAGATCAAATTAAATACCCCATACATTACCATACTGCCTAAAAAGTCTGTGTAGGAAGCAGCTCAGTTGGAAACGTGACTGTGTGTGTGTGTGTTTGGTAATGCACTAATACGCAGAGTCATAAAGACTGCAGCTCTCTGTGCTATAAGATGTGCTTCAGTGTCTCACACCCACCTGTGAGAGAGAGAATCACAGGGGGTGACAGGTAGGCATAGGGAGAAAAAAGCAAGCGAACAGATAGAGAAAGAGGGGGAAGATTCTTATTGCATATTTCTAGAAGCTTAGATCCTGCAGAACAGAGAAAGGACGTGGTCTCTCTCTCTCCCATCTCTTTAGCACACATACCTGCTGGTATTGTTCGTCCCTGTCAGTGCTGCAACAAAAGGTGGACATATGCTTTATCTTTAGTTCTCCCTCGCTCACTCGTCTTTGATCACTCTATTTCTTCCTCTGTTTTTTGTCGGTGCAGGGGTGTATGCCATATCAACAAATACTGTGTGTTTAGTATTCAGTGGTGGGGTTGTATACAGGGGACAGAATCAATTCCAAATTACTCAGGCTCTCAATAACGGACAGCCCCGTCCGCAAGGAGAAAAGATGATTAATGATGATAGTATTCATGATAGAAGCTGAAGTGTTCGCACACACAGATGGAGCTGTGTGTGTGTTAATGGTCCTGCAGTGAAGAGGCTTTCTGTTTGCTGCTGTGTACTTATAATTGAGCGTTTCCACACATTTAGCAGGACAGAGTGCAAATCACCTGTAATTACCACCTACAGCCCCGCATTGTACGCGCTACACACACACCCATTGTATAAACCCGGCGCATAGAAGCAACTATTTGCCTGCTTTGCAGTTGCACGAGTGACAGTTCTGCAGAATATGTGGTAAAACCGTCCTGCACCGAAGGTTCGAATGACCAATGTACTCTCCCAGCAGTCGTAACTGGTCTTTAATTACGCGGGACAAAACTCAATGCAAACACTTTTAGCATATGCTAGTTTCTGTAATTAAATTAGACACATACACTTTCCTTACCAACTCTGTATTTTATTTTACAGCTTGCTACAGTGCACATTTTTGTCCTGACGCGCATATGCTGCTGTTTGGACGCACACACACACAGCTGCAGATGAACGTCCTAGCATAGTTTTGCTGATGACTAGCTATTTTGAGAGGTCATGTCCTCCTCTATATGTTTTTCTGTTAGTACACTGTACGTTTGTTAGTGTGTGTGTGTGTGAATTTGTGCAATTTAGTACCTATAGGCTGTTCAAAATGTAGTGAGATGCCTACATAGACAGCATTTTTAGACATTAGTGGCTTCAATTTGAACGTCAATATGCGTATAAGAAACAGCCTAGGTTGGCACTTTACTTGGTAAACAGACTGAGTTTACTCTATAGCCATAGAGCAAAGCTTCAAATTCTAACTCACTCATGGTCACTTTCTCTAAATGATCAGCATTCATTGCTTTATAATGACTTTAGGGCTATAACTGTGACTCATTGGGCCAGGGTAGTACAACACTGCCACCTAGTGTGTGTGCATATGTGTGTTTATGTGCGCTTATGTGTGCATATACACGTTTATGATGTGTGCATGTGTGTGAGATAAAGGAAGCAGGAATGCCCTGACCATCTGCTGCACATTAGAAAGAGACCCTCAGCCCAATTCAATTAACATCCACAAGCCCAGTGATTGGGCTCAGAGAGAAAGAGAGAGATGGGAAGAGAGATAAAGGCCATTGCAGGAGTTACTACCCTGCAGTAAATATGAGTTTTGGCATTCTCTGATGAACTCTCCGCATGACAGCGGGGCGAATTGAAAAGTCATTGACACACACACACACACACACACACACATACACCCAAATAGTAGACTCATTCGAAGAGGTTATGGAATTGTGTTTGCTATGAAACAGAGGGAGAGATAAAGAAATACTCTTGATCTATGGAGATGTTTGAAGTCTTGTTTTAAAAAAGCATTTAATAATGGAGATATGGAAGGAATCTTTAGTTGGTGGTTCTCTTTATTTATCCTTCTTGCTTGTTTATTTTTTACTGAAGTCATCAAAATCTGACAGAATTCAAAAGGATGTCACCTATTTAATTTTGGTTGTTTTGTTTTGTGTTTTATTTTGTATATAACATTTGAACCTTTTTTAAAGCAGTTACCAGCATTTTGAAACTTTGGATTAGTCTGTAGTAATTATAATTAAAGTATTTATAATCAGAAAGAAATTTATAATCAGAAATTAACCTTGGCTTGGTGGAAAAAATGTCACTGGAAGTGACAAAAATGTCCTAGATATATAAATGTTTATAGCATGCTAGTGAATTGGTCTGTTATGTAATTTATGATATTTTCATATTTTATTGTAATGATGGGTTTAGTGTCTCTGCAGACACTTTAGTGGCTGTAAGTGTCAAATGTCTGCATTTACTGTCTCAGAGGCCAATTAAGTTGGTTTCAATAGAAAAACATTTAATCAGCTTTTTGAAAACACGCATTCTAACAGAGTTTTTATTTTATTGATATTTTGTGCATTATTTGAAGCTGCGTTTGTATTGTATGTTGATGTTGATTTTTACAGATAACAGCCATAATTGTGCAGATAATTTACTGCAGTTGATTCAGTTCAAGTAACTGTCATAAATGGACAACGTACCTGTTTTTATGATGTTAAAAAAAATGCCATAATAAAAGTGAAATTCAATTCCAGGTTACAAATATTGCTGCTTAAAAAGATTTAAAAAAATGACACGGCCCCTTATTTTGATAGCTGTATGTATATGCGTATGTGATAATGCTGTGGCAGTAGTAATGTAGTCAGGGATTTTCAGTCCTCTCTCTCACCTGCTGCTCCTCTGTGAACAGCCTGCAGTGAAGACACACAGTTAGATGATGTGATGAGAGTGATGAATATGACAGATCAAGAGCTGCTGTGCTGGTTCTGTATATATGAGAGAGACCGAGAGAATGAATCCTCTCATCACTGCACCTTTCCCTCTGCTAATGTTCATGTGTGTGTGAGGCAGAGGCAGAGAGAAAGAAAGAGTTGAGAGCACAGGAGATTGAGCAGGTCTCCGGTGATTGGTCTGAATCAGAGGCCTGCGGCAGGCGGGTGAAATGTGTGATCACTTATAGCAGAGGTGATAATTTACAGCCTTTCTGAGTGTTTGAGAGTGACGCCGCCTCTCATAGCAGCCGCATCCACATTTAACAATATCTTTGTTTTTTTTCCATAACAACAGATGTCTGTCAGAACAATATTATTAAAATGATAGCAATGGTAGAAAATAATAGACAAAACACCAATATATAAAAGAAAATAACATTTGAGTAAAAAAGTATACATATACTAATGTCTACACTCTCGGTCAAAGTTTGGGCTTAGTAAGAGATCAGAAAACATTCAAATATCAAGAAACATTTCTTATTGTCAGTGTTGAAAATAGTTGTGCTGCTTAATCATTTTGGAGACATTTTTTCAGGATTGTTTGATTAATAGAAAGTTTAAAGGCATTTATCAGCATTTATTTGAAAAAGAAACCTTTTGTTAATTGTCTTTACTGTCACTTTTGATTAATTGAATGTGCCTTTGCTGAATAAAAGTATAAAAAACTTCAATTGAGTGTTGAACCACAACCAAAAAATGACCAGATTTAGTCACATTTTATACATTGATCAGTAATGTTGGGATTAAAGTTATGTAATATGTCTGGAGTTATATGTATCCTGATAATCCACTTATACTGTAATAGCTTAAAGCTCATATTAACTGTCTGGGTTTGGGGATTTAAGCAGGTTCTCTTCCATTCATCTTCAGATATATCCTGTTATATTTTGATATATGTTTTTAATGCCTTCTTTGATGATCATAATCCAAAACTCTGTCAGCAGAGGAGCTCTTTATGGGTCATTTATTCATATACTATAACATGCAGAATTGTAGAGCGTACTAACATGATTTCTTCTTTCTCTAACATCATCATTCGCGTTTATTGTGCTATATTTTATGGTGGCTTCGGGGCAAAACACCAAGTGCTCATAAGTGCACTTAAACTTGATTAAAGCTGTTATGATTCAAAGGGTTCTTACCTCGTGTTCTCTACACACGGAGCAGGGCATATATTATATTACATTAATATAGCAATATGTGAATATTAGATTATATTATATTAATATGATGTTATATATTATAGAATGAAACATTTAAATAGAATTGGTTACAGGTGTCCCAAGATCGAATCCTGGCTCGAGGACCTTTCCCGATCCCGCCCCCTCTTTCTCTCCCACTTTGCTTCCTGTCTGCTCTACACTGTCCTGTTCTAATAAAGGCCTACTGTGATCTTACACTAATACTGTTGGGGTAAAAATACTTTCTTTTTAAAGAGGAAATTAATACTTTTATTTAGCAAGGTTGCATTAAATTGATTAAATATGGAAGTAAAGACAGTTATAGTGTTACAAAAGGTAACTGTTTAAATAAGTGTTGTTCTTTTGAACTGTCTATTAATCAAAACAATCCAAAAATTGCTAAAACTGTTTTCAACGTCATTAATAAGACATTGTTCGATTATTAATTATTCAGCATATTAGACTGATTTATGAAGAATCATGTGACACTGAAGACTGTAGTAATGACTTCTGAAACGTAGCTTTACTATAACAGGAATTAAATCAAATGTTAAAATATTGTAAAATAGAAAACATTTATTTCAATATAATTTAAATGTAATATTTCACAATATTTACTGTATTTTTGATTTAATAAAAGCAGTCATTTGCAAATATTTTTTACTGGCCTCAAACTAGTGTAATGTAAACATTAAATATATTGAATCTAATTTAAAATATACCAAATGTTTTTACAGAAAGTTTCAACTGCTGTGCATTAGAGAATGTGCTCTGACCTGTTGATCTCATTCCTAAAAATGTTCATGATATGCAACTATCAGCCATTATAGACAAAGTGGCTCACCTCAGCCATAAATACTCTTGGACAGGTCACTGTGTGTGTGTGTGTGTGTGTGTGTGTGTGTGTGTGTGTGTGTGTGTGTGTGTGTGTGTGTGTGTGTGTGTGTGTGTGTGTGTGTGTGTGTGTGTGTGTGTGTGTGTGTGTGTGTGTGTGTGTGTGTGTGTGTGTGTGTGTGTGTGTGTGTGTGTGTGTGTGTGTGTGTGTGTGTGTGTGTGTGTGTAAAGTGTTTTTCCTCAGGCGCTGGTTCAGTGATGTGTGTCGAATGCTATACGTGTCTGTCATGTTGCCTGGACTCGAAAACAGACAGATTATTCCTCTGAGTGTGTGGCGGTAGGTGCCGCAGGCGAGAGATTGTGCCTCGTTTCATGCTGTCGCTCTGGAGGTCAGGTGGCCCACGACTGTCACTCAACTCCTCTTATTCTCTCCTCCTCTCTGGTACTCTCTTCACCTTTCATCTTTCTCTCTTTCCTCAGTAATGCATTACAAATAAAACTCACTCTTTTCCATCAGCACTGTGCTCACTATCAGCCTTTTTCCTCCCTCTAAGAGAAAGAAAGATTGAGTTTGTGAGGTATTTACACTCCTCCTTTCTTTTTTATCCCACCCTTGTGTCCTTCACAAACTAACACCGCTGTCCTGGAAGTGCAAAGTGTGTGTGTGCAGTGCTTCTCCGTTGCTCATATGCACACACTCTGCATGCAGGGGCATCAGTTAGAGCTCGGGGAGATTGGAGAGGCGGAGACAAACAGAGATGAAGGACACACACACACCTGCGGCTTCAATCTGAGAAATCAAGAGATATGTGATGTGTTTTGTGCCTGTGAGAGTGTAAAAGTCACAGTGTGTCTTTTGTGTGCTTGTGTATTAGATTGTGTGTTTGTGTGTGTGTGCATGCGAACATCAGGTGCCGGCAGTCACCGTTCATCCCCGCAGTGAGGATATAGCTCCACCGTTGGCATGGAGACGGCTGCGGCAGCGCGTGAGGCTGCTGCCATGGCAACGCAGTATGCCAAGGAGGGGGTCGAGAGCCACTGCTGTTCACTTTGTCCTCTCTTTTGTTTGCTTCGTACGTCTATCTATGTGTGCATGGGCTAGAAAGGGATGTGTGATAGTTTGTCCAAATTATTAACAGGCTGAACCTTGAGCTCTTTATGCTGCCTTCCTTTGTTTCAATTGTATTGTGACTGTGCCCTTTATGAATAAGCTTTGGGTCCATGTTCAGGTTTGGCTGCACTTAGGAGGGTCATTGTATTCACAAATATAGTAAAACAGATGTAACCAACTGTCTTTGTAACTTCGTGTGTGTTTTTAACATACACTTGTATGTATTTGACAGTTTAAGCACAATAAGACATGAAAGAGAACTTAGTTTATTACTCACATGCAGTGTGACAGCTGCTTTTTGTGCGTGTGCTTCGGATGTGTGCGCTCAGGAAACCGTCTATCAGAAGTTTAAACTAATAGAGTTTAAAATGCATGATTTCAGCACGATAGACATGATATTCAAAACCAAAAAGTTATTTTTAGCAGAGTATCTGAGGTACCAGCTGTAAAGGCACAGCCCTATTCTGGAAAAGGGGGCGGGGAGCAGCAGCTCATTTGCATTTAAGGAGACAAGCACAAAAACAGCCTGTTTCTGCTTCCACTCAAAATAGGCATTTTCAAAATGACATAATAAATTATCTGTTGGCTATTTTGAGCTGAAACTTCACTGACACATTCTGGGGACACCTGAGACTTATTACATTTTGTAAAAAGGGGCATAATAAGTCTCCTTTTATTAAAAATGTCAGTTGTTGAACGAAGCAATTAAAATAAGAAATGTCTGCATTTTTAGCTGTTTTTAGCATTTTTCAGCATTGGAAGTGTTATGAGGCCCCCTAGTGGGTCCCGGCCCACTGGTTAAGAACCACTGGTCTATGAGATGTTTTTACAAATGTATCTTCTAAACTGTCTGCGTGTTTGTGTGTGTGCTCAGGGGAACAGATGATGTGTTCCAGGCTCTGGAGGATAACCAGGTGACACTCTCTGTAATGAAAGCATCTCGTTTCGTCAAAGCATTTGAAAAGGAAGTTGACCACTGGGAACGTAGTCTGTCTCTGGTGCTGGAAGTCATCGAAATGATCCTCACTGTACAAAGACAGTGGATGTATCTAGAGGTACATACACAGCATTTCCTACAGTTTTATACAGCACATTACTCATCCAAATGCTTCTCTTATGCTTTAAAAGTCTGTGGTTACATTATCCAGACATATGCTGTACACAACACACTCCTGACCTTCCTCACACCCTGCTCGTTCTTAATAAATACCAGTTATAATCCATTGCATTAGATCACAGTGGGGTCCGCTCTCTACATGTGATGCACAAACTCACTGTAAAAGATTAGCGTCTCACAGACACACACATAGCGGAGTTCAGAGTCTCACATCTGTTCTCTCGTAGCTGATGAAGAGAGTAAACAGTGGCTGTCAGCCTGGATTTCCTGTGTGTATGAGTGTTTGTAAACACACCTGTGATGGCTCCAACCAAGCACCAAACTGTTTTATCTTCCCTTCTGTGCGATTCTTCATTTTGATTGTCCGCTACAACATTTTTTTCTTTTTTTCTTTGTTTAGAATATATTTCTTGCAGATGACATACGTAAGCAGTTGGTTCGTGAGACGGCTGAATTTGATGACGTCAACGCCAGTTGGAAGATCATCATGGGCCGACTCGACAAGGACAAAAATGCTCTCAGAGGAACACACCATCCAGGTAATGAAAGGACAGTGCTGGAATCCCCCACCCTCAGTGACTGTAAAAAGCCTTTACTGGAGCAAGTCAGTTCACTTAGCAGCAATCTTTGGCAACACCCTGGACGGATGGATGAATCGTGTCCAGGTCATATTTCACCTGAATAAAACAAAAAACATTTGCATTAAAAAACTGAGGTCTGTTGACTATTAAGATTTTTTGCATTGCAGAATTATTTTTATGACAATTAAGCACAGACATAATTAATTCAGTCATTTCACTTTTTTTGACAACTTTCATCATTCTCATTGGTGATTCTCATTAGGGACTTTTTTGTTAGCCAACCTCTTTTACCTAAAATATTTACTTGAAGTACCCTCTGAGATTGAGATGACATATGTGACCAGTTCTACTGTAAACAAAAAATATTACACTTTGGATAGGAAGACAAAAAATTTCAATAAAAGACACATCCTTTTTGTCTGTTGTTTCAGGTCTTCTAGAGAAGCTCTCAGAAATGAACACTAAGTTAGAGGAGATTCAGAAGTCTCTGGACATGTACCTGGAGACCAAACGGCAGATCTTTCCTCGGTTTTACTTTCTATCTAACGATGACCTTCTGGAGATCCTGGGCCAATCACGCAACCCTGAAGCTGTGCAGCCACACCTCAAGAAGTGCTTTGACAACATCAAAAGTCTCCGCATCAACAAGGTATATATATACCAAAATCTTATACTGAAGGATTTTATGTCATGTTATTTCATATATACATATGTTTTTGAAATTTCAGAAATGTATAGGTTCAGCTTGAGCATTAGTTTAAATATTCTTCTTGTGTATATTGTAGGTTGGGATCAATAATAACAAGTCGGAGGCCAGTGGGATGTTCTCAGCTGATGGGGAGTTTGTTGACTTCACTCATCCCGTTCTTCTGGAGGGGCCAGTAGAGGTGTGTTTCCAACCTAGTCCAACACAGTCTTTCTTGACAAATGCACTATCCATTGAGCTTTTCATCTTGTATGTGTAGGCATGGTTGTGTGATGTCGAGCGAACCATGCGTTGGACTCTAAAGGACTGTTTGAAGAACTGCTCGATGGCTCTCAAGAAGATGCCAGGGAAGAGGGGCAAATGGGTACGAGACTGGCCTGGACAGGTGAGTGTGTGTGCTCGTATGCCTTTCTGTATCTGTGTGACATTTACATTTATGCATTTAGCAGACGAAGCGACTTACAGTGCATTCAGGCTATACATTTTTTATCAGTATGTGTGTTCCCTGGAAATTGAACCCACAACCTTTTGCGCTGCTAACGCAAAGCTCTACCACTGAGCCACAGGAACACTGTGAATGCAGTAATTCCACTTCAAAGGCTTTGCTTGTCTTTACAGATGCTGATCACAGCCAGTCAAATCCAGTGGACCACAGACGTCACCAGAGCACTCATGACCAGCAAAGAGAGAGCAGATAAGACTGCTCTTAAATCACTAAAAAAGAAACAGGTGAGAGGAACTTAGCAGTTACAGATTTGGGCCAGTGATCTAAATGATGATTTGGGTCACCAGTTTAAACACCAAAAAGGGCAATTTATGAATTATGTTGAATTGTGCTGCAGTTGTCCTCTTGGGAAAGACAGTTAGGCACAGTAAAGTTTTTTTGAGTCCAACAATTACCTTTTTGTCTTCATTTAATTTTATGTTTTACATTGGATGTGGTGTGAACAGTCTTTATTTTTGCTAATAACTGCGTCTAGTCTGCAGACTTTTCCCCCATTTTCTGTGTCGATCTAGGTAGAAATATGTGGGATTCTGTGGAATGGATTACAACATGGTGTTAAATTAAGCTGAGAGTACTACACTCTTGTTAGTAGCTGAAGCAAAATAAAATTAGCCCAAATATTTAATTAACATCCATGTTAGCAATGGGGGATTTGTAGAATTGTAGGAATGACAGGTGTTCTGATTCTGCAGAAATCTGCAGAGCTCTCTGGAGTTCTGCGGGCACTGATTCAATGCGAGTCTGTTAATAACTAGTGGATGAACTCCACATACACTGCTGACTTCACTCAAACCCTTTATTGAAAATGAGTTATTCATTTCATGTGTATTTGTACTTGGAGCACAGGATGCACTAGATACACAAGTTAATTAAGGACGGCAGCTCAAATGAATTTAATCCAATCACATCTTATAAGCCAAAGCCAGTGAGACATTGAGAATGGCTCAGGCCTGTCTCTGTGCCTTTGAGAGTTGAGATTTAGTCTCAGAGCATGGCTTCTTGGGCTTTAGGAAGGTGGGGATTTTTGTTGTTGTTACTTTACATTTACATTACACATCTCAGCTGATGTATACTGACTATGTTTGGAATAACTATGGCTAAGTTTGATCTGGAACACCTGATCCATAAAATTAGTTTGTGTTATGTCTGAGTGTGTCTGTCTTCTAATAATCAGTGTTTACATTGTGTTACCCAGGTGTCCATGCTCAGTCAATACTCTGAAGCCATACGAGGGAACTTATCAAAGATTCTGCGCTTGAAGATTGTCGCCCTGGTCACAGTTGAGGTCCACGCCCGTGATGTCATTAGCAAACTGGCCAAATCAGGCTGTTGTGATGTCAGTGCCTTTGACTGGCTGTGCCAACTCCGCCTGTACTGGGACAAGGTTAGGGCAGAGACAGGATAGTGTGATGGAGAAAACATAGTATAGAGAGAAGGTGATCACCACAAGCCTCTAAATGTCTCTGTGTCTGTGTGTAGGATGTGGACGACTGCATCATCAAACAGACTAATACCCACTTCCGCTATGGCTACGAGTACCTAGGCAACTCTGGTCGTCTGGTCATCACCCCCCTCACAGACAGGTAACACATCAATCAATGTATCAATGATCAATGTATTTGACAGGGGGTTTAAATGTGTAGATCCTAAAACAAATAGTTTTTTTTTGGTCATATAAAAAAAGCTTTGGATGCAATAATTATTACGTGAATCACAAACACAACACTGTTTTGTATTACTTATAAAAAATATATATATTTTCTGCCCAAAATACTGTATTATATAGTAGTAGATATTCCAGAGGTGCATGGATTCTGAATGTTTTAAATGTCATAAATAATGAAAAAATAAAAAAATGTCATAAACATTTAAATGTCATAAATATAAAAAAAACATCAGCATATAAAGAAGAAAGACCTCCATGGTGGTTTGAATGTGACATCAAACAGTCTATAGTGAGGACACTTTTTTTCTTATATTTTCTTTATTTCAGCCCCACTTTATATTAAGTGGCCTTAACTAATATGTACTTGCATTTAAATTAATCATTTTGTACAGTGCATTTATTGTGTACATGCATGTTTTTACATTGTACTTATATTTTAAAATACCTGCATGTAATTACATTTGTAATTATTTTCTATAATTACATTTATAATTACACCCATCCCTTACACCTTAAACCTACCCACACCACCAAACCTGTCCCTAACCTTACCCGTATCCCACATCAATAGCAGCAAAAGTTTTTTGCAGTACAGTATGAAGCACAATAAGTACGTTGTACTTATTTTTTTGATGAAAGTACATAGTAGTTAAGGCCACTAAATATAAAGTGGGACCTTTATTTATTTTTTAATTTGCACATTTTAGAATAAAAGGTAAAGGTTAAAATAAAGAATTAGAAGTATGATCATTATGTGGTGACCAAAAATGAACTGATTGAACAAATTATAAATGTTTATTTTAGGCTCTTTAGAAATTAGCCACTCTTTGTTATAAATTACATCTCTGCACACTCTAAATATTCTCTCAATCATCTTTATGAAGGGCACTCCGGGCTTTTCTAATTTCCTCTAAATGCCAGGCACTTTATTGTCTGCTTTAATTTCTGGTCCAACTCATTCATTTCAGATTTGTACGTTTTCCATTGGAATTCATTCATCTTATGTTTGTCAAAAAAAAATTTGTCAGGCTTTTTAAGAATGAATCTTTAAATCAAAATGTCTGATGACCAGCTCCCACAGTTCACCAGAGAACACACAGTCAAATCAGAGTGAAGCTTGTAGTGTTAGACTTACTCTGTATGTAGAAGTATTAACACCACCAACAAATATAACCTTTAGCTGAGATATAATCACTTACACTCTCATATTGCAATGAATATCAATATACTGTCCTGTGTGACAGTCAACTCTTGCATTTGACTGATGTGATCAGCTGGCCTATAATGATCATTATGGGGACTCTGGTGCCGTTATCAGACTTCAGCCATTATCCAAGTCATTATGAGGGAGAGACAGAGATCATGTCATTAACCTTATCAGTCAAGATCTTACCTCCCCATTAGCAGAGCACACCTGCACATAGAGGTAGAGAGAGAGGAGCTCCAGATGTATCTTGTGTGATAATAGAACAAAAATGCAAAAATATTCTTCTACATGAAATTATGCAGCGATTCCTGCTAGGAAGTGGAGTCAGGAGTCAATAGCGGATTTCCTGTTGTTTGCCTTCAGAGGCTGCTGAAAATCAGCACAGAACGTGCCTCCAGTGGAATGAAAGGAAGGATCTAATCCGGGGTTATTATGTTGAGAGGGTGACATCTTAAGCCCACTCAAGGACATGGACAACGTGCTTAAGCCTGTCTGTCTGTCTCTTCTCCGTGTGTGTATGCGCTTCCGGATGCATGTGATTGGAGCGAATGTCAGTTTGTGTGCCAGTGTGTCTATCTCTGTTTCTATCATTGCTAAAATATTTTCACAGAAGTTAACAAAATTGTTACAAATCCTCCTGTATGGGTAAAATGATTTGGAAACATTCAATAAAACATGAAGTAGAAAGTGATAGATATGGTCTCTTCCATGCACGTCTATACCATAACTAGCCATGATTGTGACAGAATAATTTTGTCACTTCCTTAGCTCTTTATTTCTGTAGTTTCTTGCCTGCAGTGCTTGTATGAATGTCTATATGTGCTGTATGTATTACTGACAGTGTGCTTGTTTTCGGTGTAGGTGCTACATGACTCTTACCACAGCGCTGCATCTGCACCGGGGCGGTTCTCCCAAAGGCCCTGCTGGAACTGGGAAGACAGAGACGGTTAAAGATCTGGGTAAATCTTTGGGCATGTACGTGATTGTGGTCAACTGCTCAGAAGGCTTGGACTTCAAATCTATGGGCCGTATGTACTCTGGCCTGGCTCAGGTATGTAGTAAACTACATCAATACAAACACTTAAACTTTAAGAACAACTAATGTATTGTTGTTGAATATGTGCATTTGTCTCTCTCTCCAGACAGGCGCGTGGGGTTGTTTTGATGAGTTTAACCGCATAAACATTGAGGTGCTGTCCGTGGTTGCTCAGCAGATCCTGTCCATCCTGTCTGCTCTGTCTGCGGGACTCAACAAATTAATCTTTGAGGGGAGACAGATCAGCTTGGTCTGGTCTTGTGGGATCTTCATCACTATGAACCCAGGTATGCAATCTGCTTGTTGTTCTAAGAGGAATGGTTAAATCAGAAATGAAAATTCTGTTATTATTTACTCACAATTATGTTTTTCCATCACATCAACTTGCTTTGTTTTGTGAAACACAAAACTATTTTTTCCCCATATATTGAAAGTAAATGATGACTAAGGCTGCAAAGCTCCTAAATTACAAAAAATGCACCAAAAATGTAGCTTAAAAATAGACTCCCGTTATTTTCCTGGTTTTCTGAAGCCAGATGATAGCTTTATGTGGAATAATCTGACATGGGTAGAGGTGATTGGGTGATCTATGCCTTTAATATCTTTATAGAGTTGGTGATATGTGTTTCAGTCTGTGTTTGTGGTTCTCATCCCCTCTGTTTCTGTGTGTGTGTGTGTGTGTGTATGTTTCTTCTGTAGGCTACGCTGGCCGCACTGAGCTGCCTGATAACTTGAAGTCTATGTTTCGGCCGATCTCTATGGTAGTGCCAGATTCCACCCTTATAGCCGAGATCACGCTTTTTGCAGAGGGTTTCAATAACTGCAAGGTATGCTGACAACTCTTCATATGCATAGTCTGAAAGTTCTTATATTCTTTAAACTTTAAATGGTTACACAGCATGAATAACACCAACGATTTCAAACAAAAAATTGACATTTAAAAGATTACTTTTAAAGAATTTAGAATTAGGTCTCATCTACTGACAACCTTGAGAGTAAAAGAGATGCACCTTTTTCCCATTTTAAAGCCTAATACTTAATGGTGAAATGTCAATGCTAAAATCCTTTTTTTTTATTACGATTGAATGTAACTGTTTTATATTTTAACATATAATCTATTCCTGTGATGTAAAGCTGAATTCTCAGCATCATTACTCTAGTCTTCAGTGTCACATGATCCTTCAGAAATCATTCTAAAATTTATTTTGATCAATTGAATACATCCTTACTGAATAAAAGTATTACTTTCATTCAAAAAACAAAACAAAACAAAAAAGTACAGACCCCAAACCTTTGGATGGTAAAGAATGTATATTTTACACAATTCTAGAGGGGCTTCCAGGGTTTTGCAGTGCAGTTGCTATGATGTTCTGAGTGGTTGCTAGGGGATCGCCAAATGGTTTCTCAGGTGCTCCGAGAGGTTGCTAGGTGGTTAATTACAGACATAATTCAATAAAGCCCACACCAAGTCTTTATGATGCAGCCATTTTATTGCCCAAAGTATGCTTCACTTGGTGCAGTAATAGCACACCTCTCCTCAAAAAGCAGCAAGATTTTAGTCATCATGCATGTCCGTACCAATAACACCACTAACTAATATTTTTTAATTGAGTTAGTTCAGTGTATACGAATAGAAAACTATAGCTGAAGGAAGTGAGAGTGCTAGTTATTATGGGATATTAGATTCTATTGAAGATGGAGAAGATCAACACAGTTAGGCAAACACAGATGAACTGGCTCACACACACACTTACACACTTCAGGGGGCTGATCCTGCCACCGGATTACCTCCAACACGCAGCAGGCATGCCAATTGTGTGTTTATGCACGCGTTTGCGCGAGAGAGACCCGACCGACACGTATAGTGCCAACCCCTTCAAACACACACTCCACAAACACACCGCTGTGCTTTACCAAATCCCACAAGTTTTCACTGGCTGCGTCCCCTCTCTTCCCCCTGCTTGCGCGCTCCAAACGGGAAGCCTCATTTGTTGATGCCGTACACAGGCCCACCGGGCTGGCAGCGGCACTGGCATAGGGAATTGGACTCAGAATTACAAATAATGGACTTGAGATTAAGAGAGCTGGGAAGGGAACCAGCACCGGCCCCAGCCAAGCACAGAATGTCAATGGCAGATTTGATTGTCCCGGCATAGTCGGCCTTCATCCAGAAGCCCTTCTGCATAGTCAATTCGGCAGAATCATCGCGTGCAGTCGATGGAGAACTATTACCTTTGCAAATGAAAGGAAATGGACATATCAATGCCGGGGCATGGTAGAGAGAGAGAGAGCGGGAGAGTATTGCCCCGATGCACCGGAGTGTGCAGGTCTTGGTGTTATGAGCCATAACTGACAGCGAGATGACCGTCCCCTGCGAGCCCATAGTCTGCTCAACCTAGCGTGACTCTGGCGCGTGTTTCTGTGTGTGCGTTGGTGTCTGTATAAGTAAGACTGTTAGCGGGCAGTGTGGAAACGGAGCTGACACGGTTACTCTGACTCGCACACACTGCTTCCTTCTGTTACATATTCACGGTTTTCATGTACCTTTATGCTTCAGCCTATTTTTGCATTTTGTCTTTCTCTCAATCACAGACATAAATTGCACCCATTGTGTTTGTCTGTCATTGTTTTTCATTCAGTGCTTTCAATTATTGTCTTTCCAATTATATTTCATGAATTATTGTTGACATGCAATTGCATTATGGGCATTTAACACATGTATTGAATCAAATTTAGAGCTTCTCTCTCCTGGCAACATCAGCCAACATTTATACTTTTTATTTTTTCACTAAGCATTTTTACATTTGCCAGAAATATTTGTTTTTCATTACAAGTTTTATTAGCCTTTTTTTTCTTTTGGAAAATGTGCTGTTATTTTAATGGCTATAATTTAACTCCATAAATTAATCAACATACATTTGCTGTAAAACAGGGTTTCCTGAAACCTTTTTGGCAACCAAATTCTTTTGACCTAAAATATTTACTTAATAATAATGGTTCTCTGATGACAGCTAATGGTCACATGACATGAAGGTAAATAAATTAAATATTTCATGTTTTTTTAGTAAGTAAGTTTATTTTTATTTTATCTTAAAATTGTGTTTTTTCAATTAATTATTAGCTTTTCATCAACTCACAAACCCATACCAGTTACCTCAAAAAACTCCCAAAAACCCCTGCTGTAAAACATACGGATTGTGGTTTTGTTGAGGTCTTGCGGTCTCTGACTTTTTAGATTTCTTGGCTTCTGTTTCTTCGAAGATGAAAAAATGATGCAATAAAGGTTATTGAATTTGTTCGTTTACACCCCTCTCACTCCCTCTCATGCTTTTTCTCTACCCGTCTGTCTGACGTATTACTGAATCACTGTCAGATGTATTGCTGTATCTCTTCTCATGTTTTCTATGAGCTGTGGGAGTTCAAGGTCACATAATTCATTTTCTTATTCCCATAAGATGTTTCTTTAATGTTAATGTCAACAGGAACTGAAAACCTTTTAGACACTATTACTCTTTTACCGCATGTTCCTGGTCTTACTGTGAAATTTTCACAATCAAACCAATTCTCAACAAACAAAATTAGCTCTCATCCTAATTTCTTTTTTCTTCCCTGTTTATTCATTTTCACTTTGAGAATATTAATGGATTGTGAATGCAGTTTTGTGCTATCTGTTCTCATTATATTCTCATTGTATTTTGTTCAAAAATACATTATATTTCACATCTAATCTCTGTCTCTTGCTCTCTCTCTCTCAGGTGTTGGCTAAGAAGGTATTCACTCTGTATTCTCTGGCAGTACAGCAGTTGTCTAAACAGGACCACTATGACTTTGGCTTGAGGGCTCTCACCTCTCTGCTTCGCTATGCTGGAAAGAAGCGCAGAGATTGCCCTGACATTGTCGATGAAGAGGTGAGACACATAGACCTGCAGCATCCAATAAATCCAGAAACATCTCTCTCAGAGGCCTGCTTCACCTGAATACATCTCAGTGTATACTCAGTAAAACAGACAGTTTTTGTGCGTAAGTGCACTGAATTATCTGTGTGTGTGTGTGTGTGTGTGTGTGTGTGTGTGTGTGTGTGTGTGTGTGTGTGTGTGTGTGTGTGTGTGTGTGTGTGTGTGTGTGTGTGTGTGTGTGTGTGTGTGTGTGTGTGTGTGTGTGTGTGTGTGTGTGTGTGTGTGTGTGTGTGTGTGAAGAATGTCCTAATGATGACAGGGACATGTCACTAAAACGTGCTCCTCTCTGGCTATGATAAAACATTTATCAAAGGGGACAAAATCTTAAAAGGGAAGTTGAAAAGGACACATAAACCTCATGAGTGCTTATCTCACCACTCTCTCTCTCTCTCTCTCTCTCTCTCTCTCTCTCTCTCTCTCTCTCTCTCTTTACTTGAATATCATCACCCATGCAAAAGGTGCCCCATGTTTATTTAAAGGTTCACATACAGTATGTGTAAGGTATGCTTGTTAAAATAAATGTCATTCAGAAGCAGTAAGGCTACCACTTTTGATAGCCGAAGAGCAAGAAGGGTTTTCAGATGTATCTGAGGCCGTTTTGCAGTATCCTGCCCACAAATTAAGGTTGACATTTGGTCAAGTGAAGCTAGCCTGCCTTAGCTTTGAAGATGTATTCCTGCGCTGAGCTAATTTAACATAATATTTTTTTTCTTCTTACCCTTTGACCTCAGATCCTGCTGATGTCTATGAAGGACATGAACATCGCTAAACTAACCTCCATCGATCTGCCACTGTTTAATGGGATCATCCAGGATCTTTTCCCTGCCATGGAGACACCCACTATCGACTACGGAAAGGTAGCCTGTCCCACCGTGCATCTGGCCTCATAATGGACTCATAAAGCAACTGAAAGTCTCTGTGTATTTGTGTATGAATGTGTGCTCTGCCTCACAGCTCTTAAAAGCATATTTTTGTGTTTTTTTTATTACACCCATTCAATTTTTTTCAGAGAACAGCTCTCACACAGGCTCTCTCACTGTAACACCTTTCAAAAGATCCATTAAAGCCTGAGGATATTTTCCTGCCCTGTCTGTACACAATTCACACAGTCCACTTCTTTAATACAGATAAAGGCCAATGCAAAGGTGTTAGAGGGAGCTTAGTGGATAAATATCCTGACAAGCACTGCAAAGGTTGCTGTTTTAAAGCCAAGACAGTCTGATCTGTGAGCTGGAGAGTTATAGAGATCCCTGTTTAACTTTGTGCCTTTAAAGTGCAGTGTGTAATGTATGTGCCAATAACTCTAGCTCAAGAAGTCCACCTAGAAATGGCCTACTTAGTTTTCTCCACACTCCCTTCTTCCCAGTCTAGGTAGGTTTACTTGTCTTAGCTGGTCTCCCATACTGGTCATCCTGGTCTGTTGGATGGTTGTTGAGCAGTGCTTGACTCCAAGGCTTTCTCTTCTAGTACAAACTGTACTGTAACTGTTGGTAAGGAGTAGAGAATAACGGAAAGCCAAAATTTAATGAGGTGTATTTGATATATATGATTCTCAAAACACTTGATAACCATCTTCAAGAACTTCAAAACTTGGCTAAACCTCTTACTAAACTGCCTTCTGTTGTTTTGACTGCTGTGATTAATGCATTGTCCAAATACACAGTTTACTTTGTAAAAGAAAATGGCAAAAGATTCTAAAAGTCGCATGAATTATGGAGTGTTTAAACCTGTTCTGCTGAATACACACTGTCTAAGAGAGAAATGTTCTTTCTGAGTTTATGGTGTTTGTGAAAAAGGTTTGGAGAAATAAGGCAGATACCTCAGAACGTCTGCACAGCTGCTTCCTGCTTCTTCCGCAATCAAATGCGACAAGGACAAAATTGGAGGCAGAGTGTGACACACACACATAGACAAAAAGTAGTACTGTATTTCTCCTTTTCTGCCTCCACTCATGCACATCATACAGTGCTTTTATTGCTGTTTTATATTACCCATCCTGCATCTTCATCTCCACCTTACTCCAGCACAAACGCCTCAGAGCCGTTCTCTTTATTCCTCCTCTCCATCTGTTTAACGAGTCGAGAGAGAACTCAGAGAGGGAGATTAAATTAACCTGAGAGTTTAGCATGGCTGCTTTAGTGCCCCTGGAGCAGTTCTGGTTGGTGCGACTTCACTCAGGGGTGTAGTATCAGCATGTGTTTTTATTAAGATGGCCGCCCACCTCTTGCCAGTTCATTTGTCTTTAGTGCTTCAGTGGGATTCACCTCCACAGAAGGGATGTTTTTTCCAACTTCGAGAGAGTATATGAAATGTTATGAAGCAATTAGCACACATTTGGTTATAAGTACTTACAAAAATTTTCTTTCTTTTTATCTCTAGCTGAAAGAAGCTATAGAAGCAGAACTTCGACAGAACGGTCTCCAAGTGACCCCCTTCACCGTGACCAAGGTAATTCAACTGTACGAGACCAAAACCTCCCGACACTCCACGATGATTGTGGGAAAGACGGGCAGCGGCAAGACGGTCACATGGAGAACCCTTCAAAATGCACTCAGCACCCTGCACCGCAAGGGAGAACCGGACTTCAACATCATACGTGTAAGACCTTCTCCTTTATCTCAACCTCTGTCTCTCATCCTTTCTCTGGATCAACAGCTAGCAGTCTTGCTTTTCATGTTGTCTAAAGGGCAACAGGTCAACGCAAGGTTCCTCAATAACAAAACGGCCCGGTTAGCTTTATCGAAATGAGTTGTTTCCACTCATGAGTAGTTTTAAGGGCAAAGAGCATTCCTCTGAAACAATTGTCTTTGCAGCAGCTGTTCTAGAGCCTAAAAGGCTATGCCAACCTTCTATCCCTCATTACCATGAAAATGAACCGCCGTCAGCGGCCACGCTTATTCAGCACCCGATACATTTACCACCAAGACAACAGTGTTGCCCTTAAACACTCTTCGCTGTTTAGAGAACATGTGGCAACAAGGACTTAACACTCATTAAAAGCCCCCCTGACAGACTCTCGGCTCACTCGTGGGTGTTTTGAAAATGATGGCGTAGTCAAGACGGCAGCTAGCGCTAATTGCCGCAGCTTATGATCTCTTCCCTTTCACAGTTGGTTTGGCTGTGGCTAAAGGAGCGCCACTCCACGCTGCGCTTTTAACACAGTCGTCTTTTCACCCTTTTCGGCTGAGACTCCTCATGTCTAAAACAGCGTGTTTAGCGTTCATGTTTGGTCTGATCTTTTTTGTTTTTGCTTCTGTTGTTTTTCCTCATCTCCTTCATTCTTTGTAAACCTTTTCACGTGTCTCATCCTGATGTGGGTAAAAATAGCAGAGTGGGGTAGGGGTGGGGGGAATATGTTTCTCAGTGTTTCCTTCATTAATGATGTTCCTGAAGTGTGTATGTGTGTTTGTGTGCCAGAGAAAGGTAGGTGAGGTCTGACAGACTGTTTTTATGTTTTGTTGAAGTTGTCAAAGTCTCTTGTTTCTCTGTTTAGATGCCATCCAAATTTCCCCTTTTTTGTACTGCACTCTACAACATGTTAGGAATAGTATACTAGTCTTACCGAGTTTAGTTCCAGCCATGTTCCAACACACCTGGCTGCAATTTTCAAGGAACCCTAAAGACCTTGATTAGTTTGTTCAGGTGGGTTTAATTAGAGTTGGAATTAACCTCTGCTGGGACGAGAAATGGGGAACACTGTACTTGCTAAATTAAACATTTAACATAATGAGGTCAGGTGACAGGATATAAAAAATTTTGTATTTAAAAAGTATTGAGAATAGCACATTACCAATTAAAAAATGTTGAGAACAGCTGAACAATGAGTTTCTTTACAGCAGAATTAATGTGTCATCACTGAATCATTATTTTCCTGTTTATCACTGAAAAGCTGCTTTGAAACAATCTGTATTGTATGAAGTGCTATATAAAAAGGTGGGGAAACAAAACAAAATCAGATAAAAAAAGAAGAAAAAGAATACATTGTTGTCACATAACCTTGAATAACTTCCAGTTATCACCTAACATACCACAAATGTGTTTGTTTATTAGATAAACTACCATTAAATATTTGGGGGACGGTAAGATATTTTGGAAAAAAATTTTTAAAGCTTTGTGGCTAACAAACCAAGGCTGGATTTATTTGATATAAAATAAAATAAAAATATCATTGATATATCATTTTAAAATAACTGTTTTCTATTTTGATGTATTTTAAAATGTAGTATGTTGTTATTTTTTTTTTTATCCCTGTGATATATATATACTGCTGTTCAAAAGTTTGGCTTTATTTGTAAGTATGCATTTATTTGATGAAAAATAAGGAAAAACCAGTAGTATTGTAAAATATTATTGCAATTTAAAATAAAAATGTTCTATATTAATTTACTTAAAGATATAATTTATTCCTGTCGTGCGATGCTGAATTTTCATCAGCCAGGTTTTTACATTTTCTCTAGTCTTCGGTGTCACATGATCCTTTAGAAATCATTCTAATATGCTGATTTAATGACCACTGTATTGCACTCACTGAAAGTCATGTGACAAGTGACAACAATGATACCATTGCATTATATGTTCTCTGTCACAACCTTTTCCATTCCAAACATATTCTGAATTACTGCATTATGTTTCTCATTTTTAGTAAGTATACTGTGTGCAGTATGCAGTTTGGACTACACTAGTATTCTATTCTTAACTTATTCCATAAACTTTTTATCTACTATTTTTTTAAATGTTGTAAGAGTACACTACATACAGTGTAGGATTCAGTAAGTAGTAAGGTAGTGTCCCATTCTGAACATAGCCTAATTCTCTCTCTCTCCCTCCTGTGTTTTCGACCCTGTCCCTGTCACTGTCTAATTCTCTGTGGGTTTGGGTACCTGTGGTGACTGTGTGTCTGTGTGGGTTTGGCGTCCTGGTGTTAGCATATGAGTGTGTGTGAATCTAAATCTCTGTTGGTTAACTTCTCTAGATACTTTCTGCCTAGTGTGTGTAATTCTTTACATTTTGGGAGTCCGTCTTGTTCTCTGCTCTCTCTGTGACTCAAGCTGCCATTTCTATTTGCATCCTCCCTTTCCCTCTCCCTCCTTGACTTCTGTCTCTCCATCTCTCGATACCTGTCTCCTCACTTTTTCATATCTGACTCAACCCCTCCTGCATATCTATTTCTGGTGCCTATCGCTAACTCTCCATGCAAACATCACCTCACCCTGTTTCCTCATTACCTCCACTCCAGATAACACACACACACACACACACACACACACACACACACACACACACACACACACACACACACCCTTGAGTCTCCTGTGTTTCAATGTCTCATCGCTGTATGATTCCACCTCTATTTGATTCCTCTCCTGTAGCTGAACTCTGACCTTTGAACTTTGCTCATGACCCTTTAGGAGTGTCCACTAAACCCCAAGGCAGTGAGCCTGGGAGAGCTGTACGGAGAATACAACCTCTCCACCAATGAGTGGACAGATGGCGTCCTCTCCTCGCTTATGAGGATAGCCTGTGCAGGTATGTTGTTTGTTTGTTTTATTATTTGTATATTTTATTTTTTTTTGTTATGTGTACACTGTGTAAGCAGTGTAAACGTCAACTTAACTTGAGTTTAAAGGTAGGAAACAAAATATTGTGTAACATTTGGATTCAGCCATTTGTTTGAATCACACTTGTAGTCAAATATATGTGCATATAAAAACAGCAGACTGCTGTAGATTTCTGCAGCAGTTCACTTTAATCGTTTCTCTTGCGGTCCTCTCTTCTTCACATCAATACAACGTCAAATGCATTTGCCTCCAAAACTGTCAAAACTTGTTAAAGAAAAACAAGTTTGGGTGTCTCATTAAAGGGAGAGGAAGTCTGTTTTGCAGCCTTAGTATTGATTTGTTTTTAGTTTGGAAGGGTATCATTGTAATAATACACACTTTAATGATATTAATCATAATGCTGAATGATTACCAGTTTTCATTGAAGTTTAAAGAAACACTTTTCCGGTGTGGTCTTACTGATGGGGCTGTGGAGGTGCATAAGACTAAAAAAATAGAAGAAACAGTTTTTGGCCACTGATGTACATACTACAGCCTTTCAGATTCTAGTTAACACAGTAGTTTAATGCTGGTCAACATTCATTCAGTAAAGGTTACAGCAATAATTGCAAATAACGATAGAAATAGGTCTTGCATTTAGATCTTTCATAGTTTTTCATATAGGATGCCCACTTTCAATTCATGATGGATAAAATCATTTATTTTCTCATTACATTTATTTCTGAGTGACACATTACATAAAAGGCTGTGAATGTGGTTTCATGTTGACTTTAAGGCTTGTGCTCATTAAGAATTGTATAAATTTGCTGACCGAAATAGCAGTCGCAGATAGCAGGTGCGATGTCAGCTGAGAAACTGACAGAAACAGAGGAAAGATAATGAGTCAATGAATCCTGATGTGACAAAAAACAAACAGAAGAGAGAAAGAAAGAAGCAAAGAACGAGTGAAATGGTTGTAGAAAAGTTTGCTGATTTGTTTTCTTTTTGCCATCCCGTCCAGCCTGGTCTCTTTCCACAAACCCTGTCTGTCTCTCTGACAGTCTCTTGAGTATCACAGGAAATCACAGAGCTTGTTTTTTCCAGCTTGTTTTTTCTCTTTGATCGCTATACAGCTAAAACAGCAGGGATTGGCACTTGTGTGTGTGTGTGTTTTGTCCATTTTTGTACTTGTTTTCTGTGTGCAATCCAATATGAAGTTTATCAATCTGTCCATAGTAGACTCTCAAGTCGTTCACAAAGGATGCATTGGGTTATTCTGATATTTCTTAATTATTGGTCTATGTACTCATGCAGAGTTATGTCTTTGGTTGTCGTGTCTCTAAAAAATATCAACTTTTATTATTTTAAATAATTATATTAAAATAATATATTTTTTGTTCTTTATTATAGTGTATCTCCGTGTTTTGTCATTTGTAGCTGCTGTCACACTGATCTGGTCTTTTTGATGTTCCCTGTCTCTCTCTTCATCTCTGTCTCTTATCTTGAACATTAGTCTGAACTTGACCAACAAACAGCTCAAATCCCCTCTCTTTCCATCTTTTTCTCTTTCTCTTTGAGTTTTTCAATTTCAGTTTGATTTATTGGCATGACAAATAACAAGAAAGTATGGCTGACAAAGAAATTCTCTTCAAGGAATTCCTCAGTTTCCTTCATTATGCATTCTCTCTACTGATAATGTTTTTTTTTTTACCTTTAAACTGTTTTTAAGAAGCCTACTGAGCCAAATTCCCTTTACTGGAGGCATATTTAGAGGCCTACAGCTTAATATAGAAGTGTTCTCTCTAAAATAGATTGTTGAATCTTCAATACTTACTTTTTAAGAGTGTTATTAGGCTAAGTTGAACATGATTTTACAGAGTTGACTTTTGCATGAATTAAAAAAAAAAGTGTATTACTACAGTGGGTCTCTGATGGTTAACATTGGAGTCTGTGTGTGTGTGCACTACATTGTTCTTTTGAAACTGTCTGACAGAGCCAAAAATGTGCCTTTCCCCGGATTCTTGTGTTTCTCTCTGGACTTCTGCAGTCCCTTCCTCCCTCTCTTTCCCTTTGAATGTTTCAATGGGCTTTATTGGCATGATAAATAATGGTGCATTTGCCAAAGACAATGAGTCAGTGAGTATTAAAAGGAAAAATAAAAAATATATATTTTTAATTAAGCAGTAAGGTACAACCGACTGCTAAATTGTGAATAATACAGCACAGCCTTGAGTACCGTAATGCTTATATAAAACACATAACAGTCTAATTTTTTACTTTAAAAAATCATTAAAGGTATAGTTCACCCAAAAATGAAAAATCTGTCATCAGGTTGCTTACCGACTGTTCCTCATACAGTGACAAGTATAGTGGTGCCTCTAACCGGCATTCTTTTTGTTCTGCCGATTATAGGGAAGTTTAGTTGTTAAATTATGATATTTGTAAATACTTTTGCAGTTTTCATTGAACTTTGTGCATTGAGTCATATTGAAATACAGCTCTAGCTGAGTTTGGTTTGGTTTGCTCTAGAAGAACAACCATTTATCTTGTTCTTTGTTTATTTTGCCATGTTTTCAGCCTGCTTGTTCCCGTTGCTGGGTTCTTTGCTGAGTGTGGACCTAGTCAAGAGGATTCCCATTTTCACAGAGGATAGGTGTACATTTCTGGGCCAGATAACTTTGCATTTGTTTAGGTTTCCCAGTGTGTTTAATTTAATCACATTTCAGTTGTGTTCTAGTGTGTTAAGTCCAATCACAGGATTATTCTACTCTTGAACCTCAGTCTGTAGTGAGAGGCTTGTTTGCCAAACTCTTGAATTTGCAGGATTTTATACTGATATGTTTGGAGACCACTAAGTTCTAAATGGTTTCAGAGTTTAATTGCCTGTTTTGTGTCTTCATAGTTAATGGATATCAGCCTAATTATACCGTGCATGCATTCTTTCTGGAGTTTTTTTTTTTTTACTGAATTCAACAGCAAGGTCTCAGTTGGGTTTTTTTTCCCATTTGGCGAGTTCTTGGTTTGTTAGTGGACCACACACCTCGCTACCATAAAAAGCAATGGCCTCAATTACTGATTCTAATATTTTCAGCCTCATTTTAATTGAAATCTCAACAGGACATTGCCTTTTTACGACACAGTGGGCTCTGTGAGCCACTCCTCTCAATTATTTCACCGCAGGGTTGATGTTGCCTGTGGACCTGAGTTTCAGGCCTAATTGTACTTTGTTGAATGTGTGATATAATTGGATATGAATATGTTTTTCATGCATGTACATCTGGATCTTGAAGGTCAATATTCGAGTTTTTAATTTTAGGTTTACTGCCAGGGTAAATGGTCCAGTCTGTCAGTATTGTTCTAGTAGGTCCAACTTTTGCTGTGATCCTGAATCAGCACCAGGTCTGAGCCAAACTGAGTGATACCAGAAACTACAGATGCTGATTGAAAGTGGTTGTGAAATACTAGGCTCAATCAACAACTCTCCATGCTGCAGGGATTTTTCAATGTGCAGTCAGCTGGATTATTACAAAATAAACCCACAGTCAGGTGGTCAAATCTTGCATAACCCAGTGTTGACTATTTTGCATTAATGACCTGCTGGCTGTTCATTAACCTTCTTATTAAACGGTTCCTTACCAGATAAATGAATGAATGGACATGAAATATAGATTTTAGTTGGAATATTGAGTCTGAGTTGAAGAGGTCAAAGAGGGATGTCGGAAATTGGTTGGGCCGATGGACAGTGCCGTTTAGCGGCCATTATACAAAAATATTTGACTTCAGAGTGCAACGATCGATCAGTCAGGATCAAATATTCCAGACAGTTATGCAATAATGTCATACTTTTTTAATGTCAAACAGCAGACAGAATGGAAGGCTTTTATAAAGTTATGGCAAAAATCTTGCAATTTTTGTTTGATATTTATTTCAATGAGTGTTAGAAGTATAATTAGATATGCTGTAATTTTATTATTAAAAAGTCAATTTTACTTCTACCCAGCAGATTGTGTGCTTTTTGAGGAATTCTAAGAGTCTGGTATTGATTACAACAAAACAGCCTTCCCTAGTTACCTCCCACACAAATGCTTTAGTCATTATTACGGATAAATTCATTCCCCCTTCAAGAGCCATATTGAATAGCTTTTGGAGAGCAGACTGGAATTAGTACATTTAGCTCTAGTGCATTTGCTTTTTAATGTGGTCGTTTTGTCTTGAAGCTCTTGCACGGTAATGCAGAGATCTAATGGATTCTGATCTCAATAGCTGATTCGAGCACCTCAGGCTGTTTGTTTATTTAATTTTGCTTAGAACTCTCTTTTTCACCTGCTTTCCCTGCAATTACAATTTTCCTTTAGTTTGTGCCTAACTTCTTCCTCATACTTTTAACCTAATTTGTAGAGCCGTTTTGTCTGTAGCCCTTATACTGTATACATTAAGCTCTTTCCATCACACAGACAGGAGTTTCCTATCAGTCCTGAACTCTGTGACCATGCTGACCAAGAAGAAGACTCAATTCGCAACTAGTTGCCTCACCATTCTCAGTGATTGTTCTTTTTGCAGCCCAGGGCCGCCTGTTTTTTTAGGGGCTCCTTTCTTCAGTTTTTTTAGGGGCTCCTTCAGTTTCTATCCCAGTTATCATTAGGGGTCTTAAACTGGTCTTAGAGGGATAGTTCACCCAAAAATGTAAATGATGTCATTATTTGCTCACTCTCATGTTGTTTCAAACCTATACACATTTCTTTCTAGAAATCAAAAAATTGATATTTTGAAGAATGTTGGGTGCCCAATAGTTTTGGTTACCGTTGACTTCCATTTCATTTTTTGTTCATAACGTGGAAGTAAATGGGAAACTGAAACAGTTTGGTTACCAACATTCTTCAAATATTTTATTTTATATTCCACAGAAGAAAGGAAGTCACATTTGGAACAACATGAGGGGTGAGTAAATGATGACAGAACTTTACTTTGTGGTAGGTGTATCCCTTTAAAGGTATAGGGATACCCAAAAATGAAAGTTCTTTCATAATTTATATTTCTGTTACAATGGTGCATGTACTGTAAAAGTTTAGGTGGAGTACACCCAAAAATGAAACTGTGATGCTTACATCAAATACTTGCATTGATGATGTGACAGTCACCATGTTGTTTCAAACCATCACACATTTCTTTCTAGAAATGCAAAAAAAAACCGGAAGCCATGGATGTTGGACAGCAGCCCAATAGGTTCGTGGTTTACGCTGCTAAAAATTCCAGAGATTTCATTTTTTGTTCAGATCAGGTGGAGATAAATGGCAGCCCTCAACTGAAACAGTTTGGTTACCAAGCCAATCTGTCCCGTGGCATCAAAAATGCAAAACAGTCATATGGCAATAAAATCAATATCATTTCACAAACAGAAGAGGATAACGGAGCCTGTGGCAAGCCATTAAGACCATCACTGACTACATGAGCCCCGCCACAGGCTGAGTAAAGATGACGACACATCCCTCCCAGATGTACTCAACCACTTTGGTAGGTGTTCACGTTTGAAATGCAGAACGTATCAGGGATACCTGCACAAATGAAATTCTTTCACACCTCCCAACGACCAGGCACTCTGTCTGTCTACCATGGTGCCGACGTAAGGAAGACCCTATTTTAGGATTAACCCACGCAAGGCTGCGGGTCCTGACAATATACCTGGCCGCGCACTGAAAGAGTCTGTGCTGCACAGCTGACAGATGTCCTAACAGATATCTTCATTTCTAACACCTCGCTGAGCCAGGCAGTCATCCCCACATGTCTCAAATCCACAACGATCATGTTATGTTTTTGGTCTTGGTACCGGAAAAAATTCACCTGCTATGTTCCTGTCTAAATTGACTGCTGCTGGTTATCCCATGCACTGACTCCAATCATAATGATTAGTGCTTTGAGAGGTAGTCATGCACAGCATCAAGTACAATAACTTGCTACTGCCAACACACTCGATCCGCTCCAGTTTGCATACCGGCCCAAACCGCTGTATTCTACGGATGATGCAATCTCCTCCACCCTCCCACCTGGCTCTTACAAATAGCATCTAGAAAAATACCCAAGCATACTCCTATAAGTTAGATGCTGGGGAAGGTGGAGGGTTCATCGACTCTAAAAGCTCAGCATTCAAACAATAATCCCACAACAGCTCATCAATAAATAAACCTGCTGGGCCTTAACAACTCCCTCTGTAATTGGATAAACCTGGACTTTCTAACAGCAAGACCTCAGTCAGTCCGTGTCGGCTGCATATGCAACCTCGAGACTACCAACTGAGCACAGCTTGTGCCCCACAGGGCTGTGTGCTCAGCCCGTGAATATCTTCACGTTTGTTTTGACCCACGACTGCACTGCCAAGTTCAGCTTTCCAACCACATCATCAGAGTTTGCCGATGACACATCAGTGGAAGGTCTCATTTTTTTTTTCAGCAACAATGATGAAACGCACTACAGAGAGGAAGTGGCACAGCTGGCTGAATTTTTGGATGTGGCGCTAACAACCTGTCCCTCATGTGATGAGCAATTTAGACAATTTAGGAAGTTGTGATGAATAATCCCTTCAGGAGAAACTGTGTTGACCACCCCCCACTGATCATGTGTGTGTGATGCTTTGGAGAGAGTCAGCAGCACTAAATTTCCTGGGGGAATGCACATCACAGAGGACCTCACCTGGACCACCAACACCAGGTTTCAGTGGCTCAAGAAGGCACAACAGCGCGGCTGCACTTTCTCCGCCGGCTGAAAAGAGCAAGCCTCCCTCCACCCATCCTCACCACCTTTACAGAGGGAATATGGCCCATTGAGAGCGTGGACTTCTGACCAGCTGCATGTGTGACAGGTCTGGTACGGGAATATTGCTTACCCAGTGCAGCCAGACCAGGCTGCTGCTTCCAGACCCTCCAGGGCACGTTTGACATGTGTGTGTATTAACAGAGCTGCAAAAATCATTGGTTTGCCCCTCCCCTCCATCCTGGTTTTATTGTTTTTCGTTCAGTCCTGATGACACACGATGGGCTCCTGATAAAGGGCAAAGGAAAAGATAAATGATCAAGTATCGTGAAGGCTTCACCACAACCCACCCCTCCCAACAGTCTCTCTGGTTCCAGCTCCTACCCTCAAGTGACGGTACCTTTAGAGTCATTCAGAGCCCGCTCCGCCAGACATGTGTGGACAACAGCTTTTTCCCCCAGGCTGATGAGATGTCGTGCTGAACTCACAGGACCCGCCCCTCTCTGAACACCCCAAACAACACCCCTACAATCCTGAAACATGTAGACTACCCCCCCCCCCCCCCCACACACACACACACGTATAAACCACAAACAACACACACACCTACACATCACAGCTTTGAAATTTTTTTTATTTTTGTGCTAATATTTAAGTGTGCTACCTATACAGGTGTCGGGCCTAAAAAAAAATAATAAAAATACACAAGCCACCTGTAGCACACTGTCGCCCTTACATGCACTAGACAGACTGATTGCAATATGGGGATAACTGTAATGGTATTTGTGTATGTTTACTGGCTCATGCACCACAAATCCAGTTACACTGTTCCCCAGTAGCTGCTTGAATGTCTGTCTTTTTGCACATGTACAGTATGACTTGACAGGTGGTCTGCAGGCCCGCTCAGTGCACAGTTTGTAGCACATTTTTTATTGCACAAAAATAAAAAAAAATTTTTCCAGATAGTTATGTATTAGGTAACCACTTTTATATTTAGCATATGTATGTCAAAGCTGACAGTGTGTGGTGTGGTGGGGGGGGGGGGGGTAGTTGTTTATAGGTTTATACTGTTTTTACTTCAGAGAGGTTGTATGTTGTATTTATGTAGCATGGTCACAGCCTGTGAGGCACGAATTCATCCAGCGGGCTCTGATATTCCACACTGTAGCGGAATTTTGTTGGACAATAAAGCTCATTTTACTTGAACTTGAACTTGAAGAGTCTGGTATTGATTACAACAAAACAGCCTTCCCTAGTTACCTCCCACACAAATGCTTTAGTCATTATTACGGATAAATTCATTCCCCCTTCAAGAGCCATATTGAATAGCTTTTGGAGAGCAGACTGGAATTAGTACATTTAGCTCTAGTGCATTTGCTTTTTAATGTGGTCGTTTTGTCTTGAAGCTCTTGCACGGTAATGCAGAGATCTAATGGATTCTGATCTCAATAGCTGATTCGAGCACCTCAGGCTGTTTGTTTATTTAATTTTGCTTAGAACTCTCTTTTTCACCTGCTTTCCCTGCAATTAAATTTTCCTTTAGTTTGTGCCTAACTTCTTCCTCATACTTTTAACCTAATTTGTAGAGCCGTTTTGTCTGTAGCCCTTATACTGTATACATTAAGCTCTTTCCATCACACAGACAGGAGTTTCCTATCAGTCCTGAACTCTGTGACCATGCTGACCAAGAAGAAGACTCAATTCGCAACTAGTTGCCTCACCATTCTCAGTGATTGTTCTTTTTGCAGCCCAGGGCCGTTCTCTGTTTTTTTAGGGGCTCCTTCAGTTTCTTTTCTATCCCAGTTATCATTAGGGGTCTTAAACTGGTCTTAGAGGGATAGTTCACCCAAAAATGTAAATTATGTCATTATTTGATCACTCTCATGTTGTTTCAAACCTATACACATTTCTTTCTAGAAATCAAAAAATTGATATTTTGAAGAATGTTGGGTGCCCAATAGTTTTGGTTACCGTTGACTTCCATTTCATTTTTTGTTCATAACGTGGAAGTAAATGGGAAACTGAAACAGTTTGGTTACCAACATTCTTCAAATATTTTATTTTATATTCCACAGAAGAAAGGAAGTCACATTTGGAACAACATGAGGGGTGAGTAAATGATGACAGAACTTTACTTTGTGGTAGGTGTATCCGTTTAAAGGTATAGGGATACCCAAAAATGAAAGTTCTGTCATAATTTATATTTCTGTTACAATGGTGCATGTACTGTAAAAGTTTAGGTGGAGTGGACTTTAAATTGAGAGACAGAAGTCTCATGTTGTTAAATATATCTTTATTTCTATCATGACAACCCTCATGTTAATGATAATGTTAATGTTTTTGGTCTTGGCGGAATAGATTTGCTATGCTGCTAAATTGCTGCTGCTGGTTATTGCTGTTGTTGATTATTGCTGCTGCTGCTGCAAAGCAAGTACAATAACTTGCTACTGCCAACACATATGCCGATATGGTGCTGTGAGTATTTAAGAATATTGCTGCTGCACAAATAGCATATAAAATAACCCATAGCATATCTATACAAGTGGAGCTGGGGAAGGTGGAGGGTTTCAGAGGAACTCTAAAAGCGCCCTGCAAAATGCTCTAATAAATGCTAAACAGCTATTTAAATGTAAAGCAGCAAGCTTATTGGCTGCATATGCAACATGAACCAATCAGCTTGTGCCAAGTAGTTTAACGCTGTGAATATCATTGGTTTGTTTTGAGGACCCATCAGCCTTTGCCATCTAGAGTTTCATGACAGAAGGTGACATTTTTTTTCCGAAGATGAACAAGTTTTTTGGATTTAAATTTTTGGATGAACTATCCCTTTAAGCTGTTGTTTGATATGTGTGTGTGAATGCTTTTCTGATATCATTTTGAATGTAAGCTCACGGTTTGCAGTGACTCAATGCAGCTTGTATCTGTTGCCAGTGTCCCCTCCTCCCTGTTCAGAGAGGGAAGATGGCCCAGAGGAGATGTGACACTTCCTGTAGCTGTGTGTGACAGGTCTGGTGTTATTTGCTTACCCAGGCAGCCAGCAGGCCTACTGCTTCCAGACAGGGCACGTTTGTATGTGTGTGTATAAGACAGATGGGGTTTGCGCCGTGTTTGTTTTATTGTTTTGCGTTCAGTAAATGAGACACACATGGGCTGATAAAGGGACAGGAAAAGATAAATGATCAATTAGAGGCTTCACCACAATTGCCTGCAAGTCTCTCTGGTGTCTGTGAAACCAAAGTAGGGAAATGAGACTGACAGAGAGAAGAAGAGAAAGGGAAAATGAAAAATAGAGAGACAAAGAGATCCAGGGTGTATTAGGAAATTCACATTCATTCTGTGCATGTGTGTGTTTGTGTGTGTGCGCGTGCACGTGTGTGTGAGAGAAGCACTAACACTTCCTCTCTGTGTGGCCGAACTCAGATGAGAAGCCTGATGAGAAGTGGATTGTGTTTGACGGGCCAGTGGACACGCTGTGGATCGAGAGCATGAACTCTGTAATGGATGACAACAAAGTCCTCACACTCATCAACGGAGAGAGAATCTCCATGCCTGAACAGGTACCGGTGCCAGACGATACTCGGCACACACTAAAACCTCTAATGCTGCCCGCCCAGGGTTATTTCCCTTCTGATCCCAGACCTGATACTGTGCACTTCACCTCACTAACCCATCAGGGTACTACAGAGAACTATTTAGTATTTCCTGCACTTATGACCTTTTTCATCAGTTATTGGGTGAATCTCGTGAAGAAATGCCTAAGGCATCTAAAAAAGCAATTATTCAAAGGTTTGGTTCAGTCAATTTTTTTATTTTTAAATATATTAATAATTGTATTCAGCAAGGACACTTTAAATTGATAAAGTATCAGTAAAGGTTTATTCTATTATTTTATTGTAATAATATTTTACATTATTGATGCTTTTACTGTATTTTTTATTAAATACATGCAGACTTGGTGAGACAAAAAAAAAAAACTTTCAAAAGCAAAAATAAATAAATCTTAACAAGCCCATACTTTTGAATGGTAGTGTATTTTGCATCAAGAAAAGGAAGCTTTTTTTTTTTTACTATTCAAATGTTTTGCATAGTGACATTATTTTTATGCCAAGCATTTTCTCCCCAAAATCTCATTACAATTATGCATTACTATAATACCACAAAAATGTTTGCTGTAATGAAAAATAAAAATCTCTGTAATGCAATTATGTTGCACATTTTTACTTGTTTATTTAATAATTAATTTATATACAATTATATTTTTCTATTATAATGATGATGATGATTATTATTAATTTATTAATATTAGAATTTAGGTGGGAAAATCAGCTTAAATGTCATAGAAATAAATGTCGCAATACATAAAATCAAAATGGCCCTAAAATAGATTTATTTTCATATACTGTGTGCAAAATAACATGTCTTAATTATTTATTTTGTTTTAGTGTAAAATGGGACGCTGTCATGTTCTTGAGGTTTCGTGAGATTCACTTTTCAGCTAAGTGACAGTTCTGTGTGTTGCAGGTCTCATTATTATTTGAAGTGGAGGATCTAGCTGTGGCATCTCCTGCTACTGTGTCTCGCTGTGGAATGGTTTACAACAACTACTCTGATTTGACCTGGAAGCCTTATGTTCAGTCCTGGATGGAAAAACGCCAGAAGGTTATGGGATGCAATGTGAAGCATCGTGTTATACATTTAGCAAAGGGCTACATCTCTCTCTCTTTCGCTCTCAGGTTGAAATGGATCATCTCAGGCAGCTGTTTGACCGCTACATAGACAAGACGCTCACCTTTAAGACGACTCACTGTAAGGAGCTGGTGCCCATCACTGAACTGAACGGAGTGGCGTCGCTCTGTAGGCTCTATGACTCACTGGCCACTCGAGAGAACGGGGTCAGAACACTTTCACTTCTTTGATTTTGTACAGCTAATAATGCAACTGTAGATGGACTGTATAACTGACCATCATTCATGGAACATCAGTGTATTACTCAAAACATTTAGAATGACATGAGGGTGATTTTTGTTATTGGGTAAACTAGGCCTTTAAAAGCACTTTTCAGCACTTATTCTTCTCTGCGCATCTTTAGTAAAACCTGACAGTACTATTTTAACAACAAAACAGTAAAACTGGCCCTAACTCTCTCTGGCTGGTCAGGTGAACCCAGCGGACTCTGAAAACTTTGGCCGTATGGTGGATCTCTGGTTCATCTTCAGTCTCATATGGTCTGTGTGCGCCTCTGTAGATGAGGATGGACGCAAGAAGATTGACAACTTCCTGCGGGAAATAGAGGGAACTTTCCCTAACAAGGTATACATTGAGCCAAAATGTGTATGAACACTTACAAATGAAGTGTGAAATTTCTGTGCCATTAATGTCACCATATAGAATTGCAAAATATTGACTTAAATACATGTTAAGTGATTTCATTTTTGTAATCTAGTTTACACGTTTTAAGTATCTAAATACTTTTTGGGGCCACAGTGTACATACAGTGTGAAATAGATAACATGTTTGTGTAATTAATGTAAATGTATGCACGCACATACTCACACATGCTAATGTTACATGAAAAGTACTGATGCTCTGAATCTAGAATACATTTTTAAGCCTTTTTGCCTACAGAAACAAATATATTACTGGAGAAATAATCACCTTGTATTAAACCTCAGGACACCATCTACGAATACTACGTGGACACCAAGAACAAAACGTGGGCGTCATTTGAGGACAAGCTGCCCAAAGGCTGGCGCTATGCCTCCAAGTGAGATGTGTGTGTGTGCCCCCATCCTCCCCCTATTCAGGGGTCTCTGCCAGCCGCCTGCGGGCTCAGTCAAAGGCCCCTCGCCTGGCTCCCTCCCAGACTTCTGAATTCCCCGTCTATTCATATTTCTCATCTTTTTCATCCTTCATCATCTCTCTCTTCTCTCCCCTGCTCTCATTTGTCATGTCAGTCCAACTCTTTCCCCTTCATTGTCCTTTGTCCTCTTGGCTCTCTTATTTGTCCCTCCCTCTTTGTCGGCTGTCCATTTTTCCATCCTGGGGTTCTTTTTTTTCTTACCTGACTCTTTTTTTATCCCTCTGCTCATTTGAAATGCTACAGCTTTCAATTTTCAGTCTTTCAATCAAGACTTTTCACCTCCTCTTCCTCTTCGGTATTCTCATTCATTCTGCTCTCTCAACTCTATTTCCTCCCACCCATTTTGCTCTGTCTTTCTCTCTCTCTCTCTTGCTCTGTATTCTATTTTTTCTCTTCATTTTTGTCCTCTTTTTAAAGCATGTCTCATACTTAGCCGTCCCACTTTTCAACTTTCTTTCTGACGTCTTTTTAATTATCATCTGTCTCTCTGCAGCGCTCCGTTCTATAAGATCATGGTCCCCACAGTGGACACTGTGCGCTATCATTATCTGGTCAAGGCTCTGGTGTCCACTCAGCACCCTGTGCTCCTGACGGGTCCGGTGGGGACAGGAAAGACTTCAGTGGCCCAGAATGTCCTGCAGAGCCTGGACTCAGTCACGTGGGCCATGCTCACCATCAACATGTCCTCACAGGTGATGAAAAACACTTTTAGTATTAGTAATAAGGTGAATTTTGATCTCAGCAGAAGCACTTGATAAATGCCAAGGATGATCTCAAAGATCTCTATAAATAATAATAATTTTTGCTGTAAAATATCTAAACATCTTCAGGAAAAAGATATTTGAAAAGCAAAAGTTTGGTAAGGTAGCACTTAAAGCTGCAGTCCGTAACTTTTTTGTGTTCAAAATTTATATAATAAGTGAGTACACCATGAATCCATTTTCCAAACCATGTTTTTGGCTTGTCCTGAATCACTACTGTACACATTTAATAAGTGTTTATATTCAGACTCTTTTAGACTGGTTCGAGTAGGTACCGCTGCGGAGTAGCCCAGTGCCTGCGTGATTCGTCATAGACATAAACAGAGAGAAGTAGTTCCGGCTACAATATTCTTCTGCAAGACGCACGCAGTTCTGTTTATTAACCGCTAGAGCGCCAAAAGTTACGGACTGCAGCTTTAAGCAAGTGTGCAGGAATATGAATATATCTTGAAATATTTTTTAATTTCTCTTTTTTTTAGGTTTATGATGCATTTATTTATTTATTTTAACAACAAATAAAAGCACTGTTGTATTGGCAAGTGAAATATTAGCAAAGTAAGCTTTAGTGCACTGAAAGATTGGACTGGAAGAGGAAATGTTGATAATGGCTATTCATGAACCATCACCATGTCTCTCCGAGGGACTGCTCCTGTATTAAGTGAGCTGTAATTTAGGTTGAATAAAAGTAATAATGAATGAATAATAGGTCATTTTAGTTTTGTTAAGAATATTTTGTAGCATAAAAGACTGACATATTAAAATAGTTATGAGTTCTGGTGCTTAGAATAAAAATATCTCAAGAGAACAAAAATGAAGTGTATTATTACTTTCAAAAGTTTGAGGTTGGTAAGAGTTTTTTTTTTTTTTTTTTAAGTTTATATATGCTCATTGGGGGTGCATTCATTTGACCAAAAATATAGTAGAAACAGTAATATTATGAAATAGTATTATATATAATTTTTTTCTATTTTAATATATTGTAAACTGTAATTGATTCCTGTGATCGCAAAGCTGAATACTCCAGTCTTCAGTGCAACATGATTCTTCAGAAATCATTCTGATATGCTGATTTAGTATTCAAGGAACAGTTTCTGTGGAAACTGTGATACATTTTTAAAGATTCTTTGACTGATAGAAAGTTCAAATGAACAGCATTTATTTTATATACAAATCTTTTATAAATGTATTTATTTATTTATTTAGTCATTTAGCAGATGCTTTTATCCAAAGCGACTTACAAATGAGGACATTATAGAAGCAATCAAAACCAACAAAAGAGCAACAACATGCAAGTGCTATTACAAGTCCTGGTTAGCCTAACGCAGTACACGTAAAACTGAACAGTAGTGTACAATCACACACAGAACTTTTAATTCAGTCATCCCCAGAATGCTCACAGCGCTCTACCTCTGTGTGTGTGTGTGTGTGTGTGTGTGTGTGTGTGTGTGTGTGTGTGTGTGTGTGTGTGTGTGTGTGTGTGTGTGTGTGTGTGTGTGTGTGTGTGTGTGTGTGTGTGTGTGTGTGTGTGTGTGTGTGTGTGTGTGTGTGTGTGTGTGTGTGTGTGTGTGTGTGTGTGTGTGTGTGTGTGTGTGTGTGTGTGTGTGTGTGTGTGTGTGTGTGTGTGTGTGTTAATCAGTGTGTGTAGTGATATTTTAGTAGTCCACTCTCACATCTGTAATGAGCTGAGTCATTGCTCAGATGGCCCAACCTGACGAGCAAATATTAGAACACATGGTGAGAGCTCTACCATCATCATCATCAATCTCCAACTATCATCATCATCATCATTTGTTCTTATAATAAAGAGTTTTCCACTAATCTCCAAATCTGCAGTCACGCTCACTGAATATTTTATCGTCTTTGGGTTTACTTGCTAACGTTCTTGTCTTAATAACATTATTTTTCTGTCTTTCTTTCAGACTAGCTCTAATAACGTGCAGGAGATCATCGAGTCTCGAGTGGAGAAGAGGATTAAAGGTGTGTATGTTCCAGTGGGAGGGAAAAGAATGGTTGTTTTCCTGGATGATCTCAACATGCCTGCCATGGACGACTTTGGCTCCCAGCCTCCTCTGGAGCTACTCCGCCTCTGGATCGACTATGGCTTCTGGTACGACCGCCAGAAACAGATCCTCAAGTGTATCAAGGTAAGACTGTGTGCACGCATTTTATTCGTTTTCATATGAGTATATATTTTAGATGTGCATATAAATACATGTCTTCTCTCTTTTTTTGCCATGATCTAAAAGGACATTTTTCTGCTGGCTGCTATGGGGCCCCCTGGTGGAGGGAGGACTCAGATATCAGGACGCCTTCAGAGTCGCTTTAATCTTATCAACATGACATTCCCTGCAGTGAGTCGAATTTGACTCTAAGCTAGGTGTAAATTGAGGAACTTATGATGGAAGTATGACTGCAATGCTTTTCCGTTGGTGCACAGCATGTAAAAGCTTTATAGTGTAAAGGAACTATTGATAAATAACTAAAAAGGAAAGAAACAATTCATTTTTATGCAAATAAATTAGAAAGTAAAAGGACTAATCACAATTCAGTATTAAAATATTATGATGATTATGAAGCTGTTGTTTAAATACTGAAAACTCTGCAATGATGTATGAAAACTTTAATCATACAAGTAGTGTTGATGAAACAATCAATGAAATGAAACATGTAAGGATGAAACAATCAATCTGCAAAAGTTTAAACGGTGTGTCCACATTAAGTGGTTTACACTGGATTTTACTCCAGCTGTGCCTAAAAATAATCATAAGAAGAAGAAAGTTATAGGAATTTCAAAACCGTTCTCGTATAGCAAGCACTGTAATAAACCATGCTTTAAAGCACATGACTACAGATGTTATATTTGGATTAAACCAGTTTGAAACTAGTTTAAAGCCACTTGCAAATAAGAAGAAACGCAAGCAATTTATCATAAAGGAGTCAATAATTTTAGGAGTGAGTTATGAATGAATGATGCATTTATATAGCGCTTTATTATGTGTTGCTGTACACCCAAAGCACTTTACAATCATGTGGGGATCTCTCCTCAACCACCACCAGTGTGCAGCATCCACTTGGATGATGCGACGGCTTCCACAGGACAACGGCGCCAGTGCGCTCACCACACACCAGCTACAGGTGGAGAGGAGAGAGAGTCATAGAGCCAATCAAGTGGATGGGGATTATTAGCAGGCCATGATTGACAAGGGCCAGTGGGGGGAATTTGGCCAGTACACTTATTTCAAGTTTTCATTAAAAAAAACTGAAATATTTTATTTGAGTTTTATGTCACACTTTCTGAATAATGAACAGTTTTTATTAAAAAAGAATCAAAACGACATGCATTATTTCAGTTGTTAAATTCTGAATATATAATTTTTTACATATATTTTTTGTTGCAAAAAAGCATTAAACATCATATAGAAAACTGCTTTATATATATATATATAAATACATAAAATGGATACTGTTTTACTTGAAGCAGTATATTCACCCCAAAATGAATCAACATTTACTCACCCGTATGTAGTTCTTTCTTTCTTATGTAGAAAACAAAAGGGATGAGATGCACGAGGGATGAGAGGATGATGATTGTGACTGTCAAGCTCCAAAAAGCACATAAAAGCACTGCATCTTAAAAGCACCATAAAAGGGGTCCAAATATCTTGTGCTATATTCCAAGTCGTATGAAGTCATATGATAGCTGTGTGCAAAGAACAGACTAAAATTTGAGTCAGTCTCTGAAAATCTTGTCCACCACCCATTTGAACCTGCTTCAGTGATATATGCAATAATGTCTAAGCCTCATAAGTGAAGCACTCTCTTTTCTCAGATGGTGGTTTAATATGATGTTTCTGTGCATCAAATTCACCAATCACTTTTCCTCTTTTGTCTTATCTGCTCTATTTATCTTCTGTTTTATCCGCCCCTGTAATTCCCTCTCCTCTTCTATTCTCTCCAGGAGTCTCAGATAAAGTGTATCTATGGCACCATGATCAGTCAGAAGCTGCAAGAGTTTGAGGAGGAGGTGAAGCCCATCGGGGGGGTTCTGACTCAGGCCACCCTGGAGCTCTACCACGCCATCACCTCCCGCTTCTTACCCACGCCCGCAAAAATACATTATCTCTTCAACCTCAGAGATATCTCTAAGGTACTTAACATCATGTGTCATGTGTGATTGTCTCTCCTCTGGAAAAGGAGCAAATTATGGTTTAGTTACACCCAATCTGAGCGTAATATCACTTCGATTCAGACCGATTGATTCCAGAAAGATTAAACAAAACATATCAGTCCACTTTGCCACTTCAAGACTGCATGCCTAAGATTCAGATGCGTTTGAGGAAAAGAGTGACTGACCGAAAAAGACTGTCTCTCACTTTTAATCAGAGACACGTACATGGTCGTACAAAATAACTTTTCCTTTTCAGAACCTTTTCAGAACACGCTTTGAAAGCACCTGAGACTGCAAGGACACTTAGTGTATTTCTTTTGAACTTGATCAGACAAAAATAAAATCTATTTTTTTATACCTAACAATGAATTAGACTGAAGGCTTTGTCCATGTTCAATATGTCCTCCAATGCAGGTGTTCCAGGGTTTATTGCGAGCACACAAAGACTTTCACGACACCAAACAGAGCATCACTCGCCTCTGGATTCATGAGTGCTTCAGGTACAAACAGGCACAGACCTGCACATACAGATACTTGTGTTAAACTAGGGAGAAGCCAATAAAGTTTTGTGTATGTTTCAGGGTCTTCTCTGATCGACTGGTGGATCATGCAGACATGGAGACTTTTGTGGGACTTATGTCAGAAAAACTGGCTTCTTATTTCGATGTTCCCTACCACACAATTTGCCCCAACAAACAGCCTCCTCTATTTGGTACACACACATACACACACACTGTTAGTTTGTGTTTCACTGGGTACTCCTAGGCCTAATTACAGTTTCTATGTGTGTTTTTATTGTAGGTGACTTCCTGAGGGAGCCACATGTGTATGAGGACTTGTTGGACTTTAAAGCTCTTAAGGTTCATATGGAGAACGAGCTAGAGGATTATAACCTCACGCCTGGTGTTGTGCCCATGAGCCTGGTGCTCTTTAGAGATGCTATAGAACATGGTAAGAGTACAGTCAGAGAGAATGTAGTTGTTTAGCATAGTGGTTAAAGATCTAGGCCAAAAGGTTGCAAGTGTGAGCCTACAATGGGAACTCCATGCATGCAATATCACCATTATGCATATGAGCGAAGTTGCATCTGGGTGAATATATCAAGGTGCCATTGAATTATGACATCATATAAAAAGCAAATTCCACCAGTTCTGTTCTTTTGGAGCCATTGGGATTCATGGTACAGTTGTATTACAGCTCTCATCATTTGCTTATCGCAAAACCCATGATTCAGCGCGCACTCTCGAGCCACATAATTCAGTGACCAGTCTCCTCAGTTCTCATTCAGTGCTTGCACAAATATAACTTTCTTCAAAATCACACGCACTTCAGCCCTCAGATCCCCCACGAGCATGAATAATTACCCTTCTCATTCCCACAAAGAAGAACGCAATTGCATTACAAACCCCTCAGCAGGGAGAATAATTAGGCGGCCGGTTCCCCAGCCTATATGTCACTCACCCGCATGCAGGCATTTACTGTCAAAGGCGCATATAAGAATACTTTATAAATGCATCCTGTCACGCACACGCCTCACTGTGACATTAAAGCAGTCTCACATTCAGCTCGGTGAATGTGCCTCGCACGTCACAAACACTCAGTTCAATGACATGCCGCTGCGCATAGCTGATTGATTACGAAATTAGCAAGCATAACGTGTATGTTTATATGCCTATGTGTTCATAAATAATTATGGTTTTGTGCCAATTAGTTTCCTTTGTGATCGGTTGTTTGTTTGGCCTCCTGCAGCAATGATGTGTGCCAGTGTGTTTGTATGCATTGACATTTTAATGCGTTATACTTTGTGTTTGCAAATGTTGCATTGACCAAATGACACACATGATTCATGCAAGTAAATGAACTGTTATGATTCTTATGATGGAAACAGCGCCCTCTTTCTGCCCCCTCAGTAACGCGTTTGGTGCGTGTGATCAGTCAGCTCCGGGGGAACATGTTGCTAGTCGGTATCGGTGGCTCAGGCAGGCAGAGTTTAACCAGACTCGCCGCCTACATCTGTAAGTTTACGGTCTTTCAGGTGGAGGTCACCAAACAGTACCGTAAACAAGAGTTCAGAGAGGGTGAGTTCTACACACAGTTTATAACTCACATTTATTCATGTAGCAGTTGATTTTGTCCAGAGCGACTCAGTACTTTGAAGGTGTACATATTATCATCGTGTCATTCCTGGGAGTCGAACCGTGGCATTGGCATTGCTAGCACCAACTACAGATAAGAAGCCTCTTAAAACATCTCATGAGCTACTTCATATATTTCATGTCTTCTCTCAGTCCAGCTACTTGACCAAGGAAAAGTTAATTAAGTAGCCTGGTTGAGACGCCAGCAAACCAGCATCTAAAGCCATTTTGCCAGTAGTTTAAAGGGTTATATTAACATTCAGGCATGTTAAATTGTATTTCAAGACCAACTAATGTTAGGCAGTTGACTGAGTTATATTTTCAATTTCAGATCTCGATTATAAAGCTTTTTTGAGATATACCAAAGGCTTTGATATTTTGTCCTGTGGCATGTTGTAGTAAATGTTTCCAAATGCTGAGGAATAACACCTCTTGCCATAGCACTCAGGACCAAAGGATCTATTATGTTATGCACATTGTAGCCTTCACAACACGGTTTAATGTGGCCTCAGTGGAATATTTGACATATTTCTTCTCCCCATACAGATATTAAAAAGCTCTATCGGCTGACAGGAGTGGAAAACAAGCCCACTGTGTTCCTGTTTAATGACACACAGATCGTGGACGAGTCCTTTCTTGAAGATATTAACAACATTCTGAGCTCAGGGGAGGTGCCCAATCTCTATAAAGCAGACGAGCTCGATGAGGTGTGTGTGTTTGTATACATTTTTAATGCGTGTGACTGTTAGAGTTAATCTTCTAAGTGACAATGAGAGCAGATTTTGAACATGTTTTGTTTGTGTAGATTCACAATGCTCTGTCAGACTCAGCCAGGAAGGACAATATCCTGGAGACATCAGACGCCATGTTTAACTACCTGATAGAGCGCGTCAGAAACAACCTGCACATTGTGCTGTGCATGAGCCCTGTAGGAGATCCATTCAGGTGCAATTTTGTTTTAGCGTGTTTTATTTGCATGACAAAAAACTGCATTGATATTGCTAAGCATTTGCAGCAAAGCTTCATACAATAAGAAATGGAGCAAACAACAGGGCAAATGGAATAAAAAAATGAGTATCACTTATAAAATGAACACATTTTAAATTTAATTATACTGGGTTTTGAATTTTCTTTATGATCAACAAGAATTAAATAAATCCAATTAAATAAATTGCTGCGTTATTTTACTGTTGTTCTGTACAATCGAATTATTATTATTATTAATATAATAATAATAACAATAATAACTTATTTTACAGTGTAATTCTATTATTGCAATAGTAATTTTTATCTTTATTGATTCCATTTTTATATATACAATTATTATTATTATTATTTATAATGTATAGTCATACTGAATTAATTAAAAAATATATATTTATTGGGCATGTGATCAGATAATCGTAATAATAATAAATAATATTAACAGTAAGGAAAAACAGCAGCTGAGCACATGCCTAATTATTAAAATAAATGAAATATGTAAAACTAAGCATAAATGTAACAAATAATACTTTTAAAAGTATCAATAGAGATTAATTTAAGAACTTGTACTGAGCAATGTGGCAATTAGTATTAATAATGAACATAAAGGAGTGTACATAAAGACAATGAGAAAACGCAATCAGTGTGCTTCATAGTGTGGCAGGCAAAGACATACTGTGCTAGTTATGTGGATATCACATGTAAAGGCATGATTGTAACCTCTTCAGCATTCAGTCTCCACAAAATCCCATGTGCGTGGATTCAATAGCTGACTGTAATACAGCACACATGCATGCCTACTGCTTATAATCTAACATGCTCAAATAGTGAGTCAGCCTTGATTACCATGCTAACATTGAGATCCTTCCTGTGGCTTCTTACGGTTTAAGATCTCTCTCTGTAGGCTTGATTCACCGTGAACGGCAATCTACGGTTTAACCGAACAGACCCTCGCACAGTATAGCTGCTTATAAAGCAACCGATGACTCAGTGTGTGAGTTCAAAGTGGATGCGAGATACAACTGTGTGAAATTAGAGAAAACGACGGGAGTAAACCTCTCTGCCACTGTCATTTCACACACATCAGGAAGACAAAGCTTTGTACTCCATCTGCAATCTCTTTACTGTGTGCTGTCGTAAACTCACAAGTGTCTTCATAAACGATGTAGTAAATTTGGCTTTTCTCTTTCTGTTTACGTTTCCATCTTTAGCTTGCTGTGTCAGTCAATTTCAGCTTCAGGGGCTTTATTGGCATGACGAACAACAGTGAATTTTATATTGCCAAAGCAGTAGCTGCTTAGCTGCAGTCCATAGTTATAGTTTGCCAAATCAATAATGATCAAATATGACAATGAAAATAACAAGGAGGAGCTATAATACAGGTAAATATTGGGTTAAAATGAGAGATGGCAATAAGTAGACGCAGTACATTGCTCACTGGCCCCAGACACCAGCTGGCAAAAACATTCTTGCTTTGTGTAATTATGTAATTATGTCACACTTGCAGCACTATAGAACCATGCATTGGAAATGTTCTCGTTAATCACTCATTTGCATCTGCCGTCACATGAAGGAGGCAGTTGTGTGTAATGTGACCCGTAGGGCCCTGACTCATTAAATATGACAGCCCAAATCATCTAAACACTCACTCTGATTGGTCTGGCAGTGGTCTGACTTTAATAAGCATGATTGGACCGGTGGGTGATATTAGTGTTTGTGACAAATCAATGCAAACCATCTTGAACTGTCTACATAATAGAGGGTTTATGGGTATGTTTGCTTGTGTGTGTGTATTTGTTAAGGAACCGGATTCGACAGTACCCAGCACTTGTGAACTGCATGACGATAGACTGGTTCTCTGAATGGCCACGTGACGCTCTATTGGAGGTGGCTGAAAGATTTTTGCATGGACTCTCTTTAGGGAGCGAGGACGGGGTGAGACACATCAACAGAAAGATGCTCCAATGATTGTTTTACAAATGCTGTCAATGTATTACACACAAATCCACAAAGGTATATTGAGGGCTAAAGAAGTTAAACTCCACCCTATTAAATGATTTTTGACATGAATATCAGTTTGATAAACAATAAGGAAATAAAAAACAGATGTACTTACAATAAAAGTCTATGGGTAAGTGTACAACAGTCCCCCTCCCCCAGACTTCCGTTGAAAGTGCATTACTTTCAATGCATTTTTGTTTGCTTTTAAAGGTGCACTTAGTTGCTTTTTGTTTGTTGTGCTGTCCGTCATCTTGGACTTATACCCGTAGTGGTGTGAATGTAGTTTTAAGATATAAAATATTTTAATAATCTTACCGACCAAAACTTTTGAACAATATCGTAAAACTTTTAAAGAGGGACAAATTACTGAGTGCACCTTTAAATTTGATGCTTCGAATATTCCTTTCACACACTCTACAAGTCCAATAAAATCAGTGACACTCACCCCTGGGCTTTAATTTGGAGTCTTTTTGAGGTACTTCATCTCTTAGTAGCTGTTATTGAATCGTAGTTTAATTGAATTTCAAGTGTCGAGATTCATCAGGAGTCTTCGACTCTCTCATCCTTCATCTCTGTGTGGATCTTTTGTTTTCTTTGAGAGATATATCATACAAACCGTGTTTCTTTTTGCTCACTGTTTTTGAACGGCAAATCACTTTGACTTGAGGTTCTCCATTGAGACTCTCTGTTGTTTAGAATGAGTTCAAGCCTAGTTTTGTTTTAGTCTGTTTTAGGATTAGTTTGGGTTTATCATGCTTCGTTTGTGACCTTGTGCAAGGTTTATTTAAAAAGGAGGCTTCCACATCTTGTCATTTCTCTGGTGGCTTCACAGATCCAGACTAATGTTGCCAGTATCTTTGTGACCATGCACCAGTCTGTGACCGAGTTCTCTCACAGGATGAAAGTAGAACTGAAGAGACACAATTATGTCACACCCACCAACTACCTGGAGCTGGTTTCTGGATACAAGAAGTAGGAATCAAACACACTTTTATCTTTCCTGTTGTTCGTTTTTTTTAGCTGCCATGAAGATTTAAAAGACGTGGTCGTTTCCATTTTACTGTTGTCTGTTAATGGTAACTCTAAATAAAACAAAGTATTTATTCTGAAACTCTCTTTTTTTCTCAGGTTGTTGTCTGAGAAGCGTGACGAGCTCGGAGAGCAAGTGTCTAAGTTGAGAAATGGCTTGTTTAAGATCGACGACACACGCAGTAAAGTGGAGGCCATGTCTGTAGAGTTGGAAGAGGCCAAGAAGAAGGTGGCTGAGTTCCAGAAACAGTGTGAGGAATATCTGGTTGTCATTGTGCAGCAGAAGAGAGAGGCAGATGAACAGCAGAAGGTGCGTGTGTTGGTCTGTCTAATGTTGCGGCTCTTTATTAGGACTGAGAGGTATGACCGAACTCTTATATTATGGTATGAATTATTACAGCTTACCATGATAACATTATACATTGTGATATACACATTTTTGTGGAAAATCAACCTGAATGTGAAAATGTTTTAAATCATATATTAATAGAGGATTTCGTAGTAAAAGAGACTTAAACTTTTTTTAAGTAAGATTTTCAAACAGTTTAACTTTGTAACGTTATAGTTAAAGGCAAAAGATTTATAATGTATCATGTTATAATATATAATAGAATATTTATAGTGCTTTCTATTTATTGTACATCATAAATATGTGTAAATATACTGCTTTATACATGGTACTGGTTGACACAATTCTGCCATCAGATGGTGTATATTGTGATACTGCTCAGCAATCCTCTTTTTTTGTTATTGCATACTGATGTTTGTGTTTGGTAAAATGATATGTGTCTGTGTGTATTTGTGTGTTGTTGTTTCTCTTTGTATGTGTTAGGTAGTGTGCATTCTTGGAATATTTATAACCTTCTAAGATTGGTGGGTTTCTTAATGTGTGTCTTTGCGTAGGCGGTGGGTGCTCACAGTGAGAAAATAGAAGCAGAAGAAATCAAGTGTAAGACCATGGCTGAGAACGCTCAGAGAGACCTAGATGAAGCACTTCCTGCTCTAGAGGAAGCCATGAAGGTCATTCTGCATTCATGCGACTATTACTTTCAATACGACATCATAGAGCTATAGCGCCAACTGAATTTGTGATACATAATGTTTTCATCAGCACATGAAAAAACTGTGGTAATCTTGTTGGACTGTCTTCAGGCTCTGGAGTCGCTGAATAAGAAAGATATGACGGAGATCAAGTCTTATGGCAGACCTCCAGCTCTTGTGGAAACCGTCATGCAGGCAGTTATGATCCTCAGAGGATGTGATCCAACTTGGGCGGAGGCCAAGAGACAACTGGGTACGAGAAAGAGAAAGTTCCAGATCTTTATTAAATCACTCCATCACACTGATGTCACACATGGATTCAGGCACTGGCTCAGGCATGAAATCCATACCAGACTACTGTATAACCAAAATCACATGAGCCAGACAGAGAAAGGGGAGGGTTGGGTGATTCATTAGCATGCCAGGTTATATTTAAAAAGGTCAGCACAATGCGGTAGAAAGCACATAACCACAGAACAGATTGCAGAAAAAAATGAAATATGTGCTTGCCTGAGGCTGAATTCAAGCCATTTGTTTTAGGAGAGGGCAACTTCATTAAGCAGTTGGTGAATTTTGATAAGGACAACATCACCGACCGCGTGCTGAAGACCATTGGACAGTACTGCACGCAGCCCGACTTCCATCCTGAGATCATCGGACGGGTTTCGCTCGCCGCAAAGTCCCTCTGCATGTGGGTCAGGGCCATGGAGGTACAGCAATCATGATCAATTACAACGGTTACAACATCAGAATGGTGTTATGCTGCCCTTGTTATTTATATATATATATATATATATATATAATATTCTAAGGCAAATTCCCACCAAAAACTATAATGGTAACTATATTGCCATTAGCACCAGTGGTTTATTCAAAGCACTTTAAAGTCACCATGAAATCCAAAATGACAATTCTTATTGTATATCTTTTATTTTTTTATTATAAATTATTTATCCATCCACATTAACTTCTCCACACCCTCACAACAATGGCTTGTCTCTGATAACGTGTGCATTGGCGCAATGACTGGCCAATAAATTCCTGTCACCTGTCACTTACATGAGATTGCAGTAATTAGAAAACATCAACCATCCAGTTAATTCCGAATAGACAAAATCAAGTTCCACCATGTATTTTTTTTATCATTCAAAAAGCTGTTTCTCTTAGATATAAGTAACAATAGGGAAGGAAAGACAATAAGACAATCACAATTTCTGTTTTATTCTGATTTAATTGTCTTTCAATATTTGTATTGTTCTTTAGCTGGTAAAACAATGAATCGTCACCACATAAATTCCTATAATATCTTTCCTGAAATAGTGGGTTCTTCTAAGGTGCAGTCAAATCTACTGTTTCTTGGCAATTTTTTTGTAATTTCAGTAGAAATGTGCGAAAAAGAGTTTTGTGTAAGAGTGAAAAAGTTCCAAATTTGTCCTGTTTGCCTTGTTTTTTTAAAGTGACTATTGTTTGAGTTATACTTCTTGCTACTCTTTTGAAAATGGAAAAAAATTTGCCTGCAAAATGTCTCTGAAATTTCAGTAATCTGACTTCGTTTAAGAAATGTTTTAGATATTGCTAAAGTTATCATTCTTGGTATAAAGGGGCCTTGACACTGAAACACATTTTTTATGTTCTCATACCTTTGTGTGTGTAAATTATCAGGTATACGGCCGTATCCACAGGGTGGTTGAGCCAAAGAGAGCCAGGCTGCATGGAGCAATGACTCAGCTGGCTGAGAAACAGGCCTCACTGGCTGAGGCCCAGGGCAAACTCAGAGAGGTCAGCATGTGTCAGTCTGTCCTGCACTATATTCATGCTTGCATGTGGGCGTGGATTTATGTTAAAACTATTCGAGATATAGTGCTAAAAACATGTTTGTGTATGTGTGTCTATAGGTAGGAGAGAAACTGGATCAGCTGAAGCGGCAATATGATGAAAAGCTGGCCCAGAAAGAGGAGCTACGGAGGAAATCCGAGGACATGGAGCTCAAACTGGACCGGGCCGACAAGCTGGTGTCTGGACTGGCAGGAGAGAGAGTTCGCTGGGAGGAGACAGTGACTGTACGCACAAAGACACACATAGTCACCTTGATATTTTATATGTGGCTGTAAAATACAGCCAGGGGTCTCTGATGTGATTGTGAGTGTGTGTGATGGCTCAGGGTCTGGAGAAGAACATGTCCTGTCTGGTGGGAGACTGCCTGCTGGCTGCTGCTTTCCTGTCCTACATGGGCCCTTTCCTGTCCAACTACAGAGATGAGCTGGTCACAAATATCTGGATGAAACAGGTATCTGTCTACCTGTCTGTTATTCTGTCTATCATTTTATTTAAAAAAAATTGTTTGTTTTTTTCTTTCTTATCTGTCTGTCTGTCTCTCTTTCTTTCGTTGTATCTTTCTGTCTGGCAATCTTTCTGTCTACATTTTTCTGTCTGTCTGTCTGTCTGTCTGTCTGTCTGTCTGTCTGTCTGTCTGTCTGTCTGTCTGTCTGTCTGTCTGTCTGTCTGTCAGCAGTATAAACTTCTAGTATAAACTTGGTGCTAGAGATAGATAGATAGATAGATAGATAGATAGGGTTGCGTCAATTTAAAATAAAAAAAATAGTGTCACTAAAAAAAAGTTTGAAAAACACTGATCTAGAGCACTTGCTGTAACTTAATTTATAGTTTTGTATTAAAAACTGGTTCAGTATTGCATAGTATTGCACACTTCACAGGTTAGAATATTATGAAATTATGCAGGTGACAGCTCTAACACTTAATTTCTCTTTCCTCTCGTTCAAATGTCCTTGCCCGAATCCTCCGCTACCCTTTTCATCTCTAGGTGAGAGAATTGGGGGTGCCGTGTTCTCCGGGGTTCATCTTTGCAATGTTCCTGTCTAAACCTACGGCAGTGCGCGAATGGAATATCCAAGGCCTTCCATCTGATGCCTTCTCCACTGAGAATGGAGTCATCGTCACCCGTGGCAACCGGTCAGGCCCAGAGAGCCAATCCCTTAACGCTAATTAGAATAATGATGATATCTCATGAATAATGAGCAGTAATGAATAGTGATTGGAGAATAATTAGCTAAAGATAATATTAAGCTCAGTTTTCTTTGATTGTTCATTTATAGCTAATGCTAATTTCCTCCCTTACACACACACACACACCAAACAGATTAATGGCATTTTGAGATGATGGATTATTAGGAAATAGACTATTTATTGAAAATGTGATATGCATTTATAGTGAGAGCTAATGTTTCTCTCTCCCTGTCCTTCCTCACAGATGGCCACTAATGGTGGACCCTCAAGGACAAGCGCTAAAGTGGATTAAGAACATGGAGTCCAAACGGGTGAATATTTCACACACACACACACACACACACACACACACACACACACACACACCTCATATATATGAGTTCATAGTATCCTTTTACTGAACTCAGACTACATTATTTTGCTGTAAATGTCTTGGTAACAAATACAGACATCAGAGCAGGGCAGAAACAATGAAAACTGAGACTGCCGTGATTATTAGACAGTGTTAGATCTAGTTTTCCATGGAGAAAAACATAACCCACATTCAGTGCCAACATTACCTGCTCAGAGTCACGATGCCTCATCACATGACTCACCGTCTAACCCACAGATGAGCCATTTTCAGAGCCCTTAATTATAGAATACAAGAACTCCAAACTCAATTCTCCCGTGAGTTGGAAACTGTGTCCCCTGTGATGCCGCATCTCCTCACCTGCTCTCTTTCAGCAGAATACACCTTCCATTTATCACTCCCTCTGAACACAGATGCACATTAATACACTCGCTCTCTGTGTCTATGTGCTGGGGCAGAGATGGTTTTGTTTGTTGAACGAACGAACGATAGATAGATAGATAGATAGATAGATAGATAGGATGGATGGATGGATGGATAGGCTGTCAGGTATGTTCAGAAGGAGACATAGGAGGACGCACACTTTAATTTCATCTCTCAGGATAATTTGCTGTTCAGCTTCAGCCTGTGTTCTTCTTCTCTCTGTGTCTGTGACCTTTTCGTCCTCTTCGCAGGTCTTTTCTCATCTGTAGTGGTGAGTGTCTGGAGCGGAGAGTGCTACAGTTAAACGTTGACATTTACGAACAATAACAAAATGACAGAGCCGAACCCTTTTCTGCCTCCTCCAGCTCTTCTCCATCTCTTTCACATGCCATTTTCTTTTTTTCGATGTCCATTTATCACGTTTGAATCATATTTATCCTATCTGCTACCTTTACTTTGTTTCTTCTTAGTTGATGTCATTATCTTGTCCTCTGTGTGTCCTTCAAGTTCTCTTCTAGTCTCATGTTGTCTCTCTCTCTCTCAGGGCTTGAAGGTTATAGACCTGCAGATGCCAGATTTTTTGCGGATCCTGGAGAATGCGGTGCAGTTTGGTTCCCCAGTTCTTTTGCAGAACGTCCAAGAGGAACTAGATCCTTCACTAGCCCCCATTCTCAACAAGTCCCTTACAAAGAGTTGGTCAGTCCCCTCTCTACACACACAAGCACACACATGACTCACCATTGACTGATAACATCGCTTAGTAGTCAGGATGACAGAGTATGCAGGATGTAATTGGTTCAGATTGTGTATATATGAATATGTGTCTGTTAAAAGCATTGTTTTATGTTATAGCTGTGTCATTTACTGGTATAATGCTAATTAAAGGTTATTTTATTTGAAAAATTATTTTTGCTATAAAATTATATTTACATCATGCAAACCGTAATAAATTTAATGAAGTAAAATAGCTAAAAATAAATCTGTATTTTGTTTCTTATACTTAAAAATAGCATAAGAAACAAATTCTCAGGGCCAGATACATTTTCACCACCAGGGCAAGTAAAACTTGGCACAGTGATTAAAGATTTGGCCTGACAAGGTTGTAGGTTCAAATTCCACAAGGAATGATCTGTGGAAATATTGCATATCTCTTGTGTGTGTTCTGTAGGTGGGCGTTTCTTGTTAAAACTGGGAGATAAAGAAGTGGAATACAGTCCTGAATTCCGTTTTTACATGACCACCAAACTGTCCAATCCACATTACACTCCTGAAATCTCTTCCAAAACCACCATCGTCAACTTTGCTGTTAAAGAACAGGTCAGTGTGTGTGTGTTTATAAACTTGTTCCCATGACAGAGGTCTTTGAGGATGAAACATAACTCTGTGTACATCAGGGTCTGGAGGCCCAGCTGCTAGGGATCGTGGTGAGGAAGGAGCGTCCTGAGCTGGAGGAACAGAAGGACTCTCTGGTGATTAACATCGCCTCTGGCAAGAGGAAACTGCAGGAGCTGGAGGACGAGATCCTGCGGTGGGCGGCACAAACGCTCGCACATGTCACAGCTCTGCATTAGCACCTTCATACAAGTGCCACTAACACATCAGTAACTCTAATCAACAGTGTATTTATACTAGCAAGTCTCACATTTTGCACTCATCTATTTTGTTTGTGTGTGTGTACAGGTTGCTGAATGAGGCGTCTGGCTCCCTGCTGGATGACGTTCAGCTGGTGAACACCCTGCAAACCTCCAAAGTCACGGCCACGGAGGTCGCAGAACAACTGGAGATCAGCGAACTGACCGAGAGCCAAATCGATACCGCCAGAGAGGTGAGAGAGGGAGAGGGGGATGAGGGGGAGGTCAAGGAGAGAGAGATGGTGTGAGGGAGGGCGCTGAAAGGGTTGCCAGATTGGATTAAAGATTGCGCCTCTGAATAAGGCAGAGAGATAAAAGACTGCTGAGATGAGGATGTTGATAGCAGGAGAGGCAGATAAAGCTATAGACACCACTCTGTGTGTTTGTGTTTGTTCAGGCCTACCGCCCCTGCGCCCAGAGGGCGTCCATCCTGTTCTTTGTACTGAATGATCTGGGCTGTATAGATCCCATGTATCAGTTCTCTCTGGATGCCTACATCAACCTGTTCACCCTGAGTATAGAGAGCAGCCCCCGCAGCCACAAACTGGAGGAGAGGATAAACAACCTCAACAGACACCACACTTATGCCGTCTACAGGTCTGAAACACAAACTCACACACTCATACACATGCACATATTTACAGAGGTGTTACTTTGTGACTGTGCAGTTTTTGGAGTTTTTTCACTGCACTTGCTCTCTTATGCCCCAGAGGTTGATTTTTATTCAAACTTACAGATGCCTGTAGCATGTACTTTTTTTCATTTCAAAATGCCTTTTAAGAACAAGTTTTATTGTGTCTTAAAGCATAAAAATATCTTTAAAAAAATATTACATTTTTATTCAAACTATTTTAATTGTAACAAAAAATTAATTATAAAAGCTATTTTAATATTTGTGTGCAAATTATATATACTGTATATGCACTACCAATTCAAAAGTTTGGAATCAGTAATATTTTTTAATTGTTTTCGAAATAAGCCTCTTATGATCAACAAGGTTGCATTTATTTGTGAAATATTATTATAAGTTACATAACTGTTTATAAATAAAAATATTTTAATATATCATTGTCATTTAGTCCATTGATGGCAAAGCAGCTAGAACTCCAGTCTTCAGTGTCACATGATTCTTCAGAAATCATTCACATTTCTTATTACCACAATTGAAAACTGTTGTGCTTAAAATATTTTGTGGAAACCGTAAAAAAAAAATTCAGGATTCTTTTTGAACTAGAAAAAGTTTAAAGAACCACATTTAGTTTGAAATGTCACAGTCACTTTTGATTAGTTCAGTGGGTCTTTGCTAAATAGAAGTATTAATTTATTAAAAAAAAAAAAAAACATTTGAACAGTTGTGCATGTACAACTATGTAGCATAACACAATGTTTAAATCTTCATATGTCTCATGCAAATGTAAATACATTTATTTGTGACCCTGGACCACAAACCCAGTCTTAAGTGTCAATTGTGTGAAATTGAGATTTATACATCACCTGAAAGCTGAATAAATAAGCTTTCCATTGATGTATGGTTTGTTAGGATCGGGCAATATTTGGCCGAGATACAACTACTTGAAAATCTGGAATCTGAGGGCGCAAAATAAATACAAATATTGAGAAAATCGCCTTAACATTTGTCCAACTTAAGTTCTTAGCAATTCATATTACTTATCAAAAATTACGTTTTTATATATTTACAGTAAGAAATGTACTAAATATCTTCATGGAGCATGATCTTTACCTAATGTTCGAATGATTTTAGGCATAAAAGCAAAATCGATAATTTTGACCCATGCAGTGTATTTTTGGCTATTGCTACAAATATACCCCAGCGACTTAAGACTGGTTTTGTGGTCCAGGGTCACATTTACTCATAGGAAATTTTCATAAATGATGCACACACATATACAGCCACATATATATAATCATCATGTAGTTCTTGCTCGTTGTCATCTCGCATTTTTTATAATTTTTTAAATCATACTAAGCTGACTTTCAGAGTGGTGTCAGAGAGTTTGATCTGTTTGTAGATACACCTGTCGAGGACTGTTTGAGTGTCACAAGCTCCTGTTCAGTTTCCACATGTGCGCCAAGATCCTGGAGGTGTCCAGGAAGCTCAACATTGATGAATACAGCTTCTTTCTCCGGGGGGGACTGGTGAGAGCGGCAGGGGGGAGAGGGTTTGTGTGTGTGTTCTGGTTCTGAAAGTGGATTTTTGGAAAAGATTGTTTTGAGTTGTTTAAACTCAATGTCCTCATGTTACAGAAAGCAATCTGTGTGGTGTGTGTGTGTATGTGTATGATAGGTTCTGGATAAGGAGAAACAGATGGATAACCCCTGCTCTAGCTGGCTGTCAGACTCTAACTGGGACAACATAACTGAGCTGGATAAACTAACTAATTTCCATGGACTCATGGCCTCGTTTGAGCAGTACCCTCGAGACTGGCACCTCTGGTACACCAATCCAGAACCAGAGAAAGTACCGCTTCCTGGTAATGTGTGTGTGTGTGTGTGTGTGTGTGTGTGTGTCAAGTTTTATGTACCATTGTGGGAACCTAATTTTAGGATATAAGGTTTGGTTTGGTTTGGGTTAGGAATCTTACCATCAGAATGATTCTGGCTCCTTAATGGTTCTTAATGGAAATGAGAGCCAATGTCAGAGTTGTATGGATTTAAAATGGTGTTCTGTCCACACTGGCAGAAGAATGCATATACCATTATCCTGAAGCAAATATCATTCAGTTCTGGTACTTAAAAGAAGGTGCCGGTACTTAAAAAAAATGGTTCATGGTTCAGAGATCCTAGTTAGGAAATAGAAAATATAATTAGAGCAATATGAAAACCTATTCCTCTCTTTCGCTCTCTGCACAGGAGAATGGCAAAAAAACTGCAATGAGCTGCAGAGGATGCTGATTGTACGATCTCTCCGACAGGATCGCGTCTCTCTCTGCGTCACGACTTTTGTCATCAATAACCTGGGCTCTCAGTTCGTAGAGCCGCCCATTCTCGATATGAAGGCTGTGAGTGACACACACACACACACACACACACACACACACACACACACACACACACACACACACACACACACACACACACAAAGATGTTTGCTCACCTTAAACCTTAGTATGAAAATGAATCAGCGTGCAAAGAAATTTACATTTTTTGTTTTTTATATCATAGTGGCTCTTGGGTGAGATGTGAAAATTACAAAGTTTTGTATTATATTAAGGTTAAATGTACTCAGATTGTCAGTGACACCGTTCTATAAGAAGATGACATTTTCACCTTTTGAACTCAGAAAATTTAATGTGAGACTGCTTTTTAACTCTTATCTCTCTGGATCTTTGAACTTAGAAACATAGAAACAGTCAAAATCATCTGCATTTGCACCCAAATTCATTTACACTGTGTGTGTGTGTGCGTGCGTGCGTGCTGTGCGTGTGTGCCTCAGGTTTTAGCAGACAGCTCCATGAGGACTCCTCTGATCTTTGTGCTGTCCCCTGGTGTGGACCCTACAGCATCCCTGGTTCAGCTGGCAGAGACGTCAGGCATGGGTCAGCGCTTCTTTGCCCTCTCGCTGGGTCAGGGTCAGGCACCCATCGCAACGCGGCTGATCAAAGAGGGAGTAGCAAATGGTGAGGTGATCTCTCTGCCTGTTTTTTTGCCACTATTTATCTCCCTGTTTATAGCTTCTTCTGATAACTCTTAATGGTTTGCTCTCAAAATTAAGTTAGATGAGTAGATTGGGAGTTTGGGATTAGTAATATTGATTGATTTATTTATTTAATTATTTAGTTTAGTTTTTAAAATTGATCAAAAGTGAGAGTAAGGCATCCACAAGGTTTTTTTTTTACTTTATTCATCAAAGAATCTTGAAAAAATTGATCACAGTTTCCACAAAAAAAAAAAAAAGATTATTAGAATGGTCTCTGAAGGATCATATTACACTGAATACTGGAGTAATGGCAGTGGTGTAAAGTGTTTCAAAGACATTAGCCATTTTTTCTCTCTTTACATTATTGAATAAGTATAGAGTATGAATGAATGATGCATTTATATAGTGCTTTATTGTGTATTGCTGTACACCCAAAGCGCTTTACAATCATGTGTGGGGGGGTCTCTCCTCAACCACCACCAGTGTGCAGCATCCACTTGGATGATGCGACGGCTGCCACAGGACAACATCGCCAGTGCGCTCACCAGCTACAGGTGGAGAGAAGAGAGAGTGATAGAGCCAATCAAGTAGATCTGTGTACTCTATGTACTCTTTACTTTACAAAGCTTCTGATTAGTAATACTGTTACACATTATATTTTGCATGGCACCTAACTTTTACTGCATTAGTTTATTTCTGCTACAAAAGAAGTGATATCGCCATCTAGGGCACTGGAAGTCTTGAGTGTCTTAGGCCCAATCCCAATTTTATTTTATACCCCTTCCCCTTGTCCCTTGAAACAGAGTGTCAAGGGGTAGGGGTGAAAATATTCCCCTAAGAATTGGGACACCACTAGTATACTGTTTCACGTCATCATACGTCGTCTAACTCCTACAATACACACACCTAAACTGGTGTGTTGGTGTGCATTAGATTCTTACCATTCTATATTAATGCGCTGCTTACTGACACACACACACACACACACATATCGGAGATCGCGCAGCTCACACATCCAGGAGCAAAGAAACTTTTCAACGCTGTCCCACGACTTTTATTAATAACAGTTTAAAACAGAATCGCTACATTATATTTTCTTGCAACAAGAGGACAAAATCGCTGTTTTTAAAGTAAACTCACTCTTTGTAATGAGAGACGCACAGATGCACATACACGCAACTTTCATCTCTCTCTCTCTCTCTCTCTCTCTCTCTCTCTGGCAATTTGGCAATATTAGCGATTTCTAATTATTGGAGGGACTAGCCTCTCTCAATGTCTACAGTGGTTATCGTCAGACATCAATCAGACATGAAAATATGTTGCAATATTGCTGTCAGTAAGTTACCTCAAAAATACAATACAAAGTCTAACAGTGTGGCACTATCTTTAATATGTCTTTAATATGACTTTAGCAACTTTAGCGATTTTTTTTTTTTTGCAAACATTTCTTTGAATAACATGACCGTAAATATGAACTCACGATTGAATGTATCATAAAACAAATAATTACTTTTCATTAAAATCTTTATTAATGCCAAAAATGTTCTCTCAGCCAGCCATGCTGCCGCTGTAGCCCTGTTTATGTTTTAAAATAATTTATACCCCTTCATTTGAAGTGTGGTTCCAAAAATTCTTCATTTGAAGGGGTATCTGGCCCTTTCCCTTACCCCTACCCTTCCAACCAAAAGGGAATCGAGACACCCCTACCCCTTCATGTGAATGCGCAAAGTGGAGGGGTTGGAGGAAGGGGAAGGGCTAAGGGGTAGAAATGGGATTGGGCCTTAGTCACCCAAAAGTATTCAACAAGGCTGCTTTCCGTGAATGAAAGACATACGGCCAAGTATGGTGACCCATACTCAGAATTCGTGCTCTGCATTTAACCCATCCAAATCTGTCCAACCCAAACTTTTTAATGGTAGTATACTGTAAATATTTCACTTTTGCACCAAGAGTCGACCTTGATTTATGGTTTCACTTTTACATTTTGGTTTTAGAAAATAAAAAATTGCTCTCCTCACAAATCAACTTTCTGTTTTGACCCTGAGCATTAAATCATTTGTTGCTTACATTTATGTATTTGGCAGATGCTTTTATCAAAAGAGACTGACACTGCATTCAACTTATAGATGTTATTAGTTCTTGCATTCGCTAGGAACCCATGTCCTTGGCATTGCTAGTGCCATGCTCTGCTGTTTGAGATTAGTAATGTTGCTACTGTAGCTTTATTAGCTTTAGCTGTAGCCTTTGTATCTCTAGTCTCTAAATGACATCTAGGACTGACTAGCCTCTTCTCATATACAATGATTAACAATGCTTCACAAGGTTGCTGAATACTGAATAGATATTGTGTGGTGGTCATATGTAAATGTGCTCATGGTTGTGATGTCACAAAATACTAGGGGTGATCCATATTTAAGGACTATCAGAGTGAATGAATAGCATAAAGACTTGGGAATTGTGTCTTTAGCCAATAAGCAACGACCTAGCTACTTCATAGCAACATGCTAACATGTTTTAAAAGCAGCTTAGCTATCTCATAAAAAATAATAATAACAATAATTCCGGCAAACTCAGCTCACATTTTCTTCAGAAAATGTCAAATCTAATGTACTTTTACTAAATATACTAATCAAACTCTCATTCTCTTTGGCAGGTCATTGGGTGTTCTTGGCTAATTGTCACCTGTCTCTCTCTTGGATGTGTGAGCTGGATAAGCTAGTAGATGAGTTACAAATCCAAGAATGTCATCCAGATTTCCGACTGTGGCTAAGCTCCTCCCCTCACCCAGAATTCCCCATTGCCATCCTGCAGACGGGCATCAAAATCACTACTGAGCCTCCTAGGGTACACATATACACACTTTGCACAGTATAGTGAGATGTTTAAAATGGTGTGTGCTGTAATTAAAGTGGTCTTGGTGCGTGTGTGTGTGTGTGTGTGTGTGTGTGTGTGATCGTGTGTCTCTGTAGGGGGTGAAGTGGAATATGAAGCGTCTCTATCAGCGGGTGCCGGAGTCTCAGTTCTCGCGCTGCTCGAGGCCGCTGCTGTACCGTAGGCTGCTCTTCACTCTCTGCTTCTTCCACAGCATCATCCTGGAGAGGAGGAAGTTCCTACAGCTCGGCTGGAACATTGTCTACAGCTTCAATGACTCTGACTTTGAGGTAGAGAAAGAGAGACAAGGATGAGAATTTTCAATGGTTATGTGGATTTCTGTTTTGCAAAGTATGACCAATGTGAATTGCTTAAATTTAAGTAAAAAAATCAATTTCATGTACATTTAAAGTACATTTATTCCATGCATTTATTTTATAGCTTCCACATAAACTCCACATGGGTCGCTTATATCTTAAATTTGAAATTGCAACATGCGCATACCCTTTTCCCAAATAACAGTAATTATTTATTTTCACTTTTTATGATTATTTATATTAAATATGCTTTTGTTTTTATTTTACAATACAATAGTTGTAAAAAAGTATGAAATCCTGCACACAAAATACAATTAAAAATCTTAAAGTCTTTGTTCATAAAAGTAGAAAAAAATGCACAGAGCAAAGACAAAACTTTTTCAATATCATACCATCATCAGTGACTACGTGTAGATTAGACCCCTGATCTCATTAAAGGGGTCATATGATGCAATTTCAAGTTTTCCTTTCTCTTTGGAATGTTAAAAGCTGATTGTGCATAGATAAGATCCCTGAAGTTGCAAAGACTAAAGTCTCAAAACCAAAGAGATATTCTTTATCAAAGTTAAGACTCTGCTACGCCCCCTAAAACGGCTGACTGTATGTTTTGTTATTAACTTAGTTTAAGTATTTGCTTTTGACTGTTCAAATGCAGAGTTGTGTTGTGTGTGTGTGTGTGTGTGAGAGAGAGAGAGAGAGAGGGTCACAGTGCAACGTTTTGTGTGTGTGTGTGTGTGTGTGTGTGTGTGCTCGCGTGTGTGAGAGAGGGAGACACGGTCACACAACCGTGGCTTGTGTGCAAACACATACGAGCATCATCACTGTCTGTCACGCGACTGTTCCCCTCTCGGGCTTGAACTGATGCTAAAACTAAGGACATTATTAACTGCCTTTACATTTATTTTGAAAGCTAAAGCTCGCGATTATGGGAAGGGGAGTTACAATTCCGACTCGTGCTTGGGTTGTTCGGCCAATCACAATGTTCTGGGTCAGTTGGCCAATCAGAGCAGACTGTGCTTGTCGAAAGGGGAGACTTTGTAGAAAACGAAGCGTTAGAGAGAGGCGGGGCATAGAGGACCTACAATAATGTACAGTATTTGAAAAATAATGTGTTTTTTTATATTAAAGCTTGTCAACATATTCTGTTACACCAAATACACAAAATAATGATCTTTAAAAAAGCATCATATGACCCCTTTAAAGATCTTTCACCATACTACTTCTAAATCAAGTCTATCTAAAAAAAAACATGTTGTATACTTCAATCATATAATACATACATATAAATATAAATAAACATATACCCATAATATATTTAATGTATATGGAAATCTTTTAAAATTTCACATTCAAAATATAAACAATAATCCTCAAAATCACTACATTTCATGCATTTGTAAAGAAAAATAATAGTACAATTATTTTTTATAATTTAATAATAAAAAAATCTTCTTCTTGTATAGTCACATTGATTTAGGAGAAAAACAGGTTTTCCTTCTTTTTTTGTCTGTAGCCGATCTTATTTTATTTGGTCCACTACTCATTTTTGTAGGGTGCAAAATTATTAGGACTTTGGCAGCTTGTCAAATTCATTGTAGTTGAAAGCATGCATTTTATCCACGCACATACCATCAATGAATCTGTGTTCACCTTTGTGTCCTGGTGATGCTGTAGCCTAAATTTCGCATTATATTTTAAGCTCAAGATAAGCTGCATATTTAATAGGTATTGCCTATGGCTATGAAATTGTTATTGAAAAAACATGTTTTAAAAATATACCAAAAGTAAATCTGTGAACTCGCATGCATCTCTGACAAATGTATGAGTTTGTGAAGACTGACTGTTTTGTAATTATTCCACTTTCTTTGTTTTTCAGGTGAGTGAGAATCTTCTGAGTCTTTATTTGGATGAGTATGAGGAAATCCCCTGGGACGCTCTCAAGTTTCTCATCGCTGGGATCAACTATGGAGGACATGTGACTGACGACTGGGACCGACGTTTACTTACCACCTACATCAACCAATATTTCTGTCCTGCTGTTATTGATACGCCCTTCTTTAAGTGAGTTCACACTCACATAAAAAATGTAATGAAGTTAACTGGGAACATCCGTTGTTTAAATTTTTTTTTATTAAATCAAACAGTAACCTCAAAGAAAAAATTTAGCTTTTTATATTTATATAATTTATTAATATCCCTAAAGTGAAGTTCTGGCCGATTTGCCTCACTTCTGGAGACAAATTTGTCCCTAAACCAAAGCCTAGTAAACCTAACCACACGCAGAGAATCCCTAATGTACTCTCTGTTCGGTCCAAACACTGTACAGAGTCTTTAGTGTTTGTATGATCGTCACTTTTAGTCCCAGTTATTGAACATTATGAAGAGATAGAGCGACCCCATATGGCGAGACTGTTTGCCTGGTTGCGAAAGAGCAAGAAAATCTCACACACTCTCACGGACAGATCTTCTCATTACTCGCTCACACACAAACTTTGCATTGAATATATGTCAAGCCATCACACACACACACACCCTTTGATCCCTGACACTCCTCTTTACCCTGCTGTGAGGATTCCCATGTGTCCTCTTCAGGCGGTAAGTCTGCCGCCACAGTTCTGATCTAATGAAGACCAACAGCTCCCCCATGGGGCCGAAAGATGAATCTCATAGCGTCCGGAGTTAAATGTGTTCCATTTCCTCCGAGTCTCCTGGTCTTTCAGGATCCAGCAATACTGCATACACGGATGTAACATCTGCTACTATAGCAACCACATCCTATAATTACCCTCAATCAGTGCCTCCATGGTGACTTGAGTGCACAGCAGTGGCAGCTCTAAAGTTTTAGGCAGTAATAGAAATTAAATAGCATGGATTACTGGACTTGGAGGGTGAATAAGAGCTGGCAGTAATTACAGTATCTGGGAAGTTTTACTGACAAACAGTTTAGCTACTATCAGTTATTTGATATGACCTGTAGATGAAAACTAAAGAAAGTGTTATTTTGAGAATGTGAATGAAATTGACCTACAGCTTTACATTTTTATGAGCCAATACAAGGAGTCACGCCAAGTCTGGCGCAGAAGTATAGCATTCACAACTTTTGCTGATTTTTCTTTTGCCACCTACACTATTCACAGCAAATCCAATGCAACTAAATAACACAGTAATATATATTACTGTGCATATTTACTAGCTTTAACAACTTTTTAGCACATTAAACTATTTAATGGTTCACATCAAATCCTTTGTTAAATACTGCCATGTAACTACATTATAAAAAAGTATGACATTCATAATCAGTGTTATTTTAGTATTATTTATATACTGCTTTAATTTTATTTTATATATATATATATATATATGTAATTTTTATTAGTTTTTTTTATAATCTATATTTAGATTTTTAAATTTCAGTTTGAGTAATTTTAGTGATTCAACTTACACTTATTTTATTTCAGTTTTAATTAGGTTTCTTAAGCATTTAAAAGCTGTTTGTTTGCATATATAGGGTCTCCTCGTTGGTCCATTACTATGTCCCTCGTGATGGGCCTCAGTCCTCATATTTGGACTACATTGGTCAGTTACCAGCACAGGAGCACCCAGAACTATTTGGACAACACCCCAATGCTGACATTGCCAGCCAGATCACAGAGGCTCGAACCCTCTTCCACACACTGCTGTCCCTGCAGCCACAAGTCACCAGCACCGAGGCCATCAGCACTGGAGCCAGCAGGGAAGATAAGGTGTGTATAAAAAATATATTGGATTTACTGTTCTAATGGCAGTTTTAGATATCTTTCAGCATATGTGACACTTAGAATTGAATGTGTAACTCTGTGTGTTTAGGTGTTGGAACTTTCTGCTGATGTTCTGCAAAAGATTCCTGCTGAGATTGACTATGAGGGTACTAGAAAGTTGCTAAAGGATGACATTTCGCCTCTAAATGTAGTACTGCTGCAGGAGATCCAAAGATACAACGCACTGCTGCACACCATCAGGTCTGTTTGTGAGAGCGTAATAGTCATATTTGAATATGAATATTAACATGCTAACCGTGCTCTATTCGTGTGTGTAGATTGTCTCTCTTAGAGCTAGAGAAGGGCATTAAAGGTCTGGTTGTGATGTCCAGCAGTCTAGAGGAGATATTTCACAATATCCATGATGCTCGTGTACCTCCTCTCTGGGAAAAGGTAAGAGAGGACATCTATACAATACATTCAAAAGTTTTTCAAAGTTTACCAAGTTTATTTGATCAAACATACAAAAAAATTATTATGCTATGAAATACTATTACAATTTGAAATCAGTGCTTAAGTGGATATTTGTTCATATTTTAAAATGTAATTTATTACTTGATGACAAAGCTGTATTTTAGCAGCCATTACGTGTCTCATGATCCTTCACAAATCATTATAATATGTTAATTTGGTGCTTTAGAAACATTTGTAAAAACTGTGGTACTTTCTTTTAGGATTCCTTGAAGAATAGAAAGTTAATTTAATGCATTATTGATGAATACAAGTATTAATTTCTTACTAAGCCCAAACGTTTGAATGGAAGTGTACATACACTGTATATCTGGGATTGTCTTCTCTGCACAGAATACATGCTGGCCAATTTGGCCAAAACAATTACAATTTGGCAATTTGGCCAAAACAAGTTATCTTAGTTATCTTAGAGGGTAACATATGCTCCCTCTGAAATGCTATCTAGGTAAGCATCTCACTAGGTTTTGGAGGAGTGCTTATAACTCTGTGAATCACACAAACCAGGTCATGTTGTAGTTGTAATACAGCCTTGCGTGAGTGTGTGAAAGTGGGCTGTGAGGTCAGAGGTGTGTGTTCAGCGGAGAGCAACAGGAGTGTGTGAATGAACGGTTGAGAGGATTGCTCTGTGAAGGATGAGGTGAACAGAGCAACATTTAGAGGATTAAATACACACTCATCTTGGGTTTAAACACTCTTAGTGTTTGTTATAGACTGAAAGCTGCCCGAATCATGTCAAGAATGCGCAGACCTCGGTCCACAAGATGTGGGACTAATGCGCTTGTGTGTGTGTGTTTAGGTCAACAAGAGTAGATGTTAGACCTTGTATTATTCTGATGTAGATTGTGTGTGTGTGTGGGGGGGGGCTTCTTTGTTCATTTCTAAGGATAACTGGACTCAAATAAACTGAATAAACAAAACCATGTTTACTTGAAGATCTTTGGTAAGCGTATGGCCTATATACTAATCCAAATGCCAATCCATCCATCCCTCTATTCTGTCTCGTTTTCCATCTTTCTGCGCCTCTTTTACAAAATAAGTGGAGAGCATCCGTTAAGAATTCCTCTCCAGCTGGGACTGTCCTTCTGCCGTCTGCGGTGCCTCATTACTGTCTTTCTCTTTCTCTCTTTCTTTCTCTCTCCATCCATCAGCCTATCTTTAACACGGAATGCACAGTTCCTCTGTCTCTGTCCAGTGTTATATTTTGGCAGTGAGTCGTTGTATCTTTGCTGAGATGTATGATTTTCATTTGCCGCTGACTCTTTTTGCTGTTCTTCACTCATCATTTCTCTTTTTTCTCCATCTTCCTTTCTTTCATGCTCTTTATAACTGCTGGTTTGTGAGTGGTGGAGGTGTCAGGCCTCATATGTTACATTGACACTGTTGACATAACCCGTTGTGACCTCAAAGGCTATTAAAAGATAACACTCACACCATTTATTGAATATGGTCTTTTTTTCACTGACCAGGTATCAGTGGTGTCCAATCTGTGGCCAGTTCTGAGTAAAAATAAATTAATTATAGCCTAATTGTGACTTTGTTTCCTGCAATTTCATCTCTCATAATGGTGGCTTTATATCTCAGAATAATGACTTTATATTTCGCAATTGAGATTTTATGTCTCATAATGTGTCTTTGTCACAGTTAGCCCCAGGCTTCCGTACCTGTGATGCACCGTAGAAAATAGATGTAATGGTGGAAAATTACTTTGATGTCATTCATGTTAGCTTATTGATTAATAAATTAAAAGCATTACTGACAGAACTAAATTAGAGTTTTAAAAACACTTTTGTTTAAATGCTCCTGCTTATTTTCATAATTATCAAAAGTATAATTTTCTTTACTAAAAACTAATTAGGAGAGCATAACCTCCATTACTTTGATGCACAATTCAAGTCCATAGGTCCCAGTAAGTGTATTTTTTGTACTATTTGCATACTTTTAATAATTATGACAATTTTGAATAAGCTTTTATTTTTGTATTTTTATTTGTATTTTTAATTTTAGTTTATGCTTATTAATTTTATTTTATTTGGATATTTTTATCACTAAAAAATAAATGTATTCTAGATTTAATTTTAGTACTTGTATTACTCCCATTTAAACTCATATTATTTCAGTTAACTCTCAGGTTTGCTTTAGTTTTAGTTAACAATAGGAACACTTGTGCCAATCTTGTGTATGTTCAAAAGTGTAATCACCTGAGCAGAAAACATAAAGTTATGTTAATAAAAGCTAATTAATTTATGCACAATTCATTAATGGATGTGCCCTTAATGCTAGCTGATCTCTGCATGCCAGTTAATTGGTTTTGTCATTTTTAATAGCATGCTATATGATCTCCATTTTTTTCATTGTCACTCATTGTTCAGTGGTGCTGAAATGTTGCTGTTTTACCAGATTTGTCTTTAAACTACCTAGTTAAAGTGCCCCTAATGTGGGTTGTGAAAGGTTCATATTTTGGTTTTGGGAGTGCCCAAGAATAGATTGACATGCATGCATGGTCAAAAAACACTTTCATTGTCTTAAAAATATGCATTTATGTTTTTCTTTTTTGCTAACGACTCCCAACCGGTTCGTTCAACGATTTATTTTTCCAAACCCCTCCTTTGCTCGACGTTAAACTGCATTGATTGGTCTGATGATCCAGTCTGTTGTGATTGGTCTACTGCATGCAGCAGATGTCAATAATGGAACACCCATCACCATTACTGAGCCTACAGCTCGGTGTGACAAACATTCAATATTCATCGACACATTTATAGACAATTGCAAGCGAACAGATATTGCTGTTAGACAGAGACCAATAAGCAGTGTTGGGCAAGCTACTTGGAAAATGTAGTGAGCTAAGCTAACAGTTACTCTTCATTAAATTAATCTTCACTGCACTAAAACTACAGCCCTAGGAAATGTAGCAAGCTAAGCTACAGCAACATGGCAAAAGTAGTTTACTACACTGAACAAAATTATAAATGCAACACTTTTGTTTTTGCCCCCATTTTTCATGAGCTGAACTCAAAGATCTAAGACTTTTTCTATGTACACAAAAGACCTATTTCTCTCAAATATTGTTCATAAATCTGTGTTAGTGAACACTTCTCCTTTGCCGAGATAATCTATCCACCTCACAGGTGACAGCATGATTAGACAGCATGATTATTGCACCGGTGTGCCTTAGGCTGGCCACAATAAATGGCCACTCTAAAATGTTTATAATTTTGTTCAGTATACATCTAAGCTATTTAAAAAAATAATTTGTATATTGGATCATCATTATACCAAGTCAATGCTCTCTCAGTGATCAATAAAACGGTCAGTCAACCAGATAGACAGGCATAATAGTTCAGGTTAATTGTATATTTTTCAATCAAATCAAATCAAATCTCTTTATTGTCACACATCAAGTACACAAGTGTACTGATGGTGAAATTCTTAGGTACAAGACTCTGTGCCATGGCAGTACAAGCAACAAGATATGAAAAATGTACAATATACAACTGTTCCAAACCAATTTTTCCACAAAAACCAGTATCATGTATAGGGCCAGATTTACCTCATATTGTGACGTAGGCAAAATACATTTATGCTGTTGGCCGGAAACCTCCTATTGGTAGTTGGTACTGTGGCTTTATTGTATACATATACATTTATGCAAAGGGTAACACTTAACAATAAGGTTCATTAGTTAGTTAACTAGTGCAGTTAACTAAGAATGAACAATACTTCTGCAGCATGTATTAATCTTATTGTTAATTTCAACATTTACTAATGCATGAGCCTATCAAAATCAAAAGTTGTGTTTGTTAACATTAGTTAATGCACTGCAAACTAACGTGAACTACCAATGAAGGACTGTGTTTTCTTAACGTTAACAAAGATTAATAAATACTGTTAAAAATGTATTGTTCATTGTTCGCTCATGTTAGTTAGTCTGATGAAATATTTTTGTGTGTTACCACATAAATGTATAGGCATATACAGATAGGCTACTTTTATTTGCATCGTTGCATGTGTCATTATATTATTAACATTTCACCAAAATCGAGTTTAAATATGACGTTTTTGACTAGCAAATGTTTTTCCCCGTCATTACCGCCACATCAGAGGCAGTGCGTGCATCGCATTTACGTTTTCATGAACTTGAAGGTTATACCGTTTTCTGTCGCTATGTGAGCGCCTGTTTGTCTGTTATTTGGCCAAAATATGATATTATAAAAGATTTGCTTCGCCCGAGCTATTTGGCTGTGACTTGACAACAAATGGTTGACTAAGACACTCTTCTCTGGATCGGCAGGCCGGGATCAGCACTAAGTTGGGATTCATATGCAAATTATGATAATTTTCTGTATTTTAGAGATGGACGAACACGAACATAAGCGGCTGATTTTATGTTTTAAAGCACAACCGTTTGTTTGTTGTTGTTTAAAGAGATGAGTGATAGCCTATGTTGCTCACTGTAGGTTATAAAGTGCTTATAAAATGTTTTCATGGCAAGCTCAATGTTTCCTTGTTTATATCTTAATAAAATATTTGAGCCTATATTGATTCTCTTACAGTTTTTAAAGGCTCCTATCTTATAGTAAATAATTGTCCGTGACATCAGATATTAAAAATCCATTGATTTATGTATCCACACCCTCATTGTGTGTGCGTGTTCTAATCTGTGTACGGGATGAATTTATTCAGTTATTAACACTCGATCATTGCAGACATTTAGACCTGAATAACTATCGAATATTAAATCACTCAGAGCTGTAAATCTGTGCAATAAACACAGTAAGCACTTTTAATGAGTAAAAGAGACCTTCTCTGTGATAATTTTTTTATTTTTTTATTAAAGACTATAATAACTACTACAAATCTAAAATTACTAGGCTTAATATAGTACAGTGATTCCTGGTTCTTTTTAAAGGATTGAGCCACAAAACCAGTAATATAATTTGTGCATATATCCTATATATCAAAGTATAAATACAAATGTTGCAGAGAAAATTAACCTTTATCGCTTAAATATGCACTAAAGCACATTAATAATAATATTTGCTGTAGGTCAGATTTAATAACAGTTTTAGTAAACAAAAACATTTAAAGCAGGCCTATATGCAAAAAAAAACAACAATAATTATGTGTGTGTGTGTGTGTGTGTGTGTGTGTGTGTGTGTGTGTGTGTGTGTGTGTGTGTGTGTGTGTGTGTGTGTGTGTGTGTGTGTGTGTGTGTGTGTGTGTGTGTGTGTTTCAGCAAGGTTGTTATTCCCATTATCCACACATAAAACCCCAGTTCACGCTGATGGACTATTTGGTATTATTGTCTTATTTGTCACCGCAGTTGTTCTTTAAAACAAAAACATTTGCAGGTTTGTCCTATATCTTACTGAACCACAGTGAATTATCATCATATCCTAAGTTTTTGCTTATCCACGATCCTAAAATAAAGAATATAGGCTACATATAAATTTACGTTATACAAAAAAACTAAATCTCAAACAGTGGATCATTTTTATCAACATCGCCCAGCTAAAACTGCTCAGTCTGCGTCGTGTACAGTGAAAAGTGAAATAATATCTGACTTCATTTAACGTGCAACCCACCTGTTGAGATTGAGGACCACTATTTACGTTCATCACACAGAAACATAATTAATATTTCTCATAGGTGAGGCTATTTATTGCATAGGTAGGACTATATCATAGCCACAAATTTGTTCCCCAGACTTAATTCGTGAGCCGCACATATTACACAGCTCTGTTCTGCCCGAAGTACTTGGAGATACGCCACCAAGTGTTTGATAGGAACTTAATCTAACTAATTCATCATAAGTTAAAAAAACACACATTTGCTAATCGATTCTAACTAAAATCATTGTTGTTAGCACTTAATATTTCTGTAGTACAGCAAAACAGCGTAGATCATTCATAAAAACGTATATTAAAGAATGCTCATGCTTTAATATAAACCAATGAAATTTGGGCAGAGCGACATGTGTCACCCCACCTTAATGTGTCGCCCCGCCCCATCGTCCAGGGTGCACTCTGGTGCTACTCCCTTGAAACAGCTAAAGATTCATTTTAAAAACGACTCTGAGTCGACTCTTTCTTTTGAAAGATAATAACTTTATACACGGAGCACTTTTACATTTGGAACTTTGCAGGATGTTTTAATTCGCTTAGAGCTGTGTTACACACTGCATGAAAGGTCATTTTCAAAAATTCATAATAGGGGCACTTTAAGAAAATCGACAATGGACATCATACACTTGTTCCCATGATTGTGATTAATTTGTCGGAGCAAGGGTTTGGTTGATTATTTAGGGCACTCCATTTTCATGCACAGCTTTGATTTGGTTGCGTGGGTGGTGGGAAAGTTTGAGAACTGCTGCTCTGGGGTGCTAGATCAGATTAAAACATCAGCAGATACTCCATCAAAACCTTTTATCCTCATTTATATCACTCCATGTTGTCCCAGTTTCAAAGGGTAAAAGCGACAGCATTTATTCTGCCTAGAAATATCTCAAAACGTTCTCATTTTCATGCCAGCGAGAACCTAAATGCGTAAAGGTTTTTTTTATGGCGCAGCGTGAAATGAAACTAATCATGAGTATTTTCCTAGTGCTTTGTGGCAGTTGCCGCGTTTGAAATGCTAATTCCTTTGGCACAAGCCACACTCACGTTTGATTTTTCTTTTTTTTATCAAATCCAAATATCATTGTTCTTTGAACACCAAAATAACATTGAAGTGTGAATAATTTCTCGAGTCCCAGAAAACATTGCACCATACTGTTCTGCACCGTCAGATGTATGTTAGTTTAATTGCTCAATTCGAACTGGTTATATAAGATTTGTTTATAACTCTTTCGAGTCCAGACATAATATTATACTCTGCGGCTCAATCACTCAAGATATTCTTCATGATAGACAGTAATGCATCTCATCCAAACCCACAGAAACTCTTCCTTTGTATCCTCTCAATGGCCTTGAGCGGCAGTTCTCATAAACCAACTGAACTCGGAGTTATACAATACTCAATGAAAGGCCTTACTGTAAGCAGAGATAGATGTCACTAAGCTATTTTGTGTCGTTTGAAGTTGATGTTATGCCCTTGACCAGATTTCATTAATCTAGTGTCAAGTTCCTGCTGAGAGCAAGTACTGTTACAGAACAGTAAGATCATTTTAATTACACCACTATAAAAGATACGCATCAGTAATGAGATGCTCTCCATCCTTAGGCGTACCCATCTCTGAAGCCCTTGGCGTCTTGGACGAGGGACCTGTGCCAGCGCGTGGAGCAGTTTGCTCGCTGGGCAGAAACATCTCGCCCTCCTGTCCTCTTCTGGCTGGCTGGATTTACCTTCCCCACGGGCTTCCTCACCGCTGTACTACAGAGCTCTGCACGCCAGAACAACGTGAGACTCGCACACACATAAAGTCAGCAACACATCATGAGACTCATACATATTCACACATACTTAACAGAGTCTTAGCACACTCTCAGGACATCAAACACATGTGGAGAAGACTCTTTAGTGTCCTCTTATACTTAACTCAGTTACACACACTAGAGAGCTCAGTCAAAGATACACTACTGTTCAAAAGTTTAGTGTCAGTAAGATTAAGATTTTTTTAAATACTTTTATTCAGCAAAGACAATACATTGATCAAAAGTCATAGTAAAGGCTTTTAACATTGTTAGTGCTGTCAAACGATTAATCGCGTCCAACATGTTTGTGTTTACATATCAGTGTGTACTGTGATTGCACTGCAAACATCGGTGCACCGTACACTATTTTCACTGTATGTATGTGTAATATATACATAATTATATACACAGTTATATATATATAAATAAAATGTAAATATTTTCATCACAGTACTAATATATACAATAATATTACATTACACACAGTGTCTTTTATTTTGGATGCGATTAATCTAATTGTTACAAAATATTTATATTTCTAGTTCTATTTGTCATCATCAATTACATTTTTAATTACATTCAAATAGAAAACAGTAATTGTAATAGTAGTTCACAATATTAAAATGTTACTGTATTTTTGATAAAATGCAGCCTTGGTGAGCATAAGCAATTTCTTTCAAAAATGTTAACTGTATCTTACTGACCACCCCATACTTTTGAAGGGTAGTATAACTATAGGTAACTAACTGAAGTAACTAGGTAACTATCTGAACTAGATTCAGAATCCATGTAATCAAAAACACTCAGCACCACTGACTTTCACTATATGGTCAAAAGAACAATGCATCATTTTGAAAATATATTTTATTTTACATTAAAGAAGATACTTATTTTTTGGGCGAACTATCCCTCTAAATAAAACAGAATCATGGCTGGAACAAATTCCTATTGATTGTAATAAGTTGTTACTGTGAATGTTAACTGTACAGTTGATTTGTATGCATTGCGTGTGCTATTAATAATGAATATCACTAAATCTGGCCTCAAGCTACATTTTATTCAGCCAGATTATGAGGCAACATGCTTGTGTGTCTGAACAATACTTCCCATCATTCTCTGTAGAAGAACAAGAATGATCAAATACACAGATAGAGCATCAATTACACACCTAACGTCAGTCCTCTGCACTTCATTTTGGTGCACCAGTCTCTAAAACATCTTCCTCTGGATTTAAAGAGAGAGAGAGAAATATGAAATTGCTCTGTGTGTTCATTTTATTCTGAACAAAATCTATTCATTATTACGATTTCCAAACTCACAAGTGGAAACTTCCCAAGTGCAGCATTATATTTCTCATATGGACTTCAATCACAGCAAACTGATGGTCTATAATTCATTTGAGTAACATGCTCGGTAACACATTTTTACTACATTCCATTTACTGACACTTTGCATTCACATTCACTTACACATTCTGCAGGGGACGCAGCACAATCCTGCTCCATTACCTTTCTAATGCCCCAGTGATGATGTTTATTCTTGGGTCCTTTTGGGATCTGCAAACAGGAGCTCTTACACACTCCCCCAAAATCACACTCTGCTGAGCTGCTCAATAGCTTCAGGCAGCACAGCAGCAAAATGAGCTGCATCTGATGATCAAGAGACACCTGCGACGCTTCGGGGCAGCCAATTCTGCAGCAAATGGACTGAAAAACAAATGTCCTAATGTGTAATATCCCCACACACCGACAGGTGGCTAGTAAGAACTGAGGATACACAATAAAGTGGCCATATCTTGTGTGTGTGTGTGTGTGTGTGTGTGTGTGTGTGTGTGTGTGTGTGTGTGTGTGTGTGTGTGTGTGTGTGAGAGAGAGAGAGAGAGAGAGAGTTTTTCTGCTGGCAGTGATTCTGATATCAGTGTTGTGTTTGCTGTGCAGGTGTCTGTAGACACTCTATCCTGGGAGTTCATTGTCAGCACCATGGATGACAAGAATCTGCATTCCCCTCCCAAGGTGAGTAACTGCTGCCATCCGCTGTCCATTAGGAGCTGATGCACCTGACTTCTGCATCTCTCTCATTGCATCTCACTTGCTCTCCCTCTAATGGACAGCGGATGTCTCACTACTAGTCTGTCTCACTACTCATGTGGCATGCCTCCAAAGCAGAAAAACAGCCCATGCCAGGGCTCTATGCTAACATTTTTAATTGTTTGCTAGTTTTTGGTTGCACAGTTAAATATTTTGTTGACTATTGTTAGTAGTTCATAAACATTCACATAATGTTCCTGTGGCTCAGTGGTAGAGCATTGCGTTAGCAGCGCAAAGTTGTGGGTTCAATTCCCAGGGAACACACATACTGACAAAAAATGTATAGCCTGAATGCACTGTAAGTCGCTTTGGATAAAAGCGTCTGCTAAATGCATAAATGTAAATGTGACCACAAAACCACAAAAGTGTCAATTTATCGCAATTGAGATTTATACATAATCTGAGAGCTGAATAAATAATATTTCCATTGATATATGGTTTGTTATGATAGGACAATATTTGGCCGAGATACAACTATTTGAAAATGGAATCTGAGGGTGCAAAAAAAGTCGAAATATTGAGAAAATCGCCTCTCCTTGTGCGGTCTTCATTTTGGGTTGTGCACTCATGGTCTTTGGGGTCTTTAGAGACCCCAGGCAACAAAATGTAATTTTGTAACAAAATAATAGTTTTTTTAACCCAATGTAATTTTACTCTGTTTATATTATATTATATACATTTATATAAATAAAAAGCTGTTTTTGTATAAAAACCTATTAAAATATATAGTTTTATGTAAAATTCACTTAATAAACGACCCACATTTCTAGCTTTCATTCATGGGGATAAAATGGATCTTTTGACATGGTTTCGTGTAAAATTTTTGCCCATCGTTTTAAAATTTAAAAATTATAATTTTTACCAGTTGATGGCAGCAGAGCTCCAGTATTTGCTATTTGACCAGCTTAAAGATATCTTTTCACAAGTTTTTTTCACTTGGATTCATATCTACATATTATGAAATCACAATTATAACAATAAAAATTACTAATAAAAACAGATGATTTAAATAAATGATACACTCTAAAGACTCCAGCTTTTCTCTTTGTAACATCTTGTTCAGGTTTGATTCTAATCATAATGTAACATCATTGAAAAATGCTAAACTTTGAAAAAAAGTATATTTTATTGTTATAATTGTGATTTCATAATATGTAGCTATGAATCCAAGTGAAAAAATAAATCCTCCAAAAACTACACAAATATGGAGTAAAACCATTAATAAATAGAGTAAAATTACATTTGTTTAAAAAAAAACTATTATTTTGTTTCAAAATTACATTTTGTTGCCTGGGGTCTCTAGAGACCCCAAAGAACATAAGTGGGACTGTTTTTTTCACACTAACATAAAATCAAGATATCATTCCATTTTTTTTTTTTTTGTAGATCTAGAAAGTGTTGACCACCGTACAAAGTCTCGGTGGTCAAAGCCATTTGGACAAAGATTTTAAAAATAATTTTGTTGTTCAAAAGTAATAAAGTTGTTCAAATTAAGTTCTTAGCAATGCATATTATTAATCAAAAATTAAGTTTTGATATATTTATGGTAAGAAATTTACAAAATATCTTCATGGAACATGATCTTTACTTAATATCCTAATGATTTTTGGCATACAAGAAAAATAGATAATTTTGACCCATACAATGTATTTTTAGTATTGCTACAAATATACCCAGCGACTTAAGACTGGTTTTGTGATCCAGGGTCACATATAGTCTATTCAAAAGTTTGGGTTCAGTAAGATTTTCCTGTATGTTTTTGAATGTTATATATTTTTTTATCTTATGCTCCCCAAGGCAATATAACAATACAATATTGTGAACTATTATTAAAATGTAAAATAACTGTTTTCTATTGTAAAATTGTATTAAAATTCACATTACATTTTATATTTATTTATATGTGACTTATTTATGTCATGGCAATGCTGAATTTTCAGAATAAATTACTCTAGTCTTCACTATCACGTCACATGCTTAATATTTTTCAGGATTATCTGATAAATAGAGTTGAAAACAACAGCATTTATTTGAAATAGACATTTTTATTACATAAATGTCTTTACTGTCACTTTTGTTCAATTATCCATTCTTACTGAATAAAAGTATTAATTTCTTAAAAACAAATCTCGCTGAACACAAACTTTTGAATGATAGTGTATGTCAAACTATAATTAAGCTCATAACTATTTAAATGTATACAAATAATAATGTAACATTATAGTGTTCCATAATGCTAATAATTGAAGTTATTATAAAGTCTTAACAATATATCTGTATGAGGTGCACAGAGTGTGTCACATGTCTATATGCTGTTAATTTAGGTAAACACTAATTATCTGGTGAACAAATAAATCCTTCTACTATGAAGGCATGGATCATCAATATTAATTCATTTTACTTGACTGTATACTCACAGGCCCAATTAATATTTAAGCACTATATGTTTATTTTCATCACAGAACTTAGAGGATACATTTTTTGTGATCAGAAACATTTGAAAAGAGTATAACCAAATTTACAGAGCACAGGGGTTTAGAGAGATGTCTTACTATTATAACACAGCATCTTAACAACAACAAAACAGCAAGATGTGACGGAACAGGCAAGACACCCATGTGTGTGAACTGACTGACAACTTGAAAAAAATGTAGATGGATTGTAAGAACAAATTTTGTGTGAACACCCCTTTAAACTCTGCTGACCAATTACTGTGTGTAACTTAATTTCCATGAATAGGGAGTTTGCATACTTATGATATTTGCTATGAATTTGTACATTTCAGTTGGTCGTCACTGGTCAGTGTGGCCAATTAGTACTTTAAATTTCCACACATTTACTTGCCAGTTAAATTCTTACACTGGAGGCCGCTGCGTGCCCTCTCTCAATGTCTTTGTTTTGCACTCGACCTCTTGTTTTTCCCCTTCTCTCCTTCAGGATGGAGTGTTCATCCAGGGGCTGTATCTGGAGGGGTCGGGCTGGGATAAGAAAGCTTCCTGTCTGGTAGAGGCAGAGCCCATGCAGCTAGTCTGCCCCATGCCCTCCATCCACTTCAAACCTGTGGAGAGCCGCAAGAGGGTCGCCAAGAGTGAGTACACAGTCTTACACACATCCCTGTATTACAGAGTCTTCTCTTTTGAATTCAGCTGTCAACTTTATGTCAGTACATTCAGTAAGTGCTGGTGTTCTGGTGTGTGTGTGTGCAGATATGTACACCTGTCCCTGCTACTACTACCCCGTGAGGTCCGGTGGTAGTGGTCGGCCGTCATTCGTGGTAGCCGTTGATCTGAAGTCTGGAGCTGTGCCTCATGATCACTGGATCAAGAGAGGAACCGCTCTGCTCATGAGCCTTGATAGCTAAACTCAAACTCACACTTGATTAACACTCCATGTCTAATTTTATGCAATGCACAAGCACTTGTGATACCCTTTTACACACTGAGCAAATTTAATTTAAGAAGAGAATATAATATGTGCTAAATCACAAGAGATTAAATGAAAACGCTAGCAAGTTGTTAAGTTTTATGGATTTAATTTTGATGTGTTTATTAAAACAGCTCAGCATTCTCTCATTTATTGGTGTTGTAGATTTTCCAGACAATTTTTTTTATTAATTAAAAAACTATTTTTTATTAATATTTTAGTGACAATGTTCTACTATTTGAATTTTTGGAGGAACCTAGGCCGTTTCTTTTGATTCAGAAGATTTTGATTCAGCATCTGACGTTTGTGGAAGTTTTATTTGGTCATACAGGGTTTTAGTATAACATTACTGCCAATACGTGCAGCAGCATCATATACTGTTCAAATAAAAATACTATACTGGTGAGAACTTTTGTGTGTGTGCATTTTAAAGAAGTCTCTTATAAGCACCAAAGCTGCATTTATTTTATCAAAAGCTATTATTTGTGAATTATTGGTGCAATTTAAGGTAACTTTTATCCATTTATATATATATATATATGTATATTATTTTTTTTCCTGTGATTACATTTTTATTTTTCAGCAGCCGTTACACACAATCCTTGCTAATATGCTGATTTGCTGCTCAAAAAATTATTATTGTTATCGATGCTGAAAACAGTTGTGCTGCTTAATATTTTGTGGAAACCATGCTACTTTTTCAGGATTCTTTAATTAAGAGAATTATATAGAGGCTTCAACATTTTACTATGTAATAGTACTAAGTCAAATGTTGGCCAGATTTGTTATTCTGTTTGATATAGAAGGATGCTCATGAAAGAATAAGGAGGTGAAGCCACAGTCTAATCCTGTTTCCCAGTAGGATTGTGCTTACAGACTTGTTGCTTTGACAACAACTGTGTGATGAACTGAACAATCCAGGGTTGTGTCAAATCAGCAGGTCCAGCTAACTCCGTTGCCTGCAGATGAAAATGAGGACCTATAGGGCAATCTAAGTGCACATGCCTAATTTCTAGTAATAGAGGGTGCTATAATTTCAGAAAATTCTCAAAATTGTGCAACTGTGATCCAATTAGTTGAAATTTACCACCAAATCATCTGCATCCACAAGACTTATTCCTTCAAATTTGACAGTTGTGGTCATTTACTCCACTTTTCCAGTTGGCTTGGACCTCGATGATTGACGTGTGCGGCTTTATTTGTTCTTTAGAGCCGGAGGCAATCTTCTCAGGACACTCATAGGGTTGAGGGATTTTTTGGAAGAAGAAAAGAACGAGAGCAGAGAAACTGGAACAGAAGAATAGTTCTGAGGGAAGGGGAGAGAGAAAGGGAGGGTGGCCTCCGTGTAAGGCTGCTTTCACTCTGCCATCCTCTTCTGAAAGAGCCAGACTTGCTCAGACTGTAAGGAGCTCTTTATTCAGCCACAGGTCTGTGTGTCTCTGTACCTCTAACTAGTTGTTGGGGTGCTCATAGCAACATGTCTAATTCACATTCAAATTGGCCTCCAAGGCGCCATTGTAATCGTTTAGAGCACTTCAGATTTTTTTCTTAAAAAAATGGAAGTTAAAAAAAGAAGGGAGAGAAAGACATCTTTTGAGTCGCAAAATGGAGGATTTTCAAAGTCCCCAGGGTTTATTCATCACCCCGATGTTCCCACCTCAGATCCATTGAGGCTGTGACAGGGGTCCTTCACAAGAAGTAACCTGCATTTCCTCACATGAATCTGACACTTGTTGCTCCCGGCGTGAATGTAAATCCTGGACGGGCTGAGCTCTGTTCAGATTTCTGTCTGAATCCTCCTCTCAGACACCAGATGAGAACTTCATAATGATCTGGAAGTGCCAGCTGAGGACAAGTGGACAATCAGATTTGCGTTTTGAGTGATTTGGGTCCCTCAGGGACACCGGTCCCGAGTCTCGCTACATTTGAACTGACATAATTGAGTTAGCTCTTCTCTGTATAGTATTGCATCAAACGTTCTCCATCTGTGTATTCAATTATGGCAGTGAAGCACCAACCACAGACATTCCAGGAGGAATAAACTGAGCACACACACACACACACACACACACACGGCCCTCAACTGCACACCTAATCAACTGTTGCCTAAGAAACAATGCCCACCTGTGATCTTTGAATTACATTTGACCCACAAAATATTCAATTAAAAATATTAACATTAAAATGAATGGACTGTATTTAAATGACTGCAGTGTTAAGGGTTTAAAGACACCCGTATTGAAATTGTTGGTCCCAAACAAATGAAAAAAGCTGGTCCTAAATGTATTATGGTTCACCCAATATGGTTCAAAATGAAGCCACATGACCATAATGTAGTTATTTTATAAACACTTTTAACAATTTATTAAATGTATTTATTAACCATTTATTACAAATGTATTACAATTTATTAGAAAGCATATCTAAAGTTTTATATATAATTTTTTTTACACTCTTAGCAATGTCACAGGCCCTGTTTCCAGTGTATAAACGTTATCTTGTAGTCTATTTTCACGGAACAAATATCATAAATAATCTCAAAACAATAGAATGGGTTAATTCACTTGAGATGACACAAAATCAATCCATCCCCATCAACACTAGCAGCCTCACATTAACCCCAAACACAGCCTGCTGGCCCTGGGAACGGACACCCGCTCTCTGCTCGGATTGAGTGAGTGATGGTGGAATTTGGAAGTCCTGAGCGTCCGGGAGAAACGGAGGCGGGGCGGAGCGGGTCCAAGAGAGACTCGTTCACCGAAAATAAACCTGCATGGGGGGGGGGGGACTCGACTGCGAGGGAGGAGGAGAAAGAAGAAGCAGCGAAAGAGTGCAGGGGAAACATACAGCAGAGAGAGAGAGGAGTGACTGCGTTTGCAGCAGATTAAAAACTGCGCATTTTCCAAACGCGCATCTCCTGCTCAGATCAAACTCGTGAGTGGACATGAGGGACTCGCGCCGTGGCACATCCTCGCCTGGCCAAAACCGCATCATCACATTAGCAGACCACAGAGAAGTCGTGAGATGCCTGCGTGCATTTTTGGGGGAGAACACTCTGGAACAATTCTGCGCGCTGATGTTTGCGTCAAATCATCTCCTCTCTTACAGCGGTTTCATGACGCAGCTGCGCCGACATTTTACAGTGTGCGATTCAAATGTGCTCGTGTATGACATGATGAAGGTGCTGGCGGATCGCGCGCTGCGCCGTTCATTCACCGCGCGAGGCGAAAGGAACTGCGCAGTTGCTTATTTAGCTTGCATTTTTATGAGGACATGCGAGAAGAAGCCACCTCCCAGTTTGACCCTCCGTGGATCAGCAGGTAAAGATAGACACTTTCTGGACTTTATGCACCACGACCACGTATAACACTGCATATGGATTGAGCATCTTACGCCTATTGTATTCTAATAACCGTTTACTTTGCCAATGTGTCACACGTTAGGTGTGATATTCAATGAAACGTGTCCGGTGTGTGTTAATATCGGAAGCCTGATAACGTTACGTTCCCGCCTTTAATTTCCTTGCAGGTTGATAAAATTCAGTCATTTTGTGTCGGTTGCAAACAGAAAGTGAGTGTGGGTTTCCATATGAGTGGTGATAAAGTTACCCACCCCTTTACCAGTAACACTGGTGAGATCATAGTTAACGTGAACCGGGAAGACTGTGGGAGTTAACTATTGTGCAATCACATGGGGAATAGCCTATAGCACAGTACAAAGACGTGCATTTTTTTTATAAGTAATTAATGCAAATCTCGCAGTAGTTTAAACGTTTGTAAATCTAACCGCGCTGTAAGCGAGGGTTTCACTCAGTTGAATAATGATATGTCAGATAATCGCTGAATGAGATTGGGGCCTGGCTGCGGGCGCGCAAGTGTGTCGCATTTTCTTTCGGAAATGTCATGTGGGTGAACTTGTGGCGGGATCAGAGATTTTCCAGGAAGAACATTTGAATTTTTTCTTTGCCATGTTTTTTCTCTTCCTCTCTTCTTCTGACTGTACGTTGCCGCCCCCTTTATTTCCTCCTGTGTTTCCTGTGTGTGAGCGCAAGGGGGCGCTGCAGCTCCCCTCAGAGCGGTCTAGATCTGAGTAGTGACGGGAAGTTCGGATCATTTTACTGACTCGGACCTTTGAGTCTCGTTCAGCAAAATGAACGAATCTTTTTTCGAGTCATTTCGTTCATTTTAGCAAAATATAATTAAAATGTTACGTGCTACTTCCCTAACACATCTACTACTTATGCAAACGTTGATCACACTACAAACAACACAAAACTATAATGGTATAAGAAACAGAAAATATAAATTCATTGTTTACCTGGGTCTTTAGACTATGATTAGCTCACCTCAGCTCTTATCTGACAAGTCTTCGAGTTTGAGTCGTTTGTTCTTTGTCACGTGACATGACAGCATTGGATAGAGTTGTTCATTCACAACCTTCCTTACAAACGGCTGCATAGTTATTATTATTATTTACTCTTACAGTTATGTGATGCGTTTCTGGTCTCAAATTGTAGCTTTTTATTTCTTACAGTTTATAAATATGTGAATTTCTGTCATGGTGGTTATTTTCAATAACACTGAATGTGGTAACAAAGGTAATAAACTAAAGGGTTAGTTATTATTATTAAATATTTTTCCCTCAGACTGCATAGGTTTAGCTTATGGTGCGGTGTGCTGTCACGTGATGAACGAACGACTCAAACCCGAAGACTCAAGAGATGAACTAATCAATTCTCTTTCCGGCTCATACTGCATTAGTCACGTGATGAACGAACGACTCAAACCCGAAGACTCAAGAGATGAACTAATCAATTCTCTTTCCGGCTCATACTGCATTAGTCACGTGATGAACGAACGACTCAAACCCGAAGACTCAAGAGATGAACTAATCAATTCTCTTTCCGGCTCATACTGCATTAGTCACGTGATGAACGAACGACTCAAACCCGAAGACTCAAGAGATGAACTAATCAATTCTCTTTCCGGCTCATACTGCATTAGTCACGTGATGAACGAACGACTCAAACCCGAAGACTCAAGAGATGAACTAATCAATTCTCTTTCCGGCTCATACTGCATTAGTCACGTGATGAACGAACGACTCAAACCCGAAGACTCAAGAGATGAACTAATCAATTCTCTTTCCGGCTCATACTGCATTAGTCACGTGATGAACGAACGACTCAAACCCGAAGACTCAAGAGATGAACTAATCAATTCTCTTTCCGGCTCATACTGCATTAGTCACGTGATGAACGAACGACTCGGAAACCCCGAAGACTCGAAACAGGTGAACTAATTCAGTGCAGAACCTATAGGATGTTGCGCATGCGCGACTGAACGAATCACTCCTCGAGACGACTCGTTCTTCCCGAGTCAAAATGAAAAGAACGACCCATCACTAATTTTGAGAGCTGCCACGGTTTTGGGAAGGAAGGAAAGAAGGGTCATGGCGGCGGTTAATCTTCAGTTAAAGGTGTACTCAATCTTTTTTTCCTAAATAAAGTTTGCATGTGTAAAAAGTGCTTTTTGAGGAACATGTTTTAAAATGATGTATGCTCATATCCACTCATATTAGTTTAATAGAAAAAACTATTTATTCTACATGGAGTGGGTCTTCACTTTGGAGACATCACATTAACGCTACCTGTCCACAACCACAGTTAATACAAATGTTTACTAATGCTTCATATAGCACTTTCAGTGCTTAGCACAAAGACACAAAGGTCACAGCTGCCAAATTGCTGTAAGTAATGTGTGAACATTTCTTAGCACTGAATCAAACAACAGCCATTAACGTGTGAGGTAGAAACAATATAAACAGTTACTATACAAACGTTATGCATCCTAGTCTATAGGTGTCAGTATACAGTCTAAACAACTGGTGCTATTGGGACGGATACAATCCTTCTGAGTACACCTTTAAGAAAAGATATGCTGCCTTCAAGCGCACCTGAGAAACTCGTACCTCCGATAACATAATATGGAAATAGCCCTTAGAAAACAAAAATTAGGCTATGTTGTGAACAATAAGCCCAAATGACTACATCTGAATTCAGCTTATTGTATTGCTACTTGGTATCTAAACGAAATGTTTGTGTCATAAAGTAGGCCGTGAAAATCGCATTATTAAGTTCACACTTAGGCCTGTCACGATAACAGCTTTTTGTTGTGCGATATATTACCACAGAAATAATTGCGATAAGTGATATTATTGTCATTTTAAGACCATTTTATGCCACTAAATATATAATAATCATAATTTAACAGCATAATAATGCAAGAAGGCCTATACACTTTCAAATGACAATAAACTTGTAATTCTTAAGAATATTTAGATCATGGAAATTAAGCATCAAAATATTAGATACCTTTACAAATGTGAATAAAAAGTAAATAAACATTTTCTAACAAAAAAGTGAAAAGTAACAAGAAAAATGCACTGAGAACTTGTATGGAGATTTTCCTCTGACTTTCTTCTCTCTGTAAATTGTAAATTTCTCTGTAAAAACACAATACCTACTTTGCAGAAATGTCCATATACACAAGGGCACATATCCCTAAGTAAGGCCATATCTGCAGAAAATAAACAAAAAAATAACCTGTCCTAGCACCTCACTACTCCATATTATGTACGAGAAGCTGAAAAAGACACAGGCGCAAGTGGAATACAAAACACATGGTTACATTCACTTTTATGTAAATATAATGGGCAATATATTGCGTCACGAAAAATGCACATATATTGTGTGATAAGTCGATATATTGATTATTGCGACAGGTCTATTTACACTAGTTGCATGTTTGTAATACAGCATGTAAAATTAAATTAACTTCAAAATCATTGCAAAATAATTTATTATAATTCACTACCGATTTGCTTTCTGCCCGCTGACCTATATAAAAAAATATTTCTGCCATATTTATTGGTTATTGTCCAGCAGTGTATCTGATTTCTAAGCCAATTAAAAGCTAGAAATAAGAGAAAAATAAGTTGCCTATACACTACCAGTCAAAAGTTTTTGAACATTAAGATTTGTTATGTTTTTTAAAGAAGTCTCTTCTGCTCAGAAAACCTGCATTTATTTGATCCAAAGTACAGCAAAACAGTAACATTTTGAAATATTTTCACTATTTAAAATAACTTGTTTCTATTTGAATACATTTTAAAATGTAATTTATTGTGATTTCAAAGCTGAATTTTTAACATCATTACTCCAGTCACATGATCCTTCAGAAATCATTCTGATATTCTGATTTGCTGCTAAAAAAAACATTTATTGTTATGACGATGATGAAAACAGCTGAGTAGAATTTTTCAGGTTTCTTTGATGAATTTGAACAGCATTTATCTGAAATATAAATATTTTGTAACATTATAAATGTCTTTATCATCAACATTTAAACCATCCTTGCTAAATAAAAGTATTCATTTCTATAGTTTATTTTCCAAAATAAATAAATCAATTAAAATAAAATAATATTATACTTACTAAGCTTTTGAATGGTATAGTGTATAATGTTACAAACGCTTTTTATTTCAGATAAATGCTGATCTTTGTATCTTTCTATTCATCAAAGAATCCTGAAAAGTTCACATAACTGTTTTAAATATCAATAATAATAAATAATAATTAAAAACGTTTCTTGAGCAGCAAATCAGCATATCAGAATGATTTCTGAAGGATCATGTGACACAAGACAGAGTAATAATGCTGAAAATTCAGCTTTGATCACAGAAATCAATTACATTAGACAATATATTCAAATAGAAAGCAGCTGTTGTACATAATACAACTATTTTGGATCAAATCAATGCAGGCTTGGTGAGCAGAAGAGGCTTCTTTAAAAAAACACATTACAAATCTTACTGTTCAAAAACTTTTGACTGAACACAGAACAGATTACAGACATGTTATATGTTGTAATGTGATATATACAGGTATATATATATATATATATTACATTTGGTTCTTGCTTTAAACATGGCTGTATTGAGAAAAATGTCAAGACTTGACTTGTTCCTTGAATCACTGACGTTTACGCTAACCTCTGCTCCTTGTCCCTGTGTTTTAAAATGTCATTGTTCATATCAACATCACTATTTCATTTTGAATCTGTATGTTTCTTTATATTAAAGGAACTGAGCTGTCTGGTACGGTATCATCCCACTAGATGGCAGCACATGCTCAGAAAATGGAGCTATTGTGTTCAGATTCCTTTCTTCATGTCAGATGTTAAGACAAACAGAACATGCAAATAGAGTTGTTCATGTGAGCACAGCAGTTACAATTACACAATGAACATTGCTTTTTTTGTACACTTGGGCTGCAGTGGATCTCAACTTAGTGGGTCATGACCCAAAATTGAGTCACAGGTCTGTTCTGGACTCCATTTGTGGACAGCAGGGAAAAATAGTGCTTAATACAAATAAGCTATGATGGCAAATTAAATAAGCTTATCAAAGGGAGAACACATTGCCATGTCTTTTCTGGGTCATATCATGGACCACATGGTTTGTGCTGACCTCCATCAAATGTGCATTTGATGATGCCATCAAAATTCTATTTTGTTGACGTACATTTTAGGTACTATGCTGTTGCCAGTTGATATGCAGTAAAATTGCAGGATTAGCAGACTATAATGTTAATTTGCATTTTTTATTGTATTGTGAACACTATGTATTTCTTTTAATTTTTGTATTTTCTCTGTTCTCTTTTCTACAGAGTTTGTGGTTTCACCGTGGCTGAGATTTGGTTGGCCAACATGAGATTCTCTCTGGAACAGTCTATAAATCACAGGTCCAATGAAATGGGCTCAGTACCTTCTATCAGCCAATGGAGGAGGAAGATCAAGACACGGGTGGCTGGATGTTACCTGTGCCGGAGTGGATGGAGAGGACTGAGGTCAGTTGGCATTAAGTTGTCTTCACTGTCACATGATCCTACAGAAATCATTCTAATATCCTGATTTAATGTTTAAGAAACATCTCTTTATCATCAATGGTGAAAACATTTGCTTAATATTTTTGTGGAAACTGAAATATAGAAAGTTCAAAAGAAACCACATTTATTCAAAATTTTCTGTAACAATGTAGTCTTGCATTATTGCTGAGTAAAAGTATAAATCTCTTTAAAAAATCTGACTGACCCCCAAACATTTGAACTGTAGTGCAGGGCTCGCACAATGTCTAAATCCCCGGTAGCCCTTCGGGCAGGTACTTTTCAGATTTTGGTAGCCCGAAAATGAATTTAACTAGCCCAAATAAAAAAAGACAATTGTTTTTAAATATAGAAAATCAGATAAGTCTAAATGTCAATCAAAAAAAAAATGTAATGCACAAATATCAACAAATACCAATGAAAGAATTTTATTTCACCATTTACAGTCTGCTGAATTTTTCAAAATCAATTTATGAACCTTTTTTAAGAGCTGCACAAGTAAAATGAACACCGTATGAGTGGGGTTGGTATCTATGATATCTATGGTAACATTTTAAGCCATACAATTACATGATTTACAGTTTAGTTACAAGTTTTCACACAAAAAAAAATCTTATAAAATGGCATTTCAGCTTTTAAACAATTATGAAAAGAAATGTCTTAATTGTTTAGATTTTTAGAAGGCACATTAACGTCATTCAACATTTACAACTATGTTTGCTGCATAAAAACATGGGTCGATATTCGCATTGATCTTAACATAAGATAGGCACACTGTAAATGCAAATTCACTCTCTGTCACGAGGTGGCGCTTTAGGAGCAAATAGCGGCTTCTCCGGTACTTTAACAGCTGTAGACAAAACAGCACCGCACTCATATACGCTGCTTTAACAGGCATCATAGGTAAGATTCAATTAAAATGCCAACTGAAGACAGACGGTTCCCTTCAGAGACGCCAGAAACACCAGCGCCACGTTTTGACTTTGAAATGTGCAGCGTTCATATTTATTCAATGATATTGCCTTTTGAAGTTTAATCCAACCGGATCGCGATTCTTGTCTTTCCGTCACCAACTGCAAGACCTCTTGAAATTGTAATTAAGACTTTTCTTATACCATTTAACGTATTTAAACTGTTTTATGGCCTTACATTTTATACAACTAAAATGAGAGTTTAAGGACCTGCAGAAGCCCTGCATTTTAAGATAGCCCGTCGGGCAGGGCACTAGAATCACTTGCTTCCTTATTTGTGCAAAGTATATCTAGTCTTTCAACTTAGGTCTTAACCGGAAAAATAAACCGGTTATTTTATTTGGTGCCAGACATGATACCAGTAAAGCACACGGAAATTATGTGATGTAACCAGGGGTTAAAGCAAAAATAAATCCTGAGCCTGAGCTTTTTTCCCAGGTGCGGGTTTGGTTGCGGCGGTGGACACATTAACTGGGTTATTTAACACACATAAAATAAAACATTTATTTGAATGATTTTCCATGAAACTAACTAAGGCTCAGACTACTGAAATAGTTTTGTTCAAAAGAAATAATGCTAAATTAAACACTAGGACATGAATATAAAATAGGAAATATACAAAGACAGTTTACTACAGAAAACAACAGTTCAGTTCAATTAATAACAACAAAAACAATAAAATGCTCCAAGAACTGGAAACTTAAAATGGTTCGTACAGATACTGCAAAATGAAATCCCAGGACTTTCAAGGACTTTTCAAGCAATTCAAGATTTCAGAAATCTCACTTATCAAACAACATCATTATTATCTTTCAAATTCTAATTAATAAACTAATACAACAAAATGGTACAAATAAAGTGCAGCACATGCAAAGAATGCCATGACTGTGGCAACTTTACCATTCAAAAGGAATCTATGGCAAATGTATCACTTTCCTTATTCCTTATGATTGACCTGAATAATAAAAGCTATATCGTACACTTGGAAAATTATGAGCTAATATCACCGCTTATCGACACTAGGGGTGTGACAATGAAGAATATTTTTTATTTGTCACATACACAATTATACAGAGTATAACCAGCAGTGAAATGTGTTCTCTGCATTTAACCCATCCAAGTGCACACACACCTGGAGCAGTGGGCAGCCAATGCTGCGGCGCCCGGGGAGGTATTGTGTATGTGAATGAGAGTCACTGAGAAAGTGTGTCCTTCAGGAACGGAGAGATGAATCTAGGGCTGCAGCTAACGATAATTTTTATTTTCGACTAATCTATCGATTAATTTTTCGATTAGACGACTAATCTATTCATTATTTTTCGATTAATCTATTATTTTCTCATCAGTTGATGATTATTTAGTTAAACTATCAATAAATAATAATAAATAGTAACTTCTGCTATTAATCTTTTATTTTATTCAAACGTTTTCTCAATTAATACTTCACAAAAATGTTAGAATAACAACAACAACAAAGAAAGAAAGAAAATAACAATAAATAAGGAAACATACTAACAAGAAAAGAGAGAAAATGAAATAACAATAAATAATTAATACAAAATAAAAATAAATACAAAATAAGAAAAGAGAGAAAAATAAAAATAATAACAATAAATAATTAATAAAAACGAAAAAAGAAAGAAAGAAAGAAAGAAACAATAAATAAAGAAAGATAATAACAAGAAGAGAGAGAAAAGGAAATAACAATGCATAATTAATGAAAAATAAATTTAAAGAAAGAAAATAAATAAAAATAAAAACAAAATAAGAAAAGAGAGAAAAAATTTAATAATAACAATAAATAATTAATAAAAACAGAAAATAAAGAAAGAAAGAATTACAGGGCAGTGATACAATCAATAGAAATGCACATTATTTTGCATTCACAGTTCTGTTTGTGACTGACAGCAGTTGCTTACAGGTGAGAGACTTGAAATGTTTTATTTATTCAGCAGATTAACACATCTGCTTGAATACATATCTATATATGAATGAACAGCTGATGTCACAACCGCATTCAGGACACTAGAGCGACAGAATCAAAAATGGCATCATAACACCGGGAAGTTTTATCACAGCTGACAGCCCGTTTTTAAATAAATGAGCCCAGTCAAAGCTTGTCCTATCCATCACACAGTTAAACAACTAACAATGACTTTAAATGCTTAGTTAGCGAGTGCAGAGCTCGCGTTTGGTTCACGCGTCTGAGAGCTCGCGCGATTGCGCCCACGTGACGGCACTGGCGGCAGCTCCGGTTTAAGATGAACGCGGATCATTTCTCCTTCTCCGTGAGTGCATTAAACCTGTCATGATTATATACGCAACTTGATGTCCCGTGCTGTTCCGTTCATTCAGTGCAGTTTGAATGCTGTTGTGAATCCTGGCAATGTAAAGGCGTCAGTTCGGCTATATATATGCGGTTCTGACGGTCTTATGATAATACAGTGCTCTATGAACGCTCTATGAAGTAAAGTGTTGCCATACTAGCCTTTAACTTCTGCTTTAGAATCTTGTTTGTGTTAAACATGGCAGAAAAACAGTCTTAAGTAGGGATAACTGCAGGCTCGCGCAATGGACGCCTAAAGGTGCGACGCATCGACGCACTCCATGCTAATCGATGTATTTTTATAATTGACGTAATCGATGACGTCGACGAATCGCTGCAGCCCTAGATGAATGTGTCGTCTGTGGATTAGGCCGGAAGCTGTTGTATGTGATTGTGAACTGGGCCATAGAGCAGGGTGAAGTGAATTAGATTGTGCGAGAGAGTTATTGCAGTGTTTCTGGTAAACGTATGGTGTTATGCTGCTATCAGGACATTGTATCAATCACCATGACAAGATTGTCAATCACCTGCCATCTCTGCACTGTCCTCACAGTGTCACCTTTGAACACACGCGCACATGACTCTCTCCTTGAAAATCTTGAGTGACACAACTCTTCCCAAGGCTGGATATCAGATGGAGCAGGACCGAGTCACCATAAAGCATTTGTTCTTTTCACCTTCTTCATTCATTATTTTACTCCACTTTTATATCCAGCCTGGTTTTTGTTTGACAGACAGACAGATAGATAGATAGATAGATAGATAGATAGATAGATAGATAGATAGATAGATAGATAGATAGATAGATAGATAGATAGATAGATAGATAGATAGATAGATAGATGTTCATTTGCTATTACATTCAGACATGTCAGGTTTGGCTTATTTTATGGCATGCCCATCAAAGGCTGACTTAATTGTATGGTCTTACTCTTGACAGAAGGATAGAGAGGAAGGAAGGAAAAGAAACATAAAAAACAGCGATATTAGCTGAGTCAGTAGTGTGGGTAGATATCCTGTACACACCTCCTCATAGCGAGGAGAAAAGAACATGATGTCACTCTGAGAAGAATGAATGGATGATGTCACACTTGCTGCCCACCTCCTGAAGGGTGGTGTGTGTGTGTGTGTGTGTGTGTGTGTGTGTGTGTGTGTGTGTGTGTGTGTGTGTGTGTGTGTGTGTGTGTGTGTGTGTGTGTGTGTGTGTGTGTGTGTGTGTGTGTGTGTGTGTGTGTGTGTGTGTGTGTGTGTGTGTGTGTGTGTGTGTGTGTGTGTGTGTGTGTGTGTGTGTGTGTGTGTGTGTGTGTGTGTGATGAGACTCACTCCCTGGTGATATTGAAGAGGATGAGTGTGTGAGACCTGATGATGAGAAGGAGTAAGTGAGAAGCATGAATAAGCTGCAGAGATGACCGGCAGGGAGGAGACTTCATCCTTTATGTAAGTTTGACTTTTTGTATGGTTGGAATCTGTGTGTGTGTGTGTGTGTGTGTGTGACAGGGGAGATAACACATAAATGTTACCTGTGTGTATATGTTCTGTGTGTCCTGAGGGGTATCAGGGTCTGTGTGTGAATGTTTCTGTACAGAGGAAGTGATGTATGCCTGAGGCTCAGCTAACCATGTGAAGGATGAGAGGAGAGAGGAGCACAGGTGCAGGAGGCCCTGCGGTGATGAAGGGACAGAGACAGAGAGAGCATCTGTAACCTGAGGGTTAAATACCAATGTCGGTGTCTTTAAAAACTTGACCAATGGCCAAAAATTTTAAGAAATAGTCTCTTAGTTAAAGATTTAGTTATGCTACTTTACTTTTTGTTATGTTTCTGAGTTAATGTTGATGATTTTAACTTTTGGGTGAAGTATTACTTTACCAAGTTCACCTCATCATCATCACGTTCCCCAAGTTAACTGAGGAGATGTAAGAATCAAAACCTTCTTCTCGCCCTCCATGTCTTTTGAATGAAAGGAGCTAATCAAAGCCCACCCCCACCCCACACACAGTCACTGCTCTCAGCTCTTTGTGTACCAGGCCTTTGTGTTCAAGAGGCCCTAACGGGGAGAAAGACAGAGAGAGAGAGAGAGAGAGCACAGAAGATGCAGGAGAGACTGACTGCTTTGTGATCACATGTTAAAACACGCCACTGTAATTTACCCCGATGCTGCCATGCAGTTTATCAAGAACAGAATTTGACTGTGCGCAAGAATCGAAGCCTCACAGTTAACACTGCACACATACACATGTCCCCTGCTTAACCCCGACACAAACAGACATTACCCAGATGCTGCTGCACCCAGTGAAATCAATCATGGCCTGTCCACTTCTCTCCCTCTTTCTCTTTCTTTAGTTGTCTGCCAACCCCCCCCCCCCACATCTCAGTTTATTTTCTGGCATGACTAATAACAGCACATTGTGTGTTACGAAAGCACCAGCTGAATAGCTGTAAACAGTTCATATATTTACTAGATTTTATATTTTCTTTAGAAAATATGAGTGGTGTTTGATGTACACTATCATTCAAAAGTTTGAGATCAGTAAGATATTTAATTTTCTTTTTTTTAATTCCCCTCATCTGGGCTGTATTTTTGTTTGCATAATATTGTGAAATATAATTGTGGATGATGACTAGTTCAGGGTCTGTGGTCCCCTCATCAGGGCTGTAAGACTAGTTTGCAGTAATATTGTGAAATATTATTGCAATATAAATTAATACATCATATTTTTATATATTGTAAAATACTATTTAAGTTTAATTTTTAACACCCATTACTCCAGTCTTCAGTGTCACATGATCCTTCAGAAATCATTCTACTATGCTCAATTGGTGCTAAAAAAGATTTATTGGTATTATCAATGTTTAAAACAGTGGTTTAATATTTTTGTGTAAACTGTGATAGATTTTCTTTAAGATTTATTTTTTATGAATATAAATTTCAAAAGAACAGCATTTATTTAAAATTGAAATCTTTAGTAACATAAATCTGTTGTCACTTTTGATCAATTTAATGTGAATAAAACTTTTTTGTGAAAAAAATCTTACTGACTCCAAACTTTTTAAATGGTAGCATATACCATAATTTAAAAATAAAAATGTATTGGAGTTCCTGTATATTTATAATAACGGTATGTGTTAAAATGTATAGTAAAAATATAAAAAAATAAATAAATAATTATTAGATAATAAATGTAAAAATTATAGATTTAAAATTCAAAATTTAAAAATGATAACTATACTTGTAAATATAAAATTATATATTTAAATGTATTTATTTATTTATGTATTTATTTATTTATTGCAATGGGGCCCAGTGAAAATGTCACAAGCGGCAAACACGGGTGACCATGCTCAATAAATCCTTTAAAATGCATATTATCAAGCACTGATGTTGTTTCAAAGAAAAAATAGTTGAAGGATGAATATGTCCTTTTTTGTGTGAGAGTAAAAGGCAGTTACTCATTGTCCCTCACACAGTATCAGGCAGACATACTGTACAGCTAGTACACAGCGTTCCTTGTGTGTACCTAATAGCTAGAAAAGTTTGACATAGTGCAGCTCATTGACGAATTGGGAGTGAATCTTTTTTAATTCTTTGTGTGGGTTGTGTGAATTGTATGCAGTCTGTTCTGACTTTGTTTTGCTTGCACTCGAGGCACAAAACTAGTCTCGGTCTCTCTCTCTAAGAACTCATTAACCTCTCTTCAGGCTGTGAGCTGAATGACTGAACAGCAGGGTGCTTGTGTCAGCTCCACGTCACTGTGATAATAAGCCATCTAATGCCATGTGTGTATGTGGGACGGCTATTCGGGCGACGGTGGGAGGCCGAGACGTGAACTCAGGACTCGTGACTTGGACTCAAGTCAGAAACGAGTCCCGATTTGGAAGACCTGTGACTCAATATTCCAATATTAAAATACTTGAGACTCGACTTTGACATTATCATAGTTACTAATGACTTCTGGATGAGTCATTGCTGGTGTGAGCTTAGACTCGTGCTGATGTTCTGTTCCGGATCAGCATGTACGATATCCTGACCATAATTAGATTGTAACTACAAAAAACATCACAACATACCAGCTATTTAACTTGAATTGATTTGATTAAAACGAAAATCTGCAATATAAGGTTTGTTTCAAAGTCATTCAGTCATTTGTAATTCTCTGTTTATTCTGTTTTAAAACAGATCGAGTACTTTTAGTTCTGTAAAAATAGAGCGGTGCATAAAAATAGTCTCTAGTATCACATCTTGAATAGTGAGATCTACTCCTCACACATCTGCTTCTCTTTCTGTCATACTTGCACTCACATTAATACCTCTTCATTCATAATGAAGGGTTTGTATTAAAAGGAATGTAAAATCACAGTGTAACCCGGCTCGTGTTGAAGAAGTCAAGAATCAGGAGTGAGTGAACAAGCTTTTATTAGGCGCTTTAACAAAAATAAAGTTCAACACAAATTCCTGTGAGGCTCCCTGCCGTACACAGTCTCTCAGCCCAGCCTTCTGTGTTCCAAAATTGCTCTTCCCCCTTCACAGGTGAAATAAATCACAGCTGCTATATCCGTCTCCCCACCAATCTCTGGAATTAAAGACAGGTGTTAGTCATCATTCACTTGGCCTCCTTATCACCGCTTGTCTCCACACTCGTTCCCCTACTGCAGACTCCGCTCTACCACGCCCCCCTCGCCACACACAGTAACAATCATTATATATATATACATACACATCTGCTCTGATATGTCATTCTAACGGATTTGACTGAAATGCCCACAAAGTCCATAAGTGACTGTGCATGATGTAACTGTAAATTGAGAACGTAATTAATTTTGGGTTTAATTAGTCAGTTGTTATGGGAGTCCGCCAGAAGCCTAACGCTCACAGGACAGTACTGGCATAACTTTAATTACCTGTTGTTAATTTTGAAGGCCGTACCCCATTAAAACACACAGACACACTCTGAGTGCCTCTCCACATTGTGTGAGCAGCGTGTTGGATAGTGACAGATGGATCACTTCAGCGAGCGTAAGCACTCACACTGCGTTGTGAATGTCTGTTCTACAGTAGCTTTGTTCTCGCTGTAGAGAACTGGAGAAATATTGAGACAAGACTCTTCAGGATAAGAACAAAGAGCACAGACGCAATCGCACCATGTTTACGTGTGACTGCGTGTTCTCTTCTCTCTCTCGCTGTCTGTTTTTTCTGTTCCTCTGCGTGTTTCTTCTGATAAGAGTCTGTAACAGGCTTATGCTCCTTAAAACCTTTAAAAGAGATTGTCACAGTGTCATTGTTTTCCAGTGAAGATCCTCCCTGCTCTGTCTTACACATTTCTTGTGTGTGTGTTTTGTCAGTGTGTGTTCTATAGTGCTAATGCAGGACATGATTGGATGTGATGAGATTAGCGAACAGCCTGGATTGGTGGAGTTAGTTTTGGAGTTTGATGTTGTTGTTGTTGTTGAGAATGCCATGATTCAACTCTTTATGATGCAACATTTTAGCATGTTGATGACATTATGAGCTGTATCTCATCTGTATGGGGTTATGAGACTGAAAGATTAAAAAAACATTCATCTATCACTATTATTCTGATATATGCCACTTGAATAAAAACATTTTATTTAATGTTAATTGCTATAGTTTCTCCGTTGAGATTTTTGTAGTTAGTTTTTATATTTATATAAATTGTAATAAATATGTAAAGCTGGAATATAAATAATATTTATAAAAATATAAACTGTGTGTAAATATTTATTCTAGGGCTGCAAAACAATTAATCATGATTAATCACATTCAAAATAAAAGTTTATGTTTACGTATGATATGTACTGTGTATATTTATTATGTATATATAAATACACACATATGTATACGTTTAAAAAAATGTTTGTATATATATATTTATACTTGTATATAATTTATATTTTATATATAAATCTAGCATATTTTCCTTAATATATACATGTATGTGTGTGTATTTACATATACATAATAAATATTCACAGTACACACACATACACTCACCGGCCACTTTATTAGTTACACCTGTTCAATTGCTTGGTAACACAAATTGCTAATCAGCCAATCAATGCATTTAGGCATCTAGATGTGGCGAAAACGACTTACTGAAGTTCAAACCGAGCATCAGAATGGGGAAGAAAGGGGATTTAAGTGACTTTGAACGTGGAATGTTTGTTGGTGTCAGACGGGCTGGTCTGAGTATTTCAAAAACTGCTGATCTACTGGGATTTTCAAGGATGTAAATGTCTTGTTGATGTCAGAGGTCAGAGGAGAATGGGCAGACTGGTTAAAGATGATAGAACGGCAACAGTAACTCAAATAACCACTCGTTACAACCAAAGTATGCAGAAAACCATCTCTGAACACACAACACGTCGAACCCTGAAGCAGATGGGCTACAGCAGCAGAAGACCACACCGGGTGCCGCTCCAGTCAGCTAAGAACAGGAAACGGAGGCTACAATTCACACAGGCTCACCAAAATTGGACAATAGAAGATTGGAAAAATGCTGCCTGGTCTGATGAGTCTCGATTTCTGCTGCAACATTCAGATGATAGGGTCAGAATTTGGTGTAAAGAACATGAAAGCATGGATCCATCCTGCCTTGTCTCAACGGTTCAGGCTGGTGGTGGTGGTGTAATGGTGTGGGGAATATTTTCTTGGCACACTTTGGGCCCCTTAGTACCAATTGAGCATTGTTTAAACGCTACAGCCTACCTGAGTATTGTTGCTGACCATGTCCATCCCTTTATGACTATAGTGTACCCATCTTCTGATGGCTACTTCCAGCAGGATAATGCACCATGTTACAAAGCTCAAATCATCTCAGACTGGTTTCTTGAACGTGACAATGAGTTCACTTTACTCAAATGGCCTCCACACAATAATCTGGTCAGTGAAAAGAAATGGCTCAGGAAAGTGAAGTTCTAAGAAAAGATCTAGCATCATATGTGCAAACACCACTTGGTTTGATATGTTGTTATCCAAGTGCAGCTTAAGTATCCAAATAGTTTTTTGGGGCTGTCAATATATCTGTTTGTGTTTTCTGTGATTTGTGTGCAGGTCTGCTGTAGATCAGGCGAACTTAAAGGAGCAATGGTCCCTGTGTCCACTGCTAGCCTTATGTTTTGGTTTGTTTGTGTGTTTTTGCAGGGTACCTTTAAGTCAGGGCCAGGCTTCTGTTGCCATGGTGAACCTGGAATCCAAAAAGCTTAGCTCTCCCTACAGCTCAGGCCCATTACGACATCTCATTGGCTGATTATCCTGCATGGGATTGTGATGCGGGCTGTCAGCCGGCCAATAGGGCACAGACTGAGCGAGGGCTGTTGCTAGGGGGAGTTTCTTGGAAAAGAGTCAGCTGGATTTTCTCTCTCTCGCTCTTGCTCTCCCATTGCACTCACTGACTCCATCTCCCCCTCCCGTTTCCTCCTTCCTGTCTCTCTCTTTTGCACTTGGGCTGGGGGAATAGAGCACATGTTGAAAAATTCACTGAATATTTCATGTTGCTCTTTGGTGTATAGAGCTCTAATGCTGTGTGTGTGTGTGTGTGTGTGTGTGTGATGTGCAGAGTTGTTTTGGCTCAGCATTTGTGTGTGTGTCTCTGTAAACGTGTGCTTGTGTTTAGTTTCTCATGGGAAAATAATGGTATAGCCATACTCTGTCTGATGTGTGTGTGTGTGTGTGTGTATGTGTGTGTTCAGAGCTAGAGTATCACGTAGGCAAAGTTACCCTCAGTTACCCCCTTCATGCACTGACCCCAAACCAGCGGCCTCACACACTTCTCTCCAGAACAAAAGCGCACATATGTAATTAGCAACCAAAAAGGGGACTTCCTGTTGACCTGTATTGTTCTAAAATTACACTATATTAACCCTAACCCCAGTAATTGACATTATTTTGAGGTTAATATAAACATAATTTTGCCTCTTTACAAAGGCTTTTTTCTAACCTTTAGATTTGGACTTTTGATTAACATCAGAATTCTGTATATTTAGTCCAGTATGTCAGTATGTTCATAAATTTTGCATGCGTTTTATATATATATATATATACTATATCTAGGGATGAACTGAAAGGAAAATTCTGGGCTGAAACTAAAATTTTGGTTGCATTTGCATTTTTTTTTTATTCAGTTCTACTGAATAATTTTTTTTTAATTGTCCAAATAATGTATAGTCCTACAAAGCTTTTATTGTCAGAGCATGTGAGCAGAGCATAGAGGGTCGCATCATTTTACCAGTGTTGCCCAGTACAGATACACTACACCATGTTACAGCACAGTAGCGCTATTGCAAACAGGAACCAGTATACTACATAGACATTTCCTGTCGGCACGTTATTTGAGTGGACTTTGCTTTTCCGATGAGCGTGAGCGGTACACAAATGGAGCGTTCGCATGGGAAGTCAATGGAATGCACATTCATAGAACGGAATATTGATATTCTGTATTATGAATTATATACTATAATATTGTTTTCAAACAGGTTTCCTGAACACTCAGGTTACAGGTGACACATTTTTCCGATTGGCTTAAGCCCAAAGTATACTTCAGCCAGTATACTACATTTTCCTCTATTGGACAGTTTGAGGAAACATAATAAGCACTAGCAATGGAAGAGAGGGAGAACAGCATTGTGAAGAGACCTAAAGTTGGGAACTGCTGAAGTGATGTTCTATCACTGTTCATTAGACTATGGCTCTAACAGAATAAAGCTTAACTAAAGCTATGTTAGATCAGACCGTGGTAACTGGAAAACAGTCGATTCGTTATGTTTCTAATTGTTCGCTTTTTCCCAATAATCCTTTTCTCATAGTTCTTACGTTACTGTATATTAGCCACTCTCTCTAATGCGAGCTTTCCCCTTGGAATCAATTTCTGCTAATGTAAGATTCCAGTTTCTCTATTACACTACATAAATACACAGACGTTACCATAATCCTCTGTGTGTATGTTGATCCATCTGAAAACAATAACACTTAGGAGGAGTGTTAAAGCTTGAAGTGGAGAGTGCGTTGATGAGATACAGTAGATTAGATCAAAGCACTCAACTCCACCCCACACCCTATCTCTCCCTCCCTCCTCTCTCTCTCGCCCTCTCTCTCTCTCTCTCTCCATCGCTCCTGGCACAGACCCAGCTGTGTAAGCTCTTATTACTGTGTGTGCCCTCCATTTTTTTTCTTGTTTTCTAGTTATTATAGGTGTGAAGTGAACACCTACTATTGTACAAATGGAGTTAGAGAATATTTTTAGCATTTGAAGATTGAGATTTTCTCTGATTCCTGTGTTTAGTTACGTGAAGTTATGTGCAGCAGGCTGATAGGGTGTAGACTGAATATACGCATTACTGTACTCAGGGTCAGTGAGTTCCTCTGTTATACCAATGCAGATCAGGTTACATAACTCAGCACTTTTCTCAAACACACGTACACAGAGTTTTTTTTTTTTTTACATTTTTACAGAGGTATTCACATATTAATGAACAGTCTATGACCACTTTCTGTGCTGGCTTTAGGAATTGAAATCCCATATTTTAGGTAATATATCTCACATTAACTGAAAAATACAGTTTTAAGTTAAGTCAGCTTTATTTATATACCACTTTATACAATAGAGATTGTTTCAAAGCAGCTTAATTGTATTAAACAGGGAAGTAACAAAATCAGTGATGCCAACTTCACCAAATATCAAACAAATCCAAATTCTGCTGTGCAACAGCTCGGCAAAGACCGGCTTTTAAAGTAACTTGAGTAAAAGAAGCAACATTTATGATAATGTTGTAATCTTGATTTTTCTCCATTCAGGTAGATACAAGCAGTTACATGTATGACAGTCACATACAAAGGAAAAAATCAATGTAAAGGCGAACAACAAGTTGACGGATTTGACTCAAAGAGACTTTATGATCTCTAATTGCTTGCCATTTATTCATAGCAAACTAATCTGTTTCATAAGACCTTGAAACTTCATGTGATGTGTGTGGAAACCCACACAAAGCACTCATGCACACTCTATACCACACTGCGTGGTACAAGGATAAAAATATCCAGTACTGTAATATATAGCTTGCTTTGGTAAAAGTTAGTCACACACATGTAATCTTGAGTCTGTACTAACATACAGTGTCTTGACGTGTACAGACAGAGATGAACACTGTCTCTCTGTTATTTTTACTCGTGTTATTTAGTTATTTTTTTCCTGAAGAGCAGAAACACAATGCAGCCCTCTCTTTCTATCTCTCTCTCTCCTGCTCCTCCTCCCAGACTCACTCACTGCTCCGGAAAGAAAGATTAGGAGATGACAGGAGACAGAGATGGAGAGAATGCGACAGGAAGAGGAAGAGTAGAGAGAAAAGAGGTTCACAGGTGAGACAGGGTGGCAATTATCAATTGTGAGAGTCAAGGATGGGCAGGTGTGTGTGTGTGTGTGTGTGTGTGTGTGTGTGTGTGTGTGTGTGTGTGTGTGTGTGTGTGTGTGTGTGTGTGTGTGTGTGTGTGTGTGTGTGTGTGTGTGTGTGTGTGTGTGTGTGTGTGTGTGTGTGTGTGTGTGTGTGTGTGTGTGTGTGTGTGTGTGTGTGTGTGTGTGTGTGTGTGTGTGTGTGTGTTTCTCAGTGCATGCGGATGAAACTTAAGTGACAGTTTAAGAGAATAAATCTTTCTTTTCTCGCTCTACCTGGAGTTTGATTGACAGACAACATGTGCAGTTGTCATTCAGTGACAGCACTTTGGAACAGTACTTTCTTCCATGTGAACCAGCCAATAGATAGATAGATAGATAGATAGATAGATAGATTAGATAGATAGATAGATAGATAGATAGATAGATAGATAGATAGATAGATAGATAGATAGATAGATAGATAGATAGATAGATAGATAGATAGAGCCAAAAAAGGTGAAGTTGTTTTGCTGGACTTTATTTAATTGAGTGTGTCAATGTTGCAAACTCCAGAAAATGACTCAGTCTTCATGTAATCTCACTCCATTACCAGGACTGTTTTTGTTTTTGAGTATTTGTGCTCTGACTTCTGTGGCAGGCCAGGCTTTGCTCATCTTATTGCATCTCACAAAGAGAGAGAGAGATGAAGGGAGTGAAAATGAGTGTCTAAAGCTGGAAAGGGGAAAAATGGAATTCAGAAAAGTGTGTGTGTGTGTTGGTGACTGTGTGTAATAAAGGTCTGTGAAGGACGGGGTCCCTGCAGTCGAGGGCAAATTGACTGGAGGCATGTGAATTACAGAAGACAGGCTACGTGTGTAACGTTTCTTTCATCTGTCTGCACTCACGTTCCCTCTTTTTCTCAGGTGACTGATTACCCCCCCCACACACACACACACACACTCGTTTTTTTATCTTAAAACTGTCTGAGATTCATTCTGCCTCTCTTTGTCTGGCTCTTTGTTCAGCAGTAGCTAAAGTATAGTAGTGTGGAGAGAACAGTCTCGTTTGTACGGCTCATTCTGCATACCTATGCGTGAATGGCAGATATTTTTCCAGGTTGTTTGTGGAGGACGCTGTTTTGTGTAGAGAGCTCATTCGAGTCCTTGAGTTCAGAAATGTTGGATTTCTCTCTCAAATACAAGTCGAAGTTATATTCAGAAACACATGATTAGGGCTGCAACTGTGCAACAAACGATTATTTTGATAATCGATTAATCTAACGATTATTAGAACGGTTAATCGGCTAATCATCGATTATTACACTGCCTAATCAATAGACTTTGATTATTCAGCTTTTGAAATTAGTTAAAATATTGAGTTATACATTCTAACAAATACATTAATGTAATCACTTCAAATGTCTTCACAAAATCATATGTGACCCTGGACCACAAAAGCAGTCATAAGGGTCAATTTTATTTAAATTGAGATTTATACATCACCTGAAAGCTAGTAAATAATATTTCCATTGATGTATGGTTTGTTATGATAGGACAATATTTGGCTGAGATATAACTATTTGAAATCTGGAATCTGAGGGTGCAAAAAAAATCTAAATATTGAGAAAATCACCTTTAAAGTTGTTCAAATGAAGTTTTTAGCAATGCATATTACTAATCAAAAATTAAGCTTCAATGGAACATGATCTTTACTTAATATTCTAATGATTTTTGGCATAAAATAAATATAGATCATTTTAACCCATGCAATGTATTTTTGGCTGTTGCTACAAATATACCTGGGCGACTTATGACTGATTTTGTGCTCCAGGTTCACACATGTAATCAATTACAATTATTACACAATAAATTGCTAACACTTTAAAATAAAGTTTCATTAGTTAACATTAGTTGACTACATTAGTTAGCATGATCTAATAATGAACAATACTTCTACAGCATTTATTAATCTTAGTTCATTTTAATTTCAGCATTTACTAATACATTATTAAAATCACAAGTCTGTGTTTGGTTACATTAATTAATGCAGTGTCAATTAATATGAACTAACAATGAACGACTATTTATTAAATAACATTAACAAAGATTAATTTATTGTTCATTCATGTTAGGTAATGCATCATAACACCTAACTGTAAAAGCGTTACCAATTAATTTATATAAATAAATATATTTGGCCCCCAAAATGAGATGACAGACAGAGAAACTTCTTAATCACCATTTAATTAGCTACTCGACAACAAAAATATTTGTCGACAATTTTTTGTTGTCGATAATGTCGACTAATCGTTTCAGCCCTACACATGATATAGAACATTATGTGACACAGACTGCTGCTATATAACAGCCACAACACAAAGAATCAAAAAGCTTTTAGTTGTGGGTTCTAATCCCAGTGGAAAGTTGTATTGCTCAGAGGTTGCTCTTTCATTGCTCAGTAGATTTAGTGGAGTACTCAGTGATGTTTTCATTGGGTAATGCTAGTTCTCCCATTCTGTCATCATTTACTCACCCTTATGTCATTTGATTCATAACAGATCACAATATGGCTAGTTTTCATGTGCAGATCATCTGTCAACTTAAAAAAACATTATGGATGCACTGAGATTAAAATACATGTGAATACAAATGAAATGTAATACCAAACAAAATAATAATTTTAAGTTTGTAGGTGGCAATTACCTTTTTGTCTTGACAAAATAACATTAAAACTAAAATCAATATTTAATGATATCTGTATATAATTTTAAATTCTACAGATGAATTTCAGATCATAGGAACACAGTGTACGCTACCTTTCATGTTTTTAGGTCAGTATGAACATATTATTAATGTTTAGGGTTAGGGTTGTGTTAGGGGATAGAAAATATTGTTTGGTCAGTATAAAAGTAATAGAAGTCTATGGAAAGTCCCCACAATTCACAGAAACACAGAAACAAATTTGTATAATGACATGGGTAGTGTATTACAAGGAGAAGGTGTGACATTTTCAGTGTAGCTTATAAATCATGTGTGAGGGAAAACTAGTGTGTGAGGGTAAGTGTGTAGGGTGTGTAGCAATAGTGATTGTACATATAAACCAACATTGTGTGTGTGTGTGTGTGTGTGTGTGTGTGTGTGTGTGTGTTGTGTGTGTGTGTGTGTGTGTGTGTGTGTGTGTGTGTGTGTGTGTGTGTGTGTGTGTGTGTGTGTGTGTGTGTGTGTGTGTGTGTGTGTGTGTGTGTGTGTGTGTGTGTGTGTGTGTGTGTGTGTGTGTGTGTGTGTGTGTGTGTGTGTGTTGGAACACCTGCCAGCTGTTTCCAGATGAGTGAATGGAGTATATTTATGCGAGTGTTTGCTTGTGTGGTTTAGTGTCAACGTACTGCGTCTGTCTGCTAGTCCCAGCGGAGGAAGAGAGTAGTGTGTGTCTGTGTCTATGTGTGTGTGTGTGTGGTTTAAAAAATGAGAGGGGCTCACTGCTTAAAATATACAATGTGCCCGATGAAAGCACTTTCTTTTCCTTCCTTTCAAACTGTCACCAGATTGCTTCACTCTCACATGTAAACACAGAAGTATCTCTCAGTGTGTCTCTGTTTGCGTTTGTGATGTTTTGCTGTAGCTGCTGACCTCGGCACATATAGAGGTCTCAAACACTCCCACACACTTACCTGAGATACTGTAACCATTAATCACACGCACAGAACCGGTTCGAGTATTTTGTAACTGTTTTATCTAGACATGTTAACCAACACACCTCCTCATGTGGAGCACCTTTTCTCTGCAGTGTGTGTGGGTGTTTCTCCCGTGTGTTTTTGTGTGCATATGTGTACAGTCTGTTTGCCCAGCAGATATAGAGAGGCATATAGAAGTATATGTAACCTAATGCCACAAACCTTTGAATTATACAATCAGACACAATATAACCTACGGCATGTTCTGTGAACTTTTGACTTCTTTCCTCTCTGGTATTTACATTTGCTGTGTGTTTAGATGCATCTTGTTCTATTTTGGTAACTATGTTTGTTTATATTGGTTCCATCTTAGTGCGTATTTATTCTAGCATAAATGTTATTCAAGACAAATTTGGACGCAGTTGCAGAGGGCCGGACCAATACACTTAACTAAGCTCTGCCCAATATATTTTATATCTCTCTATAAATGGTACATTACAATCATACAATGAAAATGTGGAGCACACAATTACACCAGTTGCTAATGAACATTTCACAAAAAAAAAAGAGGGTGTTTTTTTTGTTGCAGTGTTTAAAAAACTACCTATTACAATTTGGAACAAAAAATTAAGTATTTCAAAGATTATGGATGTGACATTCACAGTCAAATCCTGGAACACACATTCTCATAGATGTAGGCTATTACCAATAGCTATATTGGACCATCTCTTTATATTTTTCTAAACCGCTGAAAATAGAGTCCAGACATCAGTAAAGTATCCGTCAATAAACGATGAGGAAAATAGGATAGGCTACACACATGTGTTACGGACGTGACAAAAAAAAATTAGTTTTTGGGAGACAACGTAGGCCTATTTGTAGACGTTCTGTGATTTACAATGCACAGCCCAGAAGCAATAATATCTGCCGAAGGGAAAGGGTTGGCAATTCACAACATAAAATATAGCCTACATAGGCTATTTCTTGTTTAAATAAATTAGTTTTTGTGTTTCAGAGGAAAAATCAATATTAAGGACAGGACATCTCTTGGACGTGAGAGTTCTGAAAGCGAAATGTATCAGACTATGGAAACGCGTAGCTAAAATGCTTTAAAAACTTTAACAGAGACGTCTAGCTGGTAGGCTATTTAATAGGGCTGCCCCCAACAACTTAACTAGTCGTTCATTTAAGTCATTATTAACTAATCGCATGTTTATATTAAAGCTAATAATCCAATGAGCTTCAATTCCACACTCAAGCACACGTATAAAGGTTGCCACCAAGCACAGGCAAAAGTCGCCTAATGATTATGAATGTGTTGGTAAAAAAATATATTTTAATTAATTATTAATTCGCTCTCATCTCCAGGGTACTGGACGCGCCTTTAGAGAGAAATGCAACCTTCATACAGATTACAAAAATCAGGAAATATTTGTTTTTGAATTGGTTAATTTAAAAGTTGACATTTTAAACTTTCTGTAGATATAGCCTATTTCACATGTCTGTGAGGCAGCCGTACGATGAGTTTCGGTTCTTTTTTCTGATGCGCTCCAGCTTCAGAGATGCCATAAAGCATGTCCTGCTATCATTATTTAACAAAAGCAAAGTTTTTTTATTTTTATGAGTTTACAAAAATAAAATCAGTTTCGAACTGATTTTAAGTTGTTTCATTATTGACTTTTGATTCACGAATTACCTCATGTGGGCCGGTCAAGGATAGCCAGAGGGCCGGATGTGGCCTGGGGGCCGTACAATGCCCAGGTCTGGTCTAGTCGTTAGTTTGTATTAGAATTACTACCTTTACTGTTTCATTTGATTTACTGTGTGTTATGTTGATTGTAGTTTTAGTAAGTTAGTTTAGTTCCCTAGTACCATGCTGATGTCATTAATAAAAACTTTGGCTGCATGTGGGGTAATAGGGGTTGTGTGGGAGGAGTTTGCGTTGTAAGGGACTCTTATGGGGTCATGAGGGATTTGGGGGTGGGGTACAGATGAGGGGCGCCCCATGAGATATAAAACATCTTGAAAAAGCAGTTGTAGGAGCGGGTAATATGTTTGTCAGGAAGTGGATCTGTTGTTAGTTTGTATCTGCACCAGCAAACTTATTTTTGTAGTTTGTAGGAAACATGATAAAAGGAACATGAACATGCACGTTGCACATGTATTTTTGCATTCAAAATGCTCTATATGTCGCGCAAGTTCCCGGAACACAGGCGCGCACACACACACACACACACACACACACACATCTCCATCTCTTGTTTCTCTTCTTTTAGCACACACTCATGGCTCTGGTTTTTACTGATAGCATGCAGGTGTGCCATCAATTACACACTTTCCTTCCATCTCACGCACACGCCCCACCGTCTCGCTCTCTCTGTCTGTCTCTCTGTCCCTTGTGTTGTTGGTGTCTGGGGGTAAGGGCCCTATTAGTGCCTCTGTCTGGAGCCTGGAGAAACCCTACACCCGACAGAGATGGAGAGACAGAGCAGGAGAAAAGGGGGGAAATGGGGTAACTTGATCCCTTTGGTTTGTCTATTCAATACAGAGGTCACTTGCCCAGGCACAAAGCATTAATCCTTAAATACACACACACACACACACACACACACACACACACACACACACACACACACACACACACACACACACACACACACACACACAGAGAGAGACTCCTAAACCCTCATTTGTCCTAAAATCCCAGAGCAGTAACATGCAATGTGATGATGTAATTCCAAGCAACAGTACACGGACACTATTGGCACTGCCATCATGAAAATGGTGCCTATGGAAAAAATGGCTACTGGCTGTTATACCCTCCAGCACAAAGATATTGTGGATGAGAGAGGAAGTAACTGAAATAGAGGGACAGACAGACAAACAGTGTTTCAATTGAAATTGTGACTTCTGCTTGTAAATCAAGAATGACTTAGTCATTATTTATAGTTATTTATATGCAAAATGATGTGTTATTTTTGACAATTTTGTATCAGCATCATGGCGTGAGAATGGTGATTCCCAAACTTTTTTGTCAGCCGAACCCCTTTGACCTAAAATATAAACATGAAGTAGCTCTGAGATTTAATATTTCAATAAATGAAATACACATTTGCATGTTCACAGTTTTCTTATGATGGTTAGGGTTCACATGACGTGGACAAATAAATAGATCACTTTTTAGTATGTGTTTTAATTTGGATTAATTCATTGGATTGCCGTGCATTATTCTCCACATATAGCGAGATCTGAACCCTCAACAAGTTTTCTTAAAAAAGTCTGTATTGTCCACTTTCAAGGCATCGTGAGTTCACATTTTACTGCAGAAGCCGACAAGCGCCCTTGTTTTTTTTTTTACAGAAGCCGATAAGTCCATTTCAGCAAATCAGCGCACTGTATTCAGGTTAGGTGACAAGGCTACTTTCACTTTGAAAAGACGTGCTATCTGAGAGGAATTTCATCAAAGCTGACTAAAAGTGATTGAGAATGGATAATTTCGATGAACCTGTGATATCTTCTTCAGGGCGAAAAAGGAAAATAAATGCTGAAATGTTTTCACGGACCCTTGCAAAAGCAGCATGTTACAATGGTGAGGGAAAAGTTCTGTGTATTGTGCGAGTCAAGGAGATGCAGGTGTGTGTGTGTGTGTGTGTGTGTGTTTATGTTTATGTGAAGTGTTCATGGGTGATATTTTGAATATTCATAATATATTGGCGATAGTTTTGCTGGTGGTATAAAACATAGCAACATTGTGAATAGCTTAATGCTCATTTTATTTGGACTTTTAAGTTGCAGATTGGTTTTTGAGATAAAGCGAGTAATAATTGTGATCTCTGCATGTCAACAGCTATAAGGTGAGCCAGTCCATGAAAAAAACAGTTTTTTATTCAGCTGGAGTCATCTTATATGAGAGTACATCATTTAACATTTCTAGTAAAGGGCAAATTATTGTTTATATCTAAAACTTTTTTATATGAGAAAAAATACAGAGTTCAAGTTTGTGAATGTTCCTAAGTTGTCATTATAATAGTAGTTTTGCAATGAGGCTTTGACAAAATTGGCTTTAGAGTTGTTTCTGCAGTTTTATTCATTTCTGTGAATCAGTTAAGAAGTTTCAATTAATTGATTCAAAATTCTGATTCATTTATTTATTTTCATCATCATTCAAAGTCATTTTGGCCATTTTGCATTACATTAAATTTCAACTAAAAATATATATTAATTTGTGTTATTACATTGTTATATATGAGTGTAAATATTATTCTTCCTTGTGTGGACAACAAACCTTAATTTATTTTTTTATATTTGATATAACTTTATTTTTACTTTTATTTAATGTTTTACCATTAACATTTTTAATCCAATTGGCTACTTGGTTTTGTTGAAAATATGGTTCCTCTGATTAAAAATAATCATACTTTTAAGCCATTTCAGAGCAATTACAAAAATATCATGATTGATTAGAATATTGAATATCATCATTGGCTGGAAAATGTGAGGACCTATTTTGTTAGCTCTGGAAGCTGTTGTATTGTGCTGGTGCTGCAGGGCAGCGTTGTCTGTCTTGCATGGCCTGGTGATCCCCTTTTAGCCGGGGGTTTTCCTGCGCGTACGGCCCTGGCCTGGGGCCAGAGCTGCAGCTTGCTCTGCCTGTGCCAGAGTCCCCGGGGCCTGAAAGGACAAAGCTGGTCTCCTTCCAGCTCTCTTAACCCCCAAACGCTGGCACAGCACGAGCTTTATCTGTGCCTCTCGCTCTGGCTCTGATATCGTTTCACTTTGATGGCCTGCTCTATCTCCGGCTCGCACAACCCTCCACACGCGCTCTTCCACACACACGCTGCAGCTGCGGTGGCTGCTGTGCTGCAGTGTTTGTGTCTCGCGCTGTGTGTGGCCTAACATCAAACTCGTAAGTATTTTGGTTAATGAATTCTTCTGCCCTCACTGTATGCCCGTTTGAGTGGTACCAGCATCTAAGCTGCAGTACCGCCCCGTGCACCACCCACGGCGAGCCCCAGAGAGAGAGAGAGAAGTGCTGTCTGGGGAGCTTATGGTGGTTCTGGTCATGTGTGGTCCTCCATAGTGTTTTAATTCGTTTCTTCTCACTCAGATGGATCATTAGCTATAACTAGTCCAAACCACAGAAACACATGTACACATTTGTAACAAACACACGTATGAGCCTATACAAAAAGACGTCTTTATGGAGACTCATCACAAGAAATGCTCCCAGAAAAATTTGTAATCTGCATTTGAAACACACAGTATGAGCTGTTCAAAAGTTTGGAGTAAGTCGTTTTTTTAAAGACAGAAAGTAATACTTTTATTGAGCAAGGATGCATTAAATTTATCATAAGTGGCTGTAATGACATTTATAATGTTACAAAAGATTTAGGTTTCATTTTCAAATTATGTTTTGTTTAAAGTCCGTGTAAAGTCAATATTAAATGTGTGTTCTGAGTTTCAATTCACACCATAGAAAAATGTGTTATTAATAGTGGTGGCAGATTTCGCGTTTAACGTGCGGCGTAACGTGAGACTCTTATCGGCGATAAAAAAAATATCGCCGTTAATTCTAGTTGGGTTGGGAGTGCTATACTACGCAAGCTATGTTGACTTTCATCCTGATATTAGCGCGGATGAACCTAGCCGAATGCACTTAGGGGCGAGAACAGTTTACGTGATGGACAATTGTTAACGGCTGGTTTGCAATCATCGGCGACATCCAACGCTCACCTATCATTCATCAACCTCAAATATGCTTTTCATCTGAAAGATGTATGTAGATCAACTTTACATGGCCGCTCAATATGATGTTAACCTAGAGAAAAAGTGTTTGGAGCGCGTTTGTGCAGGAAGTCCGGTGCGCTCACTTTTTAAAATCTCCGTCATTCTTGGTCATACAGATAAAGTAGCCTAATACTTTTCGAATCTGAGACTCACGTTTATTTGTGGATCAGAAAACAACGAAACGTTGCGCTTTTAAGCAAAAGGATGCGCTTTAGGTCTCATGTGAACTTGAGAAACTTCGAATATATCTACAAAATACAGCTGCAAAATAAATCTATAGAATGAAATGTCAAAAAAAAATAAAAATAGAAGACGTTGTGTGTTAGCATTATAATGAAATTTAATCTTGCAACACTGTGCATAAAAGATGGCTTTCACAAACATTTTGGGTTTTTATTCAACTAATAAGGTGGGCACGCTGTGATTTCAAATTTTACTGTATGACAGTTCGCAAAAAAAAAAAAACAACAACACGGGAGTGGGAGGGAATGGGAGTCATTTTAAAGTCATGGGATTGGGACGGGAAGAGAAAAGTTTGTGTGCATTTTGGAAACAGGAATGAGCCCCTGGTCTAATGCGCCACCTGGCTTGAGAAACCCGTTTCAAAACTTACTTTTGTCATTATTTGGGTGCACACATATTCTGAATGCCTCGGAGAATTCAAATGACCATTTTAATCTAGATTAACTAGATTAATTCCAAGATTAATCTAGATTAATCTAGATTAAACAAATTAATCTATGCCCACCTCTAGTTATTAACCACCCAGCCAAATTTGAATGCTAAAAAAACCCGCCAAGTAAAAAAAATAAGGTATCAAAATCTTGAAAAAATAAGCAGTATTCTGTGTGTGCTTGCATGCGTCTGTCTGTCTGCGTAGAAAAAACTTTTAAGACACCCTGAACCCTCATGACCTCTGCGTCCAGACGTTCTCCCTTCCCCCATGGCAGTGAAACTCCCATCTGCATTCAACACAACATCACAAACCTACACACAGATTCCAGCAGTCACCATCCCTCCTCTCTCACTCAACACGTATTTAGAAAACACTCATGCTTTATCTGCATGTAACATGATGACTTTTACTACACAGCATCTGCAGTTCTGTGTGTTTGAAATAAAACAGTAAGCCATGTACTGCAGTACTTTTCCACAAATAAGGTCACAATACCAACATTTCAGTAGTTGGATATCAATTCTCATTATGACTAGCAAAAACTTGCAGGCTATTTAAACATGCTTCTTGCATTGATGGATTTTTATGTATAATATATAGCAAATATAAGTATTACCATACGTTTAATATAGTATTCATTTTTCATATAATCATTCAAGTGATAAATGAAGAGATTTCTTTTTTTTATTCCCATCCAAGTCAAACCAACTGTTTGCATTATTGCCCTGCCAAGATGAGCATTTTCACCATGAAGTGCATTTGACTATTCACACCTGCACCATTCACTGCAGTGAAGAAAAGTATATGTACACTTCATTGCTTTTATCAAGTGGCATTCTTGTATTCAAACAGTACAGCACGGCGCTAAAAACTCCAAGGTTATGGGTTCCAATGCATTAAGACGTATACATTGAATACAATATAAAAAGCATAATGCAATAATAAAAACTTCTGGCAAATGTATAAACCTAAATGTAGTCATCTTTATTTGTTGCTGCGCTTCTGGATCGAGTGTGGAACTTCTGACACACGTGAAGTTCTTGTGTGAATATGTGAACTTGCAAACATACACAGAAACGCACTGGCAGCTATCACACTTTTAATGATCAGAGCATTTGGAAAATGCTGCATGGGCTCTTTTGGGTGCTTTTCTGAGCGTTAAAATGAGTCACGAAGTACTACATGGTAATGAATCCGTCCTGCTGGATATTCATGAAGTTCTCCCTTTTTTGTATTCCACAGAAGAAAGAAATTGATTCGGGTTTGGAGTGACATGAGCGTGAGTAAATTGATACAGTTTTCTTTTATGGATGAACTGTCCCTTTTACTAGATTTTGTACACTGTGTCCATTTAATGAGTGTGTGAGGGACAGAAATAACAGAAAGGGGGTTTGCAATCCAAGATAAAAGCCAAGGAAAGAGAAACTTCCAAAACTTCAGAGCCTGTCTGTCTCTCTCACATTCTCTCCCTGGAGTCAGACAGGAGCGGGATGGGGGTGGGGACCAGACAGGCCGACGCCCCCTTAACCATAGGTGCCCACAGTGGGAGGGACACACATGTCTCTGTCCAATAGGTGGGCTGCGACAGAGACACAGCATTGTTTTTCAGTAGTTTGATGGATGTGGCCTAAAGTGACTCAGTCTCTGGTCTCTGTGTGTGTGTGTGTGTGTGTGTGTGTGTGTGTGTGTGTGTGTGTGTGTGTGTGTGTGTGTGTGTGTGTGTGTGTGTGTGTGTGTGTGTGTGTGTGTGTGTGTGTGTGTGTGTGTGTGTGTGTGTGTGTGTGTGTGTGTGTGTGTGTGTGTGTGTGTGTGTGTGTGTGTGTGTGTGTGTGTGTTTCTCTTCCGCTCTATTTTTATATTTTTTAGCAGGCCTTTGAACTCAAAAGTTGACTCACTCACTTTCTGTAAATGTTATAAAGATTATATATATACATTTAAGAAGATAAAGACATTTTATTTTTTAATAACATTGCTGCATAATAATCTAACATCTAATCATTATGTGTTCATGTTTTTATAGACATGTTTTCATGTCATGTTTTTATTTTTAACATTCATTATCAAATATTCAGATATTATCTCCATTACGGCCACGCCCCGCGCATGCCCCGCCCCCGATTACTCGATTAATCGTTTTTAAAACCTATCAATGATCGAAATACGAAATTGCCAAAAATGCCCATCCCTAGTGTGAAGATAAGACAGAAGCGAGGCAGTTGAACACACAACCTTGCGCACATTTGTAAACAGCAGCCATATATATGCATCCGTGCACACAAAAACTCCCTGAACCCGTGAGGAAAGTCTGCAAGACTCACGTGCTGAGGCGTGCACAGACCAGCAGCATGTGGTTTGTGTTTGTGTGTTTGACCCTTTTTCCCTTCCTCTCTCTTTTTTTCCTGTCCCTCATTCTGTTTGGACTTGTTGCCTTTCCTTTTCCCAACATCCAGCAGCTATCAAAGCACTGACCGAACATCCCAACACACACACAAATGGCACATTCAGAGCGGTTCACATACTAACTCTTTTGTATGTGAGCTAAGAGAATCCAGATGCACATACCTGTGTGTGTGTGTGTGTGTGTGTGTGTGTGTGTGTGTGTGTGTGTGTGTGTGTGTGTGTGTGTGTGTGTGTGTGTGTGTGTGTGTGTGTGTGTGTGTGTGTGTGTGTGTGTGTGTGTGTGTGTGTGTGTGTGTGTGTGTGTGTGTGTGTGTGTGTGTGTGTGTGTGTGTGTGTGTGTGGTATAAGCGTGAGCTGTCTGTTGCTGACTCAGCTGATAGTGAGCTCTTAATAGGGTCTGTAGGACAAAACCGACTATAGTTTATTAGGTCTGTGGGCTTCTGGGCACACATTCAGACCCAAGACATTTTAAACTGAATTGTGTGTGATGAACATTTTGTATGGTTGCTGTGTTATGGACCTGTCATGGAACAAAACATCCATCACAGGAATAAATTCATTAGAATAGAAAACAGTTATTTTTAGGGATGCACGATATGAATAATTTTAACCAATAACCGATAATTCAGTCCTTCTCATGGCCGATACCAATAAATTCATATTTTTATATTATAATTTTCATATAATCTGCAGTTTGTGCACCCAGGAGAATACAAAATCTAAGATGCACTGATGAAACTGACATTTAGGGGCAGCCGTGGCCTAATGGATAGAGCGTTGGACTTGAAATCCGAGGTTGTGGGTTCGAATCTCAGCTCCGGCAGGAATTGTCCTCGACAGAGGTGAGAACCTTGAGCAAGGCACCGAACCCCTGACTGCTCCCCAGGCGCCGCAGCGTTGGCTGCCCACTGCTCCAGGTGTGTGTGTGTGCGCACTTGGATGGGTTAAATGCAGAGCACAAATTTCACTGCTAATTATACTCTTTATAATTGTGTATGTGACAAATAATTTTTTTTTATTATAATTAAAAAAATTATTACATTTAGTAGCTCTAGCCTAGGGCTGGCATTTTAATGCCTTTTTTTTAGCCTGTCCAGTTGAACCCACTCGATGCGGTGCTGCACATTCAAAATATTGCGGAAAACGAGAACATCAATGTGGAGAAGATGTTGTTTACCTCAAAACTGAAACCAAGCCGTTCACACAGAACGCATATTTATTGCATTTTCTAGAGGGACATCTATCATCGTTGCACTCGCGTCTCACACAAGAGAGCCCAAAGACATGTCAAATTCATCTAAATTCAACTTACAAAAAATATGTAATTACTAGATTAAGAAATTATCTTAGCGAACGTGCATATTAACAGCGTAAACACGAACCTTGCGATCATATGATTACATGTTAATATATAACGTGTATCAGCAATGATGAATCTTTGAAGCGGCTCTGACAGAAAGGCTGCGTGTGCCCTGACAGAGACGTGCTGTTTGAGCTATGTGCTCTTTTCCTAAATGCATAACTTACATCTCACAGGTATATTCTCCATCTGTAAATGTTAGAACAGCCATGGAAATATTTCCATTTAGCTGCAGACGTGCACAAGCTTCTGCGATTCTCCGCTAAACTCCACAGACTTGGTTCTGAACGAGCGCCACCGCGCGCCAAACAGACAGAGCTCAATGAAATAGGAGCGCAATAACTCTGACTAAAATATACATTTAGCTGAAATGTTTGTAGTTGGACATTTTAAACCTACAAGTAAGTGTATTTGTATGATAGCACTAACTGTAAAGTGACTGTAATGGGGTAATCAAAATAGCCTTTTTACTCAATTAGCCTAGTCTTTGCTTTTTTCATTTTTTAGTTCAGTGAATTTAACTCTGCTTTAAAAGCATTATTTTTGTTTTTAGATCGCAATGTTACAATGCAATGTGATTTTAACCCTTTTTGCACATTATATATGCCTACATGGTTACATTCACTTTATTTATTTGTTTAATCCAAATACAAAATACCGAGATATGTTACCATATACCGCAAATCAGCCAAAAAATACAGAGATATGAATTTTTGCTCATATTGCCCAGTCCTACTTTGAAGAAAATTTGAACCAATTTGACAGCCCTACTCTGGCCTAACTATAATAGCAAACATCAGTTCTTATTTATAAAAAAAAGAGAAAAATCATGATCAAAATAATACAACACTTCTTACTTCAAAATTCTATTATATTACATATATAAACAAGTATTTTTGGGACACTGGGTTGCACAGTGTTCATTCAGGAGACTTTTTTGTTCATTCACGCACACATTTACACATGCATACATTTACACGCACGGACTCATTATAGCGATGCACACACTACATGAGAAAAAGTCTCACTCAGACTGCTCCCAAAGTCTCATCAAAAATCATCCCAATCGACTTTTGTGCTGTTTACTCCTCGTTCACCATGTTTTTGTTTGTCGTATACTGATGGAATTAAATGGTATATAAGATAAAACGCAACATTTAACTACATAAGCTGTAACATTGTAACGACAACGGCACAATATGACGTTGGAATGCCGTTACCGTTCCAACAGTGGAGGCTGCTTAAAGTCATCTCCGGATACTATCATAACCTCGGTTCCCTGAGAGCGGAAACGAGACTTCACGGAGAAATTCTCAGTTATGGGAACTCCTTCCCTCCAACCTTTCCTGAAGTCCTATTGGCTCACGCCAGTCCAAATGACTGGCCAATTGTCACGCATGCAAATAATGACGAGCTCGAGGCAGTATAAATGCGGAGCCCGCAACAATTACGTCAGAATCTGATACTGAACGCCGATTAGCTGGACGAGCAGCGATCATGGCGACTACCGTGATGTCTCGTTCCCGCTCTCAGGGAACCGAGTTTACAATAGTAACCGGAGACGTTCCCTTATCGAGCTTTCACGAGACATCACGGAGAAATTCTCCATTATGGGAATGATATTCAATCCCGCCGTGAGAGAGGCTAGGGGCAGCCTGTACAAGTTACACACCAGTGAGATAGAACACACATCATTCCCACCAATAGCGGCGCTCATTGGGCGGGCTCACAGCTGATTGGTGGAGATAAGCCAATGAGTGTCTAAACCCCAGGTATACTAAATTTGCATATCTGGTCAGTGTCTACAATCCAGTGGGAAAGTCTCTGTTTTGACACGGCCTGGCCCTTCGCTCAACCACCATAGCACACGAAAAGCTGGTCAGATTGCCGAAAGCTGTCCGAACGGTCAATTTAAGTCCTCAGTTATAGTCCATCTGCCATAAGACATGCAATCTGAATTTTATGATGCGACGAGAAAACTTTTTCTTCTCCTCTGTGACACTTCCTGCAAGCGCGTTGATGAGTTTACGAGCAGACCACGACGCAAGCACGCCTCAGATGACGCACGGCATAAACGCCGAGACCTGCTAACGTTCTCATATCTAGGAGTACGCTGGCCTCGACATCAGCAGGCCATTTTCATTTTGGGGTGGAGTATCCCTTTAAGAGACTTCTTACACACACAAACATTTGAAGTGTAGAGTATGTGTAAACAAAGCAGTATGGCATCCATCTGTCTGTTTTCACCACTCAGAATGTATTAATCAACCTGCTTAAATCCTCTGTTTAAACCTAGTATTCTTCTGGTTCGAGTCAATCACAAGTGGTCATTGTTAAACACGGGCGTAAACAGGGTTCAAAACAATGAGCCTCATTGCATTAACATTAACTGATATAGTGACTTGCGCATATAATCATGAAATCAGAGACCCTCCTGCTTGAAATTTGTGACAGGTGGTCACAGGAGACATGCATTTTAGATGCATGTTACTACCAGGTGTAAACAGCAGTGTGTCTCCGTTTACCACTTGTGACCGGATCACATGAGACGGATGTTAATGCCAGGTGTATATGGGCCAAGGTCACACACACATACTGTGCTAGCAATAAAAGTGTGTCAAGTCTATTATTTGTCACATACGCATAGTGCATAGAAAACAAGGGCAGACGTATTCATATTTCATTTGAAACTATGTTAAATGTATTTTTTGTATATTTACTTGTGTGTGTGTGTGTGTGTGTGTGTGTGTGTGTGTGTGTGTGTGTGTGTGTGTGTGTGTGTGTGTGTGTGTGTATTTCAAAACCATATGCACACCTGTTCACATGTGAATTTTAAGTATTTACGCGCTGTTACATTCTCAAATAACTTTAACATTCACACACACTTGCTCCATCCTACACACACACATACATATGTTTTAACTATCTCTGCAAGCTGTGGATCAGGGCTAGTGGGGAAAGATGAAAGATTAGATGGGAGAGTTGGCCACATAAAAATCCATGCTGCTGCAGGGTCAAAAAGGTCCCCTTCATAAAGGTCGAAGTTCATCCAGCCCTGTCATGCTTCAGCACGTGTCCTGAGCAGGTGTCCTAGCAACCGAACTGGAGTGTTTGCTGAGTAAATATGTATTTGGGTGCACGAGCCCGAGCTCACCCACACACACAGACTTTGATGTTCAGGATCCCGGTGGGTTGAGATGTGTGGTGGAAATGTGGAGCAGATTTTCCAGGGACTTTGTTTTTTTGTTTTTCCGGTCTTTTCGGTCTACGTTAGGTCAAAAATAAATCTGTCTGTGATCTTTGCCACAGTAAAACAGGAAGCCGTGGGCACGGTGGCACATATGTAGGTAAACATACATTCAGTTGGTACTTTGTAGGATTTAACTTTGTAGGATGTGGTGTGTGCATTTACTGATGGCGATATTAATTTTCACCCTGTTCCAATTGTGTTGTTGTTTAGGTTTCTAACTATAAACATGTTTATACTTTACCTAACTTTAACTTTCTTAGCAAGATTTCTTCAAACTGTTGTTTGTGGATCACAAAGTACAAAGTAGATGAGGAAAACTAGGATGCCGGGTGTATTCAAAGCGCCGCCATTACCGGCGTTGCGTTATTATTGCGTTTTGGAACCAAACTCTTCATATATATATATATATATATATATATATATATATATATAAACATAATAACGTATTTTTCTTAAATGTATGGATGCATGTGTGTATGTATGTATATATATATATATATATATATACATAATAAATAACACAGTACACACACATATATTATGTACACAAAAACGTTTTATTTTGGATGCGATTAATCATTTCCCAGCACTAAATAATATTTCACAATAATACTTTTTACTACATCCTTGGTGAGCATAAGTGATTTGTTTGAAACGCATTACAAAATCTTACCAACCCTAGACTTACCATTTAAATAACTTAAAATGAATTGCTGCTAAAGTAGCATTTGCTGTTCAACTGGTCCCTAGTAGCCCCCAGGTAACTTGAGTTTGAGACCCTTGGGTTAAACTGTGTGAGAGGAACATGTCCTCATAAACAAAGTCTTGCTTAAAGTTTCACTATGTGCATGTGCATGGATTTGTGTTTACACATCTGGTTACGGAGGTGTGTAAATGCCTTGTGCAAAACATGTGTCTGTTTCTGCAGGCCAGTCTTGTGCGATACCAGCTGTATGTGTGTGGATTTGTGAGCTGTCGTCATGGTTTCTGCTGGTCTGCTGAAGTTCCTGCTAATGTTTATTCCTGAGTCTGTTTATCTCATGGTCCACGTGAAATAGACAGTGAAGATGATTGAGTTTGAGCGTGTTACGTGTATACGATTCCTACCGCTGCTTATAGCTTTGCATTGCCTGTGTTGCCAGCATAAGTGGTATTACTAAAAATATCCCATAAACCCGCTCACCTCCTCCTGCACCCCCTGCTGTAAAACCTCCCCCCGTTGTGGATCGCTCCACCCTGTCATGAAATGCTGCCTGCTCCTGCTGCACATTCCACATTGTAGAGCAAACCATCTCCCTGCAGAACCAAAGGGGGGATATTCCCAAGCAGCCTTTCTTGCTTTACAGTATGCAAATGATATGAAAATTTTATTTTTTTCATATTTTCTAGCGTGCACACACTTCAGCAAAAGTTTTACTTTGCATGCATGTGTCTTTGTGTGCAACCGTAGTGCAAATTGAAGTGTGCATGCAAGTCGTCTCCGAGTATGTTTGATTCTTATGTATGGATAAGGTGTGTTTCCATGCATGTGTTTTTATTCCCATGTGAGTGTGTGTTTGGCCAGCTGTGTGGAGGTACATTCTTTAAGCTCCAGGCGGAAGGGGGTTGGAAAACCGAGCAGGCGAATTCCAAATTCCGATTCTCCCTCTGAACATGTCCAGGACTAAACTGCAAACCCAACAAAACTCACGTGGCTCTCTGTTTTTGTCTTTCTTTCTATCCATCTGTTTCTTGTATAAACAGAAGATAGTTTGAGTTGAGAAATAGCAGATTAGGTTATTCTACAGTTTGTTGCTCTGTATTGTTTTAATGCTGTAATCTTGGGATTGGTGTACCGTGATGTCATAATAACATGATGTGCTAGCCCCGCCCCTTTTTACTCCCAGTAGTCTAAACAGGAAGCACTTTGGCTCCTGTTTTTCAGGGTTACAAATAAACTGTATGTTTCTTGTTATCTTTCTTTTCAGTCTTATTCTTTCTCTATTACAGATTGGGAAAAAGTAATGAGTTAAGTCAGAAGAGAACGGAAAAGTTTAGTTTCACTGTATGATCTTAGTTGCTGTAGGTGTTAGTGCTTTTGTGTGTAGAAGATAACATGTTTAGTTGGGAGTTTAGCTATGAAAAAAAGTAAACCAATTTTCACCTGGTATCTGTGGAAAGCAGTAAATACAGGTACACTACCAAGTTTGGTACTTTTTTCATGTGTATAAGAGACTTCTCAAAATACAATAAAACAGTAATGTTATGAGAAGTATTATTATTTTAATTAATATAATATGCTTCCTAATTTTATATATTATAAAGTGAAATTGATTCCTGTGATGGCAGTGTTGAATTTTTAGCAGCCTTGCACTAAGGGTATATATAAGGGTATAAGCAATAAGGATATTAATTTATTTAAAAACAAAGAAGGCCTTACTGGCCACAAACTTTCTGAGTGATAGATTTATTGGAAATTCAATCATACAAACTACATTTGGAGTTCAAAAGACTGGCTACTTGTTGAACATGCAATTATGCACAAAAACAAAAGTTTTACACTTCTTCAGCAACATGTCTTTTCAAGAAAGCATCCATTTGATCAAAACATTTGGAACCATTCATACACATTTCATTAACAGAACAACTGACAAACTAACCTATGTACATAATCTTAAATCTGAGACCATATCAATGAAATCTTGCATGTTAATAGCGTTCTGTATCAATTGACCATTTGTGATTGGATACGGAAGATAATGTCAGATGTAAACGGGTGCAGAGTGCAGTTAGGAATTACTGTGTTTTTGTGGTCGTGTGTATAATTAAAGGGTGCACTGACACACACATGCCATCAGTGCTGAAGGTGTGAGTATGTTCATCAGGACCGGCTGAGTGTGGCAATCTAGCAAACTGAATAGCACTTAACCTTCACCTCACATTCACAGCTGGAATGTGTGCGTGTCACTCAGTGTCTGGGCATGTTGCTGGCACGCATTAATAGATTATTGATGCTCTGTTGTGATGTTTGACAGTCAGATGGAGGTGGAAATGGACCTATAATTTCATGCCGATGCCAGACAGATAACACAAATACTAATTTACATCCTCACAGGGAACGATTTCTCATGGAGAAAAGAGAGAGAATTAGACAAAAGCAAGAATGGATGAGAGAAAGTGATAATAGAGTTTTCTCTATAACACCCCTTTCTCTCTCTCGCTCTCTCTATCTCTCTTTCTGAACAGATGGGTTGAGGTATCAGTTTTTCATGAAAAAGGCATTGTGAGAGTCACATGACTGTCTCTCACACAAATACAGGCAATGTCAAATCTTTGTGGAGACACTTAGTTTGGAATAAGATAGATGGTTCAAATTATTGTTGTTGTTGTGTTATTGAATAATGGAATAATTGCATGTTACCTTTTGTGTTTCAAAGAAAGGATGAAAACACCAAGATTATAGTCGTTACATTGAGGTGAATACATTTTGGGCAAATTTGACCGGTACAATTTCAATCAGACAAAAGTATATACATGACATTTTAAAATGTCAAAAAAATAATTTGTCTTAATGAAATCAGTCTTTGTGTATAATTATACTATCTTTCAAAAGTTTGTTGTCGGTAGGATTTTGTTTTTGAAAAATATTTTACACTCGCCAAAAAGGTGCATTTATTTGATCAAAAAATATTATTTCAATTTACATTTCTTCCTGTGGTGGCAAAGCTGAATTTTCAGCAGCTATTACTCATTCTAATAATGAGTTAAATCATACTAATACGTTGTTTTGGTGCTCAAGAAACATTTCTTATTATTATCATTGTTGAAAACAATGCTTAATATTTTGTGGAAACCAGGATCAATTAGTTTTTTATCAGGTATCTTTGATGAATAGAAATTTCGAAAGAACAGTATTTATTTCAAATAGATTTTAAAATAATTAACAAATGTACATAATTTGATCAGTTTAATGTGTCCTTGCTAAATAGAAGCAGGGCTCTAGAACTGGGTGCACTGGTGTGCCTAACTTTTTTTCTTAGGTGCACCAGCACAAAAGTTTATTATCAATATTGACTAGTACGACTAACTAACAATCTGGTCAACATAAAATGAAGCACAATTTACAAGAAATAACTTACTGAAAAAGTGTTGGTGCTTAAAGTGCTTCACTGAGCAGAGATCAAGATAAATAAAATCTTTAAGTGTTTTAAGGGCGTCCTCGTGGCTCAATGTATTATGGACTATCCTCCATTAGTCACATGCCCCTCGAATGGCCAATGTAATCTTTGGCCTTGGCTAGCTGAAACTCTCTCTAGCATCAACATCTTCCAGACTTGACCCTTCTACACTGAGTCTTATATCTTCCACTGTGTCTGAACTGCTCTATTGCAGTGCTTCTCAAACCCCCCCCTTTAAAACAATCCTGCGGACTACCAAATAATTGCACTGAACATAATGTATTTACAGTTTTTATAACCAATTCTTACTATGCCAGAAAGAAGTATACTTAGGCCTTTAGTGTTATGTTAGAAGCTTTTCTTGATTTAATATGATATTAGCCATTTAAATGTTTAGTTTTGAAATGTTGTATGCAATGTTTATTTAACTTAAATGTGTGTATATAATATGTATAGTTTTAACTTTTAATTTTGTTACTTTTTCTTATTTGTAAGTCGCTTTGGATAAAAGCGTCTGCTAAATGACTAAAAGTAAAGACTAATCGTCTCTCTGTTCTTCTGTATTTTAATGCAGCCAAATTCTCAATAAAACTGTTTTACTTTATATATTTGACTGTTTACAGTCAACATATTATAGTGACTGAAACACACCCCTTTAAAATACATAACCAGCTCTCCCTTCCAAGAAGCTAGTCTGCACAGAAATCATAATTTATCCTGAATGAAATCAAATAATACACAATATAAGACAAGACAATTCCTGTGCTGTGATTTCAGCTATAGCATGCAAACTTAGAGAAGCAATAATATCTCTTTAGCTCCTCTCAGACGTTCACTTGCAGAGATGCGCGCTGACAGTACCAACGAAATCTCACAGAGACTCACTAAAGTTTGTCCAAGTTGCTAATTTGTCACTAGTTGTTTTTTGAAAAAAATAACTATGGGGGTCTAAAAAGGCGCTAAATCTAGCGAAATTGGCAACAGCATCACTTAGACTGCATTTTCAGACGCACACTAGGGATGGGCGAATCGCCTAAAGTATCGATACTTTCGATACATGTTGTATCGAAAGGAGATCCTCACATAAAAATATCGATTCTAAAGTGCATTTTTTTTGTAACCACTAATTTTATTTATTAAGAAACTCGGTGCAATAAAATAAGCTTCTAAATGGAAAAATAGACTATATTAGGAACAATTGTGTTGGAGAGAGCTATTTCTCCTGCTCATGGGAACACACGCAAATGCTGAGACAGCGTTCGCTGCGGACGCATTCAGTCACAGTGTTTGTTTAGAGCTGCGTTTCCCAAAAGCATCAGAAGCATAAGTAGATCATAAGAAACCATTGCCACATTATTACATTACATTACATATCCATTCTGAAAAATGTATCACGATTTCTACACAAATATGAGCAGCAATAATAATCAGAAATGTTTCCTGAGCAGCAAATTATATTAGATTTAGAAGGATTATGTGACACTGAAGACTGGAATAATGATGCTAAAATTCAGCTTTGATCACCTATACATCAAAATAGAAAATACATTTCACAATATTGCTGTTTTTACTGTATTTTTGTTCAAATAAGTTTGGTGAGCATGAGTAACCCCACTTTTGTGTACATGTAGCCTAATATTTATTTTAAATAGGTAATTGTGTGTAAATTTAAACTCAAATGGATTCTGTTATGTTCCCTGTCAGAAAACCTCACATTTAGGAGTACAGCATTCTGGCAGCCTTTTAAAAAAATGAACCATGGTTTTATTTTAACCACAGTTTACCACAGTATTTGTAGTAAAACTGTAACCACAAATTTACCATTATGGCGCTTATAATAATAATACTTAGTACTTATTGTATGATGTTTATTTTTCATGAGGTCCTCAAAGGTGCATGTAACTTATCTATACCCTTAAAGCATGCATACTTGTATGGTACTAATATGCTCCCTTTTAGGGGTTAGGTGCACTTTGAGGTTACTGCCCCAGTAAAGGGCTAAAATACAATTTTAGTATTTAATTTCTGACAGTGTAAACAAAAAAAGGCCTGTGAAATGTTAAAAAAAAACATGGCTTTAAATGTTAATTATAATTACTGATTATATTCGATCATTTTAGTTTACAAGTATCGGTATCGGTATCGATATCGACGATATGAAAATATCGGTATCATCGAAAATAAAATAAGAGGTATCGTAACGATGAACAGGAATATCTGGACCACGGCCAATCAAGGGGGGGTCCCGCCCTTCACTATCTCTGATTGGTTTAGACCACGATATGGGCCTAATGTATGTGTCTTGTTGAACAACAGAGAGACTTTCAGAGTCGCGGAGACTTGTTTTGTCTCGAATGGCTGGACGCACCAGTGCGACCTAGGATTTTTATTAGTCGCACCCTTGAGAAATTAGGTTGCATGTGCGACCAAATTGGTCGCACTCTAGAGCCCTGAGAAGTATTAATTTAAGTAAATGTAGTTGTTACTTCTAAAACTTTGCAGTGTATTCATGGCCATGCTGTTGTTACTAATCAGCTCATAATGATTCCTAATGATTTAACAGTGTTTATATGAATTGATTGACAGTTTTCTTGAAAAAAGTTAACGTCATTTAAAGCAATTTGAAAAGACCGAAGTGGTGCATTGTAGGATGCATTGTTAGGAATGTGCTGATTGGTAATTGCACACAGCTGTAGCTCATTAGATGTTAATTGCCAATTAATCAGCAGCTCCTCAGTGTATTTTAAAGGGAAATAAAGAAAATGAGAACTTGGAAACGAAACGATTTGTGGCATGAGCAGAAGAGATGATTCTTACTTTCCTTTCCTCCTATCACAGTTTCCTTTCTCTATGTCAACACTTGCTCTCTTCCCTCCCTCTCTAAACTTATGGTAAAGGAAGAAGTAAGAGGAATTTTTCGTGTCTTTTACTTTGTATATATTGATGTAGATTGTGACGAAGGTTACAATCACGTTATATAAAGGTTAGTCCGAAAAGGAAAAATCTAACTGGTACATTTTCTTTCAGACTTACCCTTACCAAAAAGTAGTATACTTCTAGTTTATTTTATTAAGTATACTTAAGTAAAATTCAAGTATACTCCTTGGGACTAAATTGGCCCACTTTCTAGTATATAAAAGTAGGGCTGTGCAATTAATCAAATGCGATTCTCATCCGCATCTCTTCAGTAAAGCCGGTTCCATGATTGGCACTAAATCTCCATCACCTGCTTTCAAATGGAGCGGCAGTTAATACACAGAGCCGTAGTTCACTGACAAGCTACGCGATATCGCGTTTATAATCGCAGATGAATCGCATTCGATTATAAACGCGAAATTGCCTAGCTTGTATAGTCTCAGTAAACTACTAGATTAGTAGTTTTATACTGCAAGTATACTCGTAAGTTTTCTTTAAGTGAACTTTACCTCATACTTTAAGGATACTACTATGTCCCTATTTAGGTATTAATTTGTATACATTTTGTTATATAAGAATATCTGAACATGGTGTCTACTTGTAAACAAAAAACATTTTATTCTAGCTTCATGCATTCTTTTTTAAACACTTGAATGTGGTTAAGTTTCATAAAAAATGTTGAACAAAAGGCTGAAAAAAGACTATGAATTGGATTCAGAATGATAATCAAAACGTAGATGGTGTTGATCAACACTCCAAAGCTTGACGGTCATTATTAACTCTTCATTGGTGACATTTTATTCCATAACGTTACACAGTTTTGATGCTGTTTTATGTCTGATGATTGTTAGATCAGTGGTTCTCAACCTTTTTTTTCCACCGGGCCGCACTATGGTCCAAGTGCAAGCCTCACAGACCACACGCATGTAATTTACATATTACGTCATCAATACAAACCAACCAGATTTATAATATTATTTATAGCCTAAATATTATTATATCTAAACGATTACATTTATTGAAATAAATAAATAAATAATTCTACTCACCATTAATAAAACACCTGATGCTGTCGGTAGCTGACCAATTTTGTGAAATTCTGCTCGAAATGAGTAACAGCACAATGTAGGGTGTAGCAATGTAGCACAATGTAGCACAAACTTACGATTGTAAGTTGCAGTCTGTAAGACGCGCACGTAAGCGTGACTTGACGCGACATTGCAGAAAGTGTGCGTTCACAAATGTAGCCTATGTTGATCCAAATATGGATAGCATTTTTCAAATTTAATAATCTGAGGTTTCTCTCCAGAGATGTTTTGCCACATTTCTGTAATAAGGAAGATTGCTGCGTAGTAGCCTATGGGTGTTTCTTTTTGCCTGAACATCTTCAAGTGAGTGGCGGAGCAAACTGAAAGTCCAGCACTCTCTTCACCGCTGATGCTGTGACTATTCTTGTTTGAATGCGCTCCTTCGCTGGCATTTTCCACATTTCGTTTTCTCCCTTAACAAATTTGTCCATTCTGATGCTCAATTTTACAGAAGTAATGGCTGCTGATGACTATTTGAATTGAATTCTGCCAAAGTGCGCACTTGTAAGTGTTCGTTAAATGCGTAACATTGTCTGCTCATGTCTGAAAATAATATATGAAAAATTAATAATTTTACATAACAAAAACATTATAGCTTATATTTGTTTAGTACGTTTTTTAATTAATGTAAAAACTAAAACGAATTGTAAAACTGAAAGTTATTTTTTAATTATGTTCAGCATGGTGGGCCGCATTTGGATTCGTGACCGGCCGCATGCGGGCTGCGGGTTGAGAAGCACTGTGTTAGATTATATGTGGAAGCATCTGTTGTTTTGGTTTCTTCTTCACTTGTGTTCTTTGGGAAATTCTGTACAGAAAATATTTGTACTAGCGCCCCCTACCATATAACAATGAAAACACAGATTCTAGGAGCACAAGTATAGCGCAAATATATTTAGACTTTTTGTAAGTATGTCAAGTATACTTAAGTGTAATTTTAAGTATATTACTGAGAAGTACATAAAGCCCATTGCTGAGAAATACATCAAAAGTAGACTAAAACGTATACTTTTCTATTTTTAGTTTAAAAGAAGTATACTAATAGCACACTTAAATAAACGTAATTTTCGTAAGGGTAAAGGTTAACATGACATTTTAAAAGATGATATAGTCTGTCAGAAATCAAACTTTACAGTGCATGTAAACATAGTATAATGCAGGGATTGTAAAGAAGTTGTTAATTAAAGATGGAGCCATGTAACCTACATCTGATCTGACATGCTGACGCGTGGTTATTTGTCATGTGTGTCATTCAGTCATTTTTGGTTTGGTTACATAACTCCACAAAGGACTTCGATACCATCAGCAGAATTCCCTAACACACATTTACTTACAATCTCTTTTCTTTTGTCTATTGGCAAAGAGTCAAATATTTAACTTCTCCTTGGCACACGGCCACATCTCTGCAGTAATAAATCAATACAATGGAAATTATGTAACGCTTGGGCAAAAGGCACTGTGGACGAAAGTGAATGTGGCTTTATTTGGCTTCTGAATTCTCTCGCTCTCTCCCTCCCTTCCTTTCTCAGAGAGATTTTTAGAATAACTTTCGTCTTTGTTGGATCATGGGAATGGAATTCATGAAAGAAAGCTCAAAATAGCTTGAAAAGGCATCAGTGTATCAGGGGACGACTTTTATGTGCGTGTGTTTTCTTACTTTATTACTGAACAATGTAAGCATGACTTCTTTGCACCAAGTCAGCAGGTTTTCCATCCAGCCTCCTTTTTCGGGTCTCGCAGTGGAACGTTTTCAGCTACATGTGGATATCCTCATCTGTTGTCCCCATTCAAGGGTGCGAGTGTGTGCTTGAGGCTGATTCGAGGTGACACCGTAGGAAAAAATTTACAGCACAAAACAGCTGTGTCTTTATTCTCTCTCCCACATATTGAACACACATACAGATGTATATCTCACACATTCACACAAATTTCAGTGGTGATGTATCCAAACAAAATCATGCATAAACACCCCTAGCCTTCAGCTGGATTCGCTAATCCAAGCACAGAGACTCTGTTCAAATTAGCACTAAATTGATAATTTCTGACATTCTCACTAACTAGTCACAGCCGCCAGCTGTGTAGGTTTTTGCATTATCTAGAGTACATGTTGGGCAGTATAATGCAAATGTACACTGCTGTTCAAAAGTTTGGAGTCAGCAAGTAAGCATGACTGTTTTCAACATTGATACAATAAAAAGGTTTTCTGGAGCACCAAATCTGCATATTAGATTGATTTCTTACACTGTGACACTAAAGGCTGAAGTAAAGGCTGCTGAAAAGCAGCTTTGCTATCACAGAAATAAATTACATTTTAAAGTATATTCAAATAGAAAACAGTCATTTTAAAGTGTAATATTTCACAATATTACTATATTGTAGATCAAATAAGTGCAGGTTTAAAATCATAAAGTCTTACCGTCCCCAAACTTTGAAAACTGTAGTATATGTGTGATCATTTGCTGAGTAAAATGTATCAATATTTACTTTGAATACGCTCTACTCAGAAATGACCTTGATAACGTAATCAAGTTAAGATATAACCTAAGATATAACTAGGCTCTTCTGATTCCTGTTTAGTCGTCTTTGTAATTTGGTAAGATAAATAAATTGTGAAAACATAATAATAAAAAAGGAAGAATAATTGAATCTGTATAAACCAGAATTTAGGCCATCTAAAGTTGCAACACTAATCGGCCAAATAAAAGAAGTAACTGCAGATCATTTTAAGAAATTCCACCAATACTGACTGACCTACCAACCTCCTTGACATGTAGTCATTCAGACAAAACCTGCAGACTTTTTCTCTTTTTGGTGGAAGCATTGAATACATTGCACACTTAAAATATTTAATAAACAAGCATGCAAGGAAAGTGTATAACTTTGTGAATGACGGGCATCTGCAGAAATCTGTGGTGCATTTTATGGATTTCTGCAGGTGCCGGTGCATGATGCACTCTGATTCTAAGATCACACCGAAATACTGGAAGGGAATGAGAGAATGTATAGTAGAAGGATCCCTTCCGCTCTCAGATCCCTTCTATCTGAGACACACAGGGAGGGAGGGAGGGTGAGAACGAGGCTAAGAGAGAGAGAGAGAGCGAGAGAGGTGACAGGAGATGGGGGAGGGGCTGTTTAGAGCTAGAGATGTGAAAAAAAACAAGAGGCAGGCTGGCCTATAGAGGGGGTTGGGCTTAAGCGCTCTGTGTGTGTGTGTGTGTGTGTGTGTGTGTGTGAGAGAGAGAGAGAGAGAGAGAGAGACCAGCTCCTTTCCTCTCTTTGTTTGACTACTGAGTGGAAAAAAGCAGAGCAAGAGTGTGTGTGTGAGAGAGGGAGAGAGAGGGGAGAAGGATTGAGGGAGGAAAGCAGAAATAGAAGGAGAACGAGGGAGACACTTTTTTTGGCTAAAATAGAAGGAATTCTGTTTTGTTTGGAGCTGGAAACCTGCATCCTCTTGACTGTGTCAGCTTTTGCATGGTGTGTTTTTTGTTTGCAAGCCCTGCTGCCGTGTGTGTGTGTGTGTGTGTGTGTGCATGCGTGTGTTTGTGTGTGAGGGGGGCAGGTAGTCAAGCCTGCAGCTGGTTATAGGGAAAATAAGAGCCGAGATCTTACCGAACAGACTGAACGAGCAGCTCTCAGTGTGGAATTACCTCAGAAACACAGGGAATAACACTGGGAAACACGGTAAGACTCTATCCTCTGCTGCTGCTCTGTTTCTTTGTGCTTCCAACAGGACATTTAAACTGAACTCGGGAAAGTATCCGGGCTGCGTTTGGACAGCTCAGCAGAATAAAAACACACACTAGGCGGAGAGCGAGAGAAAGTTGTACTGCTTTTTCCAGTCGGAATGCCGCACAAAGAAAGCTTGTTGTATGCAGTCAGTCCTGCTGGCTCTGTTTATATTCTGACTGTCACACACACTCACTCTACTGCACAAAAAAAAGAAAAGATAAAACAGAAATGCTCTGCAGTTTTCAGTGTCTTCTTCCCACACATCCATATGGAAAAGCAGGATGTGTACATGATTGTTCCAGACAAGATTCCTGTTCTGTTAGTGAATCTTTGTTAAGTGGGGTGAGTTTGTGTAATTGTTTTGAAGGCGTGTGTGTGCTGTCCGTTGTGGCCATAGGAAGTGGTGGTTATGGATTGTGTTAGTTGAGAACTAGAGTAAAACCCCGGCGGTGTGAGTGTGAACCTCCGCTTCCTCCTGGCCGGCCGTGTGTCCATCTCACACAACCCACATACATTACCGGCATCCTGGAGTGTTTCGATCAATCAAGAGTGATTGTGCGGATGTGTGTGTGTTACTGGGTGTGTATCAGTTGGCTCCACCCCTCATTAAAGCTCTCCACAAAGATAAAGAAACACAAAACATTGCCGGAAGAGCACACTTCATCATTGTCATCAGGAGACATGTAAAACAATTGCACGTCTTCATCTGTCAGTATTCGGTTTCTCCATTCCTCAATAGTTCTCTAAAGAAACAACATATGTCATTCTCATTCTCTCTGTCTTCTTCCTCGCCCCGTCCATCTGCGAAAGAGCAAATTGCGACTGTCTGCCTGCCCTGAAACAAATTTGACGTAGTGTTGCCGGTTCCTGTTTTCATCAGAGCGTATGCATGTCGCCCTCAGGTCCCTTTTGCTTTTAGCCTGCATTGCTTTTGCTGTACTGTATTGCTTATTTTTTTTCTTAGTTTTATTTTATTCTTACCTATATTTAAATATATTCTCTTGTGTTATGTTTCTTTTTTTTTTGCACTGTCCATTGAGCGGACCTGTCCTGATTTACATTTCATTACTGATTATATCCTGTATAATTGAGTATGTGACGAATAAAAGAACCTTGAACCTTGATTAAGCTGAGCACAATCCAACTCCGTTAGCATTAGCAGCATGAGGACTATTATTACCCATGATGCCGTGGTGATTAGTAGTGTTCTTATCTATTCATTAGCTACTAACTGTCAATCTAATTGTCAGTGCTGGTAATGACTGGGCCGTTTGTGTATTTCTGAAGTAGTTTTGTATGTCGTTTATGTCAAAATACAGTTGAGTCCTAGCTAGCATGGCTTGTCAAAAAAAATTATTAATTTATTTAGTTTTTTTCTACAGTAGTGACAATAACTAATTGCTAAGGTATTTTGGCATAAACCATGCTCTTGAATTACTATGTAGTACCTTGCTGAAAAACCAGCCTAAGGTGGTTTGCTGGTTTATCTGGTTTACGCTGGTTTCCTAAGCTGTCCCAGCTGGAGTTTAGCTAATTGAGATGAGACTTTCTAGCCTGACCAGCTGAAGTGTCCAAAGGGTCTCTAAAACCAGTTAAGACCATCAAATCATATTAGGCTGGTTTAAGTGTTCTAGCTTTCTGTCCAAGTCATGTTGGATTTGCCTCAGTCTCCATTGTAAGCTCTGTCTTTATCACTCCCTGTGATGGGCGTTTGTTCTTCTGCAGATGTGGTGTGGGTGTGTGTCCCCCCTGAACCCCACCCCCCAAGACAGGCCTGGCTGAACGGGGGATTGTGCATTCATTGGAATGAAGAGAGAGAGAGAAGGGAGGGAAGCAGGAATGATTGAGTGGGCTGCCTGGAGAAGAAAAGGAGACATGGGGGGGGGAGGGGGAGGGTAAATGTTGCTTGGCTGGTGTCATGCTCTTTGGTTGAAGGAGGAGAGGGGGAGGGGGGTAGGTATTGACACCCAGCTGGTTAGTTTGAGAAAGAAAGATGTGCAAACATCATAGAACGAGAGAATTGCTGAAGAACAGGGTCATATGTGCTTAAACGAGAGTGAGAACACAAACATCATGTGACCGGAACTATTTGCACAGAAAAAAATGCTTATAAACTAACATGAATTGAAATAACCTGCTATTAATACTAGTTAGTGTACTGAAACCTCTTAAAATAACTTTTTATAGAATGTGTCTGTCTGTCTTTTCTATCTATCTATCTATCTATCTATCTATCTATCTATCTATCTATCTATCTATCTATCTATCTATCTATCTATCTATCTATCTATCATCATCTATGTCGTACTGTCAGTTTTAATCTCTAAAATAGAATCGAGCCTAAAAATTGACACAGTGAAAACTCTTTTTATCATGGCAGTTGTTGCTTCTGTGAACTGTGTTAGGATGGAAGTGTTGACAGTGCGCATAGTTTATTGGTGAGATCATGTTTGATTTGTTTTGTTTGGTAAAGTTTGTTGAAGTCACAGATATGGGAGGATAAATGTGAAGAGTATATCTGTCTCCCCTTTTTCTCTCTGTATTCTCAGAGTCAGGCGTTTTCTATCTCACACACACTCATAAATTCCTTATTATCGTTATTGCGTGCAACTCGATCACTCCAAACACACACCTGTGTTTCCTGCGCCTCCTTTGTCTCGCTTGAGTCTCCTGGGATTGAGGTGGTACTGACACACACATGCACACATTCTCTTGAGTAAACAACCAAAGCTGTTTTTCTCAGAATATCGAGTTTATTTATATTTAACAGCTTCTTTGTTCTCTAGCATTGAAACTACAGTGCTTTTGTTTAAAAATACGCTGCAGAGATTCTATATTATTCTATAATATCATTTTGGGTTTATGGAGGGTTTATAAAGAAAGCACCATTGTATCACACGCTGAGATTCTCTTGCCATTGACCTAACATCATGTTTCATGGCTTTTGTTTTGTTAAAATACGCTGCAGAGATTCTAATCTCGGATTTTGATATGGACGACACCAGCAGCCATCGACAAACCAATCATGTTTATGTTTCAGAACACACACACACATATAGCTATCATATATTAGTGCTGTCAAAATTAGCGAACACTGGGGAAGACTAGATAATTAGGTAAACACGGCTGGGGACAAAATATGACATGAAAACATAAACACATGATTAGATGTTAAATTATGATTATGATGCAGCAATGTTAAAAAAGAATAGCTGCCTGAGGTGAAGCTGACTGTATGCCAATAAACTGAAACCCGTTCTATGACACTTCCTATGATATTAATCAGATAACTTGGATATATAACATAGACTTAACATTACAACTTGTATCTACAGGAAAGGATGCATATGCCAGTGACATTTAATTTACGCGCTATAGCCAGGGCCATTTTAACCATTGGGCTAGGCAGGGCTGAAGCCCCGGGGCCCGAGCAAGGAGGGGGTCCTTGATTGGCTGTGGGGTAAATTGACTGGCGCGCCGAACGCCAAAGCCCCCACGCCCCCCACTTATTAGCACTGTTATTTAGTTAAGCTTTTCCGTAAATTACATGCATCACCATCACCATTTGAGACTGAAGCGTAAAGTCTGAATTTGGTTTACCAATCAAATGCATTTATTCTATATTTTACTTTTGAACGATATGTGCACTTATCTATCAGGTGATTGCTGCCCAGTATGTCTGCATTCACCTCCATTCTTCACTTCGTTCTGGAGTAATATGGAAATGGTCGCGCAAAGAACATTATTGGATAAGTAAAAATGTCAGCAATCCTGAAAGAGAGGGGCTCAAAAAATGAAAAACTCCAAATACAAAGAACAGAGAACAAAAACACAAGTTAGTCAGTACAATCCCCAGCTATCAGGTTATTTTACTAAAGCTGATGATGGAGTGGAAGTTAGAGGAAGTTGTTGGAAGAGCGAGTGGACCGTGCACATGGAGCAGGGAAAAAAAACAGCGTCATTGTCCACGCATATTTTAGGTTAGTTTGATTATTAACTGGATGTATATTGGTTTTGTGTTTGAACAAACTCTATATATATAGGCTATTCATTTAAGGGTTGGGAGGGGACTTGGTAGATAAACCGGTAGAAATATAGTTTTGCGCGTCAAGATGTCGGCTAAGCTTATCATTTAAACGTGTTTTAAGCAGGTTTTAAAACAAATGGTTTAAACTGTTAATGAACATACAGCAGTGGGGCAAAATTCATTCTGGTAAATGCGTGCATTAAGACGGTTTCAGCCCGATTTCGCGCGGCGCGCACCTGCTCGTATTGCGACTGAAAAAAATTCACTCCTGTTGTGCTTATGTTCAAATACACAGTTATGTGTCAAAAATTCTCGTCTTTGCGTATCCTCGTAAACACAGTTATTTGTGTCTTAAATGAACAATCTTTTATTTAAATATGAAGCATGTGTAGTGTTAGATATGAGACCCTGGATATGATGAGATCTTAAAAGGATACTTCACCCAAAAATGAAGATACTGTTATCATATACTTAAACTCAAATTGTTCTAAACCTCTATGAATTTCTTTGTTCTCCTCAACAAAAAAGAAGATACTTTGAAAAATGATCCAACCAGTTTCTGGTCCCTATTGACCCAAATTATAAGCATATTTTTTTCATACTATGGAAAGTCATGGGGACCCAGAAACTGTCTGATTACCAGTATTGTTACCTAGGGCTGTCACGATTATGAAATTTGGCTGACGATTAATTGTCTAAAAATTGTTGCGATTATTTTTAATTTACTGGGGGGGGGGTTTGGCGATTATCGCGATTAATTGTCTGTTTTTCATGGCTTTCATTATATAATTGTGATTAATTTAAGGGTTCAGTAAATAATTATGATGTTATCTTTTAATCTTTTTTGAGTTATTATTCCGCAGTGTAACAGATTATTCCAAATTCTAAGAATCGGCCAATACCGATCCAACACCAGCACTATTATCTACACCATAGTATATCAGATTGTCACTGTGTTTGATACTTTTGTTTTGAACCTGTTGTCACTTCTGTTATTTAAAAGGGCTTCTAACGATTAAACTAATCTATCGTCTAAACACAATCCATAATAACTGCAGAGAAAATTGAATAACAATATATGAATAACATAATATATAGTGATACAATCTATGACAATTGAGAGACTCAAAGGCAGGATCTGTGAATATATCTGTTGACTGAACAAAAAATTTATATCTTGAAAAATCTTTGGTGTACATTATGACAATTTTTTTGTTTATTCTTTTTCACAAATATTTTTCACAAAATACATGAATCAAAATGAAATATAATCATGAGAATCTTACTAATAGTTTTTCTCTGTGCAAAATTTTTGATGATGTGAAGCTCTTCAAACAAAGCGTCACAAAGTTCCTATGCACATCTAGGGTGCAGAATGGGGCACTCGAAGCAACATGGAGTTGCTGCGCTTATCAGAATGAAAATCACTTACTGTCCTCGACTGAATCAATTTTGTAAAATAAATAAGAATGACTGTATATTGAATATATACAGTGGACACCATTCAGTCTATTTGTAAATTTTCTTTATACATCATAATATTATTAAGTGCTTTAAGTATTTCAAGTAGGCCGAGTTCTTATGATCTTTGTTCTGTTGTAGCCTAATGTTTTACTTTTTACTTATAGGCTAGTATTATCTTTTATCGTTTGTGATATTGAAATTTTGGTATGATAAACACAATCCTATTTAAAACTATATACTGTATATATCGTTATTTTGATGGGGGTGCCCTGCAGTAAGTCTTAGCCTCAGGGCCCAGTGCAGTCTTAATGCGGCCCTAGCTATAGCGAGAGAGAGACATGCGCGCGTGAGAGAGAGAGATCCCACCGAGATGCGCTCTCAACAACGCACGAGACACGGACAAGGAGAGGATTTACTATAGATTTCACATTCTATAAAGTTCTCATTATAATGCTTGTGTCATTAATGTTTGTGGCAGATTTGTGCTATAATTTTATCTACATTATCAAATGATTCCTAAAATCGCCTGCATGTTTTCGAAGCCATACGAAGTACGAAAACAATTTTAATTGAAGTATGCATACTGTTGAACAAATATGACGAAAAAAAAATTTGGGGGGATTTTTGAAAAAGAAACATCTAAAAGCAATATGACCGTCTCAAATAAAAGTCAATGTCGGGCATTGCATTTGAGCATGAAACTACTGGTAATATGCAGTGCATGTAAATAAATGTTAATATCCCAACGCATCCTATATTAGATGAATCAGATATGTGTGTAGCTAACCCAGACAACACTACGTGACTTCAAAACCAAGCTTCTCTCTCTTCTCATGTCTATACTTTGAAGGCTCGCATGCGAAAATTAATCAGAGCTCAGGGTGCCGCGGCTGCCCAAAACGCTGCTATAACCAATCAGAATTATTTTTCCCCACGGTCATCGTTTTCATGATCGATCATCGCTGTCACGGCCGAGTAATCATGTAATCGATCGCTGTTGCACATCCTCATTAGAAAGTAATGATGAAAATAGAGGGTTAAAAAAAGCCAAAGTAGGGACTTTACACAAAATCAGCTTCATAAATGCAAACGCAGACTGTGGTTTGTGTGTGTGTGTGTATGTGTTTCTGTCATCTTTAATTCTCTGTTTGTATGTCTTTGATCTGACTCTGTTCTTTTAGTTCTTTCTCCTCCTCTCTATTTTTGTCTGCTGACAGTGACAACCCCAAACACTTTCTGGTTAAACTTGAATTGATTTGTGCTTGTGTGTGTCAGTTCTCTGTACAGTATACACATATCCTGTCAGTGAGCTATTGTAAATGCTTCTGGAACATCACACACCTGTTTCAGAGGAAACTGTGTGATGTTTTAATAATTAAACATCCAAAAATATATATTTTTGCAAAGTGCATTATGGGGCGCGACCCTTCTGTGACCCCTGGGCGTGATCGATGGCCGTTTCGCATTACTTAAATGGAGTCATGTGACTGAGCGATAGAGTTACGCCATCAATGGGTGAAATGGCACCCGGCCAATCAATGGCAAGATCATAGTGATATGGAGAGAGAGAAAGGTCATATCAGGGTCAAAAGAGTTTGGGTTTGAGCCCCATTTCTTCATTATTCTGTCATCACCCTCTTCTCAGGGAAAAAAACAGTACACAGAATCTCTTGGATCACAATTTGCAACTAGACGGATGTCCTGTTCCTTCCTCTACAGTCAAAAAATGTGTTGTATTAGACAGCAACTTATCTTTTGAAAATCATATTTCCCATGTTACAAAAACAGCATTCTCTCTCTTTTTCTGTTCTCTGTAATGCCATTAAGGGCGAGCTGCCTTTCTAACCCAGTTCTCCAGTGAGCTTTGACCTCTTGAGTAAGGTGTGTGTACAGTATGTGTGTCAGAGAGATTTTAGCTGTACTCTGACCTGTTGTGTAAGGTCTGTAATGATAAGGTGTGTGTTTGTGTTGTGTAAGACTCCACATTAGTGTGAGTGTGTGTGTGTGTGTGTGTGTGTGTGTGTGTGTGTGTGTGTGTGTGTGTGTGTGTGTGTGTGTGTGTGTGTGTGTGTGTGTGTGTGTGTGTGTGTGTGTGTGTGTGTGTGTGTGTGTGTGTGTGTGTGTTCTGCTTCTGCTGTGTCTCACACTCCAGCCTCCTGATCCATTTCATGTAGATGTGGGAGCCTGTATAGACGACCCCCATGTGTCTCTGTGTATGTATGTGTGTCGTGTTGCAGTCAAAGTCATTGTTGATGTTGTAATTGATTTCTCACTGCACTTGTTTCTGTAGTGTGAGACGTCTGGAGCGTTAATTCAGCTGGCTTAATGCGGGTGTGTGTATTTATGAATGTGTTTTATGAATGACTATTGGTTTTGTAGATGAAGTTGTCTTTGTGCCAAATAATAAATAGGCAATTTGTCTTAATTTCCTCCCCTTAGTTTGCAGCTCACCAGCATGAAAAGTATTAGGCCAGAAACTTTTATGCATGAACACATTGCTAACATGCGGCCCGATTAAAGATACTTGCGCAACATGTTTAGGACATAAACATTACATAATTGTAGTTTTAAATTTAAGTCAAATGTATTTTAACAAACCTCTGTGCCAAATGTTTATTTTATTTATATAGTTTAAAGTTTTAATTTCTAAATTTAATTATTTATATTGATATATTTTCATTGTACTTTTAATTATAGTATTTATTTATTTTTGCCAAAAAATGCAAATAATGACTATAATTAAAAATATATTTTCTTACGTATTGTGATATACATCCAAGTGTAACATATTAAAAAAACGTAGGACAGGAATGTTTTTGTTTTGCAGATTAGATTTTTTAGATGTGGCAGTTAAGCCCCAAAGTAAATGTGAGCTTGCAGTTGATTTTAAGAAAGGGGTGGTGTTTAAGCAGACTAAAAGTTTGGAGAAGTCTGACATAGATCACCAGAGTCTCTTGTTTTCACCTGAGGTTATGACATTTTTATAAGATCGATAATATGCATTCACAAAATAGGATGCCATTTCATAGCATGCAAACTTTAAACTAATTCCAAGACTATTTAATGTGTATTTAAAATAATAACAAATAATAGTAATTGGCAAGTAACTCCATCTTTATTGGTGAGCCCTGATATGTGCCTGAATATATACCCATGATTTGGAAACAAGGCTCTGTCTTTTGTCATAAACTGGTGTTGTAATGTGATTCTTTGTTCTAAGATAATAATAATACCAGTCTGTTTATAAAGACACTTTAAGCTCTTAGCTGCGAGGTGGCATCATGAATAAGAGATGGAGTAAGAGTGGCGGGTTTTGGGATTTGAGGTTTAGATGCTGAATACTGTCTGAATCATTCGGTGTGAGTGAGCTGGCGTGGACGTGTTACCACCTTCAGTGTGGCAGGTGCGAGATACGAGGATTGTGTAAAGCTGATCCCATTTGTTTTTAGCAGCAGTATCAAAGGCAACTGTGGACGTTGCTTTCATTGAATGTTTATGTGGAGCCATTTGCTCTCAGCTATAGTGGCGTCCCCTGCTGTGTGTGTATGTAAGTGTGTGCTTGTGTGAGCATTCGTGTGCTCTGGTTGAGAATAAATAGAACAGCAGTGTGATTGCACACCCCTCCTCCTCTCCTCCCATCCCCCTCCTCTCTCTCTCTCTCTCTCTCTCTTCAGCATCAGTGCATCTGTGTCATGTCACAGGGTTCTGCCGTCCCAGAGTAACCCACCTCCCCCTCCTTCACACTAAATGCTCGCTTTACCTCTCGCTCGCTTTCTATACATCATCATCTCTCCTTATATATTTGCACTTACTGTATATATACACACATTACACACACACACTACAGTCATGATCCAGTAAGTATACAGTAAGTCATGATCCAGAGCAGTTCTGGACTTTTATGCTTGTATATTGTACCTGAGATTGGCAAAGTTTACTTCGGTTTAATTATGTTGAGCTAAACTAAAACAACACTTCATCCTTTGCAAAAAAGAAAGAAACACAAGAAAATGCTTTTTCTACTCCAGACAGTTTACTGAGCTGTGTTTTACCCAATATAGAGAACTCATTATAGAGGAAGAGGCTAGGAAAGCTTGTGATCACGGATTGATGTTCTGCTGTGAGGATTGTCAACTGATGCTATGATGTAGTATGTGTGGTCTCACATGCTATTGAACATAGTTTCTTCATTTTCCAGTTAAAACGAATCAGAATCCCCCTAAACACCCCCATATTTCACTGAATTTCTCCTGCTCTTTTCTCAATCTGCATTCTCTTCCTCTTTTGTAGACATTATCACATACTCATCGTGCTTTCACGTTTTTGCATACTTTAGTTTTAATGACATTGTGTTTCTGACTGAGCAAGTTAAACCCAGTGTTTATATGAACACAAATTTGTATAATTTGAGCAAGCGTTGCTATATGAAGTGTATTCGCTGTGTGTGTGTGTGTGTGTGTGTGTGTGTGTGTGTGTGTGTGTGTGTGTGTGTGTGTGTGTGTGTGTGTGTGTGTGTGTGTGTGTGTGTGTGTGTGTGTGTGTGTGTGTGTGTGTGTGTGTGTGTGTGTGTGTGTGTGTGTGTGTGTGTGTGTTGATACGTGTCTGTGTTGTTCTTTGCTTGTGTGTCTGTGTGTGGTCTTGTGGTGGTTCAGAGACACCATATGTGGATCATATGTGAGTTTAAGTGATTTTGTACATTTTGTAAATGTGAATTTTAGTGTAAACAGATGGACTTACTGAAGAATACAACACACCTCTAAGCCCACACACTTTATTTTCTTTATATAGAATTTAAAGTGCATACAACACACACACACACACACACACACACACACACACACACAGTTTTAAATAAATTGTTTAAACAAGTTGGTTTGCATACATAAAACATTTGTCATTTAAATGTAATCGTATTCACCAACAATTAAATTGACCTAAGGTCAACACATTGCATTACCTACAGATCATGCTATCCACCCAAACCTTGACCTCTTGGTTACTCCAGCACATTTGATGGCGCTCATGTACCAAAAGCTATTTTGCTGACCAACATTGAACGTCAAATGAGGATGAATTCAGAGCATCAATTAAATATGGATGTTGTCTTTTCTTTTATGTCAGTTTGCAAACCATCACATACAGTTTTAATTACTTTCTCTTTGTCTTTTGTTCAACAGCTCTTTGTAACTATTATGTATTGCTTGACTTTCTTTTGCCCTTTACACTTTATGGCAGGCCAGCCAAAAATTATGTTGTCCTACCTATCCATCTGATTTTCTGCATTTTTCTGCATTTCCTTTTCATTCATCCCAACAAATATTAATTTCACACAGAGAGTGACTAGTTCCATGTTTTGTGATTCACTTCACTTTTCCATACTCCAAAAAGTGAAAGTTAGTGGTGTCCAATGTTATTTGCGCCTCACTGACAATTCTGCTGGAGAAAGAAAGTCACACAGGTTCAGAACAACATGAAGTAATGACATGAGTAAATGTTGACAGAGTTTACATTTTTGGGTGAACTATCCTGTCAAGGTGTAATTATGTATGTGTAACTGTACAATCAGGAAAAAGGTAGATACAGGCTATAAAACATTTACTATGGGTTATATGGGCTATAAACAGACTTTATCTCTTCCTCTGTATGACTTTACCTCTTTGGGACATGGTACAACAGCTTTTACAGGTTTCAAACGCACATACAGCGGCAATGTTTTTGACAGAGTAGAAAAGCTAGTACCATTAAATGCTGAAGACTATATTTGCTATGTTTGGTGTGGCATATAATGACAGTCTGTGCTGTCTGTCTGTGCTAGTCATCTGCACTGGCCGGGCTCTGCAGGAACTAAAGTCGGTAAAAAAATGCTGGCCCAAAAGTCTTGTTCACTTTAGATCTGTGAGATTGATTTACACAAGAAGTTGGTCCCTCAGGATTTAGGATTTATTTGTGTGTGCTTGTAATAGAGAAGGTGCAGAAACATGTGTGAGCCTGTTTGTTGATCACCTCAGCATGTTTTTACCTGACTGACTGATGTTCTTGTGGCTGGCTCTGTTCTTGTGCGTGTGTGTGGCGTGCGTGCAAGACAAAAACGTTTGGTCTAGTCTGGCTGTCGGTGGATGTAGATGGAAAGTCGTTTATTGAACTTTGTAAGGGAAAAACTAAGAAAATGGCTGTTTTGTTGTGGGCTGCTGTCTGTTTCTCAAACTCAGGCTACTGTTATGTGGTCAGCTGCGTGTGTGTGGTTGAAAGAGACCTACAGAAAATGCACCCCACCCTCATTAATGACTGACAGATGTTCAAAGACATTTAAAATATTCATGAGAGAGTTCAAATGCACATGCACACACACACAGACGCTCTTAAGAGAGTCTGCATTTAGCATTAGGGATTCCTGCTTGGCTTTGTTGGTTACTGTTTAGACGATAGCATGTGTGTGGGTACAGGTTTGCATGTGGGTAATTTTCGCAAACCATACATTGCTGAATCTGACCTTTTCATGTGATGTGTGGCAAAAGTTCACTAAACCAAATCTTCAGCGCGGTTTCTGCACCCCGCCCACCTTACTGCACACCCCCACACACACGACTGATCGCAATCACAACCACACGAACGAACGCAGACTAGTGGGCAGTGACCTGATAGACCAAAACAAATTAAACGAACTTGCAGATGTAAGCAGGATCATGATTTGACCTGGTATCACTGTCTCTTTAAGACTCTCTGTAACATTCTACTTCAACAGGATGGAAAGGTTGTGGGTTTGAATTTCAGAGAATGTAGATACTATTATGTATGCCTTAAATGTACTGTTGACGGTTGGATGGTGAAAGTACAATGCTTTCTATATTTCGGGGTGCTTGCTAAGGCAGTTACTACAAATGTTTGTACTGTGGTTAGTCAAAGTCGTGTTGATTGTCATATTAACATATTGCAGGGCTGTGGAGGGAAATTAAATGTGGTTCAGTGTAGGGTTGGGCGATGTCTGCCAAATTGGCATCGGACGATGTCTACAGTGAAACATTGTGATGGACGATAACATTGGGGGACAGGATTAGGGGTGTACCCGAAGCATCAATCCGTATGCAGAAAGGCACGGAAAACAAATAACACGCTCTACGGAGCCACTAAATCAGCAGTTCTCAATTCCAGTCCTCGCGTACCCCCACTCTGCATATTTTGCATGTCTCTTTTTGTTAATACATCAGCTCGTTGTGGTGAACGTGCATGAACTGTTCCGATTGACATGGTCTGTTATATGGTCCCTACACAGTGTCCATTGCTCCCTACTCCCTGAGCAGGGGAAATCCATTGAAGTTTACTTCACTTCGTAACATTCATTCACGGATTTGCGCTGCGTCGCGTCTTCACACACACACAGACGAAACTTACTATAGAAGCGCGAAGTGTGACATAATATACCTCTGTAAATAAATACAATTTAAATTGCGTCTCGCACACTTCAATGCCCTTTGAATGGAACATATACGTTCACTTCGAACTGGAATCATGGCGGAATATCCTGTGATGTGATGTCCACTTCTCAGGGCACTTACAGTCGAATAGTACAAATGTCTGAAGCGATAAGAGAAACTTACAAAATGTGCAGAGCGGGGGTACGCGAAGACTGGAATTGAGAACCGCTGCACTAAAGGGACATATGCTGCTTGCTAGCAGCCTATTACAGTACATGAAAGTTCACTTACCACATAGAGTAAGGAGAGATGAATGATAGGACAATGGCGAATGATTTGCAGATACTGAGCACCACTGACAAACATCCAATCTTGTAAATGTATTGTACTGCTGCTCCGTAGAGTCCGTGTGATCGCGAATCTCAAAAGTGAAAGTGGAATAAGAGCGCTCATTCAAAAGCGGTTTCAGTGCCCTGCATATTAGTAGCGGTTCCCTGATACCCGCAATTTATATACAGTATAATTACCCAGAGATATAATTGCAAGAGGAAATATAACAAAACATTTTAGGATTAAAAAATGATCACGATGCCGGCTCAACATCGTGATCTCAGCCATCGGCAATGGACGATGGCATCGTATATCGGCCCAAACCTAGTTCCGTGCAGACATAACAATGTTCAGCAAATTCAGACAACAAATACAGGCCATAAATAAGGATATAACAATAATATAATAGTGGGTAAATTTGGGATTTGAACAAATAATTATTAATATTGAACTTTGAAGCATAACTTGTGTTTACATTTAAACATTTCATGGCCATTTTTTCCCCAAGGTGACCTATATTGTATTCAAGGTGTGTTTTGCTTGCATCATGATCTGTTTTGAGCTACATGAACACTAAACACTCCCTTGAATGATAACTTAAATGTGCTTGTTAAGCAAAGGTGTGTGTTTTTTTAAGCAATATGTCTGGTAGACCAAGAGACAGGAACAAATATAATGTACTTACATTGAGGGATAAACTCAAACTTTAGTTCCCAGGATGCGATTGCAACAAACTCAAGTTGCAACAAACTCATTGTAAATCAAGACAATTAAGGGTTAAGGGTTTGTATCAACCAGCTGCAGAACATCATACATTTGGTGGGTTCTTTTGTTCACTAAATAACTACCTGGCAACAACCCAGAATAACTTTGTAAATACCTAGATACACCTTAGTAAGCACCACAAACACCGTAGTAACTGTATAGCAATGCCATTGCAACCACCCGCAACACTCTTTTGACTTTTGCACGGCACATTTTCTTCAACTGTCTGTGCTCACGTGAATGTTGTAGTGTGTGTGTGTGTGTGTGTGTTTTGTGTACACATTAGGGTATGTGGTCTATTGTCCCAACACGAGGAGCAGCTTTGAGTCATATAGTGACTAACCATCAGAACAGCTGAATACAGTACCTTGATTCACGCAAAACAAGCTCACACATGAAAATATGAACTCATTTAGACTTCCACTTTGCACCCATAAAAGCTGTGCACACGTGTAGGTCTGTGTCAGCTCGAGTGTTGGTCGCAAGGTGCAGGTGTGGTAAGGAGTTTGGTTAGGTAAGTAAAGTGATATAACCTCAATGCTTTATAACATACAGGATGATAAAACTGTGTCACAGCTTGTAATCTGGGTTTGAAGCCCTCAGGGGTGGAAAAGCTTTTCAGACATAGTTACTGTTTTACTAAAATATTTTGACTAGTAGCTCTGGGGTAATTGTGAATGCATGTGGAGAGAAATCTCATTTTTAGTTGAATAGTGTATGTAAAACCTGAAATTGCTGAAACTGTGGGAAGCTGCCAACAATCTCCATGAGGAAGCTTAATGTATTACAGCTTAATGTATTAAATAATTGACTTATGAGAATATAATAATGAAAACAGTTTTGTGTGAAGGTAAGATTATGGGACAAGCTCAGTAATTAGGATCCAATAGAAAGTTCCTACGTAATAGAAAATGTGCTATATACTTAGTTCTGGCTGGCGTCTTTTGAAGATCATTAATACATTAGAATAACAGGTTTATTGTTTGTCTGTAGTGGGCCTGTTTTCTTTGGTTCTGGATGAGCGGCATTAGAGAATAAAGGTTTTGTATTGCTTTGTCTCCATTTCACCTTTACGCTGATTACAGGATGTGTACAATGTCTTTGTTTGCCAATGCATTACAGTAAGTTCACTGATGGCCAACACCTCTGCGTGTTGAGTTAGCATAATTCTGATATCTTATTGACAGTTGGAGGCGTACAGAACAGGCAAGCTGTGTTGAGTCACAGAAGTGTAATATGTGCTGGGTGAGAGGAGTGTGTATTCAGTAGGTCATCACGTTGTATGTGTGTGTGTGCACATGCCCCAGCTGGTGTGCATACAACAGGGAAGGGAGGAAAATCTCTTGTAGTAAATCCAGCTAAACCTGGTGAGCCATCTTGGACCAGCAACAAACCAGCTGGTCATAGCTGTTAAAGTCACGATTAAATGGAAGTAGCGCCAGATCCAATCTTCCATATTGTGACATATATCTGAGTGTAACGGATTATTGAAAAAGAAAAAAGTAAAGATTAACACTGTCACGATACACTGCTGCAGGAACACGCAGGAGTCAAGGAAACGTTTCACAGTCTTTAATCAAGGAACTCCGGAGATAATCCACAATGGGAGATGCACATACACACACACGAAGCAACAAGTAGACTCGACAGGATAATTACAAACACAAGTGCAGGGAATCAACTAATAATCAGACTGGGAGAAACTGGGTCAGGGAACACATGAGGAGCAAAAACACAACAAAACAATCCAGGGGCGTGACAAACGCAAGCTTGCAGGGGCAAGTTTAAGCAGACTAAATGATTGGAGAAGTCCTGTGTACGTGTAATTAAACATTAAGAGATGTAAAAATGAAACATGCAGTGATAAATTGTTTGCCATAAGATCTATAACATATAACTAAAATATTTGATTTCATGCTGATTCTAATATGTTCAATCTGGTTTGTGAAGCATGAAAGCTGGTTGACCAGCTAGAAACCAGCTGCTTTCTTGAGCTGGATTTCCCAGCAGGTGTGGGGACTGTTTTTTTCTCTCTTTTTCATCCTCTCTCGCTCTCGGCCTGTCTCTCACTTTCATGCTCTCTGAGCATCATTCCTCTCGTCTGTATAAAGAACACTTTGAGTCTGAGTGTCACACTGTCCCTCATGGACTTGTGTTTTCTCATGTTTGTTTGTTTGGTATGGTCCTCTTATAATCCTCTGAATCTTCTCTTCACCTTCAGAGACTAGAGTAGTCCTCTGTCTTTTGGTAGTGAGATAGACCTTTTCTCATCTAAATCCTGTAAACTCCCCCGCACTGTGACCTTTGAGCTCATGGAGCCTATCAGAGTTCAGAGTGACATTTAAAATGAAATGCTAGATGTTAGATTTGTGATTTGCCTATCAGGATTTGATTCCAGAAAAGATGTCACTTTTTTTCATCTCTGTCGGTCTCTCTATCTCAGTGATCAGTCAGGATATATTAAAAGCCAGTTAAACACTGGACTGTTTCAATTTAATCCTGACTGGCTACTAATAGCAGTGCTTTTGCAGTTGCACTGCATTTGGACTTTAGGTTTGTGTTAACTTTACAGATGTTGCTGCAGGCCTGTTGTAAATCTCAGAGCAGCTGTCTATCTGCAGGGGTGCGACCTTTTGACTTTAAGGTCATAAGTCAAGCAGCCTAAGCACTTCTGTTTTATAGTCATCAATAAACAAATAAACCCGCTTTATCTGACCAAAGATTACTGTAATTTTCATTCTACAGAGAGAGTGGTTTTGAGTGGGGCGTTTAAATGTTTCCCCTCAAGCTACAGTAGAAACAGAGAGAGAAGGTGGAGAATTGGTGAAAGTCAAAAATGAAAGAGTACCAAAGTAAATTACAGTAAGGTAATTTTTTTCTGCTTTCCTAGTCAGGAATTTTGTTTTTCTGGCCTTCCAGCATTTCCACCATAATAATTATACATTTTATCTTGAGAAATTATTTATATACAGTGCTTAACAAATGTATTAGACCTCCATCCCCCAGTGTAAGGTTTGTGTCACAGCTGCCCTAAAGAATTGGTGATTACCAAAATATTTTTTGTTTCTGTAAAGGTTAATCCATCAGTATGTGTGAGCTCTTTAGTCAGGAATGAAGGACCTTGTTATTTTTTTTATTCAGATGCCCAATTAGTCAATGACGGCAGAGACTAGAAAAATTATATAAAAACAATGTCACAGAGAATGCAGGCTGTTATCAAGGCCAAAGGAGGCCATACAATTATTTTTGGTTATTATGCATGAATAAAGACTCTTTAGTTGTTTCAATTTGTTATTTGCCTCATAAATGACAGTATTACATTTTAGTTTAAAACTAATTTAATGTGTTTAAATCAAAGTGTTTTGACAGATTCCTAAAATGTGTGTTTTCTCTTTATCAGACTGTATTTATTGACTGTAATTGGGCATCTGAATAAAACAATTAAGTCCTTTACTTTTATAATAATAATAATTTGTTACATTCATATAGCGCTTTTCTAGGCACTCAAAGTGCTTTACATAGTAAGGGGGATATCTCCTCATCCACCACCAGTGTGCAGCATCCACCTGGATGATGCCACGGCAGCCATCCAGAACGCCCACCACACACCAGCTTACTGGTGGAGAGGAGACCGTAATGAAGCCAATCAGTGTATGGGGATGATTAGGAGGCCATGATGGTCAGAGGGCGAATTTGGCCAGGATGCCGGGGTAACACCCCTACTCTTTTCCTAAGGACATCCTGGGATTTTTTTAATGACCACAGAGAGTCAGGACCTCAGTTTAACATCTCATCTGAAGGACGGTGCTTTTTACAGTATACTGTCCCCATCACTATAATGGGGCGTTAGGAGGACCCACACAGATCACAGGGTGTGCACACCTGTGTCTCACTTACACCTCTTACAGCAGCAATCTAGTTTTCCAAGGAGGTCTCTCATCCAGGTACTGACCAGGCTCAACCCTGCTTAGCTTCAGTGGGAAACCGGTCTTGGGCTACAGGGTGAAATGGCTGCTTTATCTCTGCCTTTCTTGTAAAACAGTAAATTTGAAATTTCATGGATTACCACAATCATTATATTTTAGCATTACAAATACTACTGTGACTAAAGAGTTTCCACATACTGGTGTATTGACCATTACAGAAACATAAAAATGTATTTTGATAATCATCATTACTGTTCGTTTAGGGCAGCTGTGGTACAAACCTTACATTGGGTGATGGTGGTTTAATAAGCAGGGTTCATACAAGGTGCTTAAAGTGCTTGAAGTACTCGAATTTGAAGTTTTCAAATTTAAGTCCTGGAAAACCCTTGAAAACAGCCATATTTATGAAAAGGTACTTGAAAAGTACTTGAATGTTTAAAAGGCAGTATATATTAAATTAGTTTTAATTTTAGTTTTTGATAAAAAATAATATTTTCTCGCAAAATTAACGAGCAGCGCCGTCTGATATAAATACAGAGCCGTTTAACCCGGATTTTGGGAGTGCACGAGATCTTGCGATATTACTCATTGAGATGAAAAGCCGTCTTGCGATATCAGTAAAAAGTTGATTTTGTGGTAAAATCTTTGATAGTGCTTGCATTATATTGTTTGGCCTTTTATTGCGTGTGCTGTTTGTTTGGGTTTCATTTGGGAACGAGTATAAAATCTGTCGCATTTCTTGTTGCACTGATATCATTTACAAGCATGAAGCATGTCTCCATCTCAGCCGCTCGGTCCACAAACTCTTCCTCTGCATATGCTTTGAGTTTGTTCATCCGGAACAACTACATTATCTCGCTAGATTTATTACGTAAATCATTTATAAACTTATGCCAACAACACAACATACACTATATTGCCAAAAGTATTGGGTCACCCCCTTTTAATTAACAGGTTTGACTATTTTAGCCATTTGCAAGAGTACAAATCTTAATGTTTAAGCAAATAATTATATTCTAGGAAATTGTGTGCTTCTAATTTTATAGCAACAGTTTGGACAGGACCCTTTTCTATTCTAGTCTGGCAATGCCTCTGTGTATAAGGCAAGGATCAAAGAGAAATGATGATTCAGTCAGTGTGGAAGAACTTGACTGGTCTGCAGAAAACCAAGTCCTAATCCCAGCTGAACACCTCTGGTGTGACTTTAAATCCTTGAGCCAAAAATTCATCAGATTCGCTGACGGACACCAACATAATTTTTTTTTAACATTTAAATGTTTTTATATATAGCATTTTTTATATATTATATAGAATATTTACAAAACTTTTTAAAATATATGTTTATATGCAACAGTTATGATAAAAACAATAAAAAGGCATTTAAACAGCGACATCTGCTGACGCACACCGTGCTGCGTTGTCAGGGGAACATCCCAGCTGAAGATAATGAGTAAGATCGCTCTCACTCCAAAGTCTCCACTCCAAGGGGATAGGGATGATCATTTCCATTTGGAACTGCCCGTGAACCGTTCGATACACGATGCGCGTATCGTTACACCTCTAATAACCGCAGAGCAATTTTATTTATAGCGGTAACCAAAGGAACGCTAAATTGAGGCCATAAACGCCATCTGCTGTCACAGAGTGAATTTGCATGGTCTTTCAGTCCAATTGCTGTTTTTCTTTTGCGCAGGTGTCTTATATAGCATAATTTCACACATCTAAAGTCAGACCATTCTATTTTTGCCTTAGATCTTGAAATCATGTTTTTTTATTATAATAAGGTTAAAAATAGATATTTTGCCTGTAATTTAACTAAGGTCTACTAAAATGTGATTCCAATTTTTTTTTCATATCATGAAATAATATCGATATAGTCTGGACAGTGGAAAATATCGTGATATGAATTTTAGCTCATATCGCCCACCCCTAATATACACACGTATTGTCATAATTTTTATTAATTCGCTTAATTTTGTGTCTTTATCTGTTGTTTGTATAGATGTTGAGTGTATGCATGTAAGAAAAGAAAGCCCATGTATACATCTTAAAAATACTCAAGTATAAATATATATATATTTCGATATGTGTCTACACCATATTCATATGACTCATTAAATGTAAAGTTTTCTTTGCAATAAACTGTTCATGCAATATGACTGTAAATTGTACACACATTTATGGACTTTGTATATTACTATATTCATAAACAGCAAAACATTTTGGCATTTTCAACCCATTATTAATGATGAGACTTTTTAATGTGTTCAAATAAAACACTTCTTTGTGAATGTTCAATGTGAATGTTTGCCAGGCACAAATACACACATACAAGATCGACAAATGTAAGCTTTAACAATGCTGCTCACACTTGCAATCCTTATTTTTAGATATTGTTCCTCCTGTGTCCTCAGAGGGTGGTTACAGTCCCCCTACTGTTTGAGTGGGACATTTACTTTCAAAATGAGTTGGCAAGGACTCATGGCATGTAATTCATACAAAGACTCATGTGTGTAATTCATAGGAGTGTAAGATAATTTATAGTTAAGCTCAATTTATACTTCTGTGTCAGACCTATGCCGTAAGCTGTGCGTCGGTTTTCATTTATACTTCTGCGTCGTCGTCTGCATCGACGTGCAGTACACATGTGGACCGCTAGTCTGCAGTGTCTATGGGCATGTTGCTGGTGTAACCCGCAGTACCACGGCTAAAGCGGAAGAAGAAGCGGCTCGTCGGAGAAGCCTTATAGCCGTGCAAATAAATATTAAATCATTAAATCATTATTTAAAACAACAAAAAGGGGACAAAATCGGAAAAGGAGAAGATGGCATTCTTTCAATCTCCACAAGGACGTGTAACACGGCAGATCAACATTGCTTTTCGCGGACAACAACTGATGTATAATGCTATGTAGTATAATAAATGATAAGACACTTGTTCTTTGCTTTGTTTTATTTTAAATAAAGTGTAACATTAAACTATATTACAGCGCACACAAAACTCAAGTACATCTGGAGGGAGGGGTTCTAGCAGACCAATCGCAGCACTTGCTGTCCGCGTAGAATTGACGCGCTGTTAGATTTTTGGAGAGGTGCACGTCAGGTACGGCGTAGGTTACGGCGTAAGCCTGTGCGTCTCTGCGTAGGCTACGGCGTAGGTTCAACGCAGAAGTATAAATTGGGATTTAACCCTCTGAATAAACCCTCCATCCATGTGTGGCATCTGTGACAACTAGTGCACCCTAGTGCTGACTCAGTGGAGCCTACAAAGTGGGAGCATAGTTTTGATCTAAAGGCCTCTGTCAGTTCTCACGCACACGTACCACTCATTTCTGCCAATGCATATCTGACAGTTTTTTCAATATTCAGTTCTGTGTGTGTTCAGAATTCTGCTGTGCTCGTGGGAATGCTGCTATATTTAGTTTGTGTGTGAGAACGGGAGTCTGAGTTTTGTCCCACCCTGATTATGTGGCCAGAACCAAGCAATCGGAACTACAAGCCCGCCTCTGGAATTAAAGTACTCAAAAAACATGCACATATCTTTTGAAATCTGTTGTAAAGGCAGAATGTTAGTGTACTAGCACAAGAGCACAATGGGTGGGTGTGAGTGGGAGAGATCACAGGCCGTCACACCCTGGTCACAGTGGTCATATCCCTTCTTCCTGTCTGGTGTATCCTATTATGTGGTCATCGCCACACACACAATTCCGAACAGCAAAGACAGTGCTGTAGGTGGAATGTGATAAGATTTGTTTATGATAGAAATAGAAAAGCCATATTTTTATTTATTTTTTCCCAAAGAAGCTATTCGGACATCTGCTGCTGTCGATGTTTGTCTGTTTTTGGTAGGCGTTGTGCTCAGAGCATGCAGCTTACGTCCTGTGTGTGTGTGTGCGTGTGTACGAGTGTGTGTGTGTGTGTGTGTGTGTGTGTGTGTGTGTGTGTGTGTGTGTGTGTGTGTGTGTGTGTGTGTGTGTGTGTGTGTGTGTGTGTGTGTGTGTGTGTGTGTGTGTGTGTGTGTGTGTGTGTGTGTGTGTGTGTGTGTGTGGTGTGTGTGTGTGTGTGTGTGTGTGTGTGTGTGTGTGTGTGTGTGTGTGTGTGTGTGTGTGTGTGAGTGAGTGTGAGTGAGAGATGTCCTTCCGCTGCTGTCCAAGAAGCCTGGTTCCCGTGACACACTCCCGTCGTTTGGCCGGCCTGTTTTGTCTCGCTGCCACTGATGTAACCTTGCTAAATATAACGTGCTGATCACACACACGAATGCAGCGTCTGTTCGCCATTAAATTAACATACCATGCTGTCCTCACACAGTCAACAAACATCCTGACATGGCAGATGCCATTAGTGTCTTTAAAAAAACACTTAAATCATGACTGTTGTTGAATAAGTCAGAAAAAGTGGATACTCTTCCAGTGTAATTTAAAAAATCTTATCCCTGTCTATTTGTGTTTATTTCAGCACTTCTTGGTCCATCTGTTATGTCTGTCCTATTTTTACTCCTCTTTGATTTACAGTGCTAGTTTGGCTTGTCCGACGCGCTCAGATTTCTCAACTTGAAAATGTGTAAATCCTGAATTAACCCTGCAATAGCTTCCCTATTGTTTTTCAGTTCATCTGAACATCAGATTCAAGTTTTGTTTGTCATTTGTTATTTTTCCAATCTAATTTTATATAATAATAATAGCAATAAGAAGAATAGTATTATTATTATTATAGTGTTATCATCATAATCATCATTGTTGTTGTTTATTTATAAATAAAATAAATATACAAATATAAATGGCGTTGTGGATATTTACATGGTTTGAAAGTGAAATTAACATTGCAAAAAGTTAACTAATAATAACAAAAGTAATGGTAACAATAGTAATTAATAATAATAGGCCTAGTAGTAATAATAATATAAACGTATTATTATTAGATATGGGACTAATTATTATTAGCCCCTTATTATTAGCCCCATATCTACTGAATAGCATGTTCTGAGGCTATATGACGTCGCTTGAATGAGTGAGTCTTGGGTACAGCATTTGTTTGGATTAGTTTTGTGTGCTGAGGCGTGATTATCGTGTTCAGACTTATTAATAGTTAGGAGGCGGAACTGCTATCCCGGCTGTCCGTGAGAGTAGGACACGAGTCACGAGTCTGTCTTAAATAAGGCGCTGTCAGGGAATTCCGGGCCGCGCTGACGTCATGGGGGGCGGCGCTGCGTTACGCTGCGGAGAGCGTGCGCCTCTGTAGCCAGAGCTGTGTGTCCCTTTAAAAAACCCAGAGCCGCTCAGAGCAACTCGATCCCTGCCTTAACTCACAGACAGTGCTCTGTGCTTAACAACATTAAGTATCAGCAGCACGCCCTATGCGGAGAGACACAACAGACTTTTGGCTTTTGTACTGAAGGATTTAAGAAAATAAACGATTTTGCGGATTTATATTGTTGTTATTCAGCTGGTACATTCATCTGCACGTCAAGGAGAAGCTACGGATAAACAGCGCTCGCGATATTCACCGGTAACTTACTGACAGGGATTTGAACCAACATAATTCGTGTCTTAACGCTTGTTTTTGTTCTCCGGCAGCGTTGACGCGACGCTTCTGCGTTTTATTCCCGCAGCGCTTATAACAAAAGCGCCGCCTGTAATTCAAGCTTCTTTATTTGTGATCACTCGTAATTTAATCATTTCAGCCGTTGACACCTTTATAGTGTCCTACATCGGACTTCTCGTATCATCTGTAAGGAAAACTAAAAGATGTCCTCGTTTATTCTTCAACAGATCTTTTCTAACTTTTGGGAGCGTTAGTGGAGACGCAAGCTGAACGAGTTTTACTACTTAAGGGTAAGTCAGCTCTCTCTTATCTCAGTTGTTTTTTCATTGTTATCCCCATGATAAACTCGTGACTACTTCATAGTTGAGTGTTGGCCGTGACTGAAAAGAAATTACGCTCCTTATTACAGGGTAGCAACAGTCTGTGTGAATGAAAGCATTGTAGTAACGGTGACCGGAAGATCAGCGCTCTTTCCCCACGCGCATTAACTCTTCACTGCCCACGAACACATGCCTTTGAGACAATGAATGGCGTTCTGTCTTTAGAGAGATAATCTTTAGACAAATTAAAGCATGGTTTAATTATTGGGTTGGCCGTGTGATTGTGTAATGTATTGCTGTATTGTGTAAGTAGGGTGTTGAAGGCAGAAAGTGTTTAGATGTAGGTTGTAAAGTCTCAGTCCCGCGTGTGTCCGGTGGAAGGGGGTTGGGTTCACTGTGTAAACTGACCCGGCCCATCCTCACTGTCCTTAAACTGTCAAGAAATACATTTTTCATTTAAAAGTACTTAGTCCAATATGTAGCTAAATTTGTCCACACACTGAAAATTCTGACCAAAAAATGTCTACCAAAAATTAAGTTTTTTATTTTCATATGGAAAAGTTTATTAAAAACAGACCAGAGAGCAGACGTTTCAGCCTATGCTTTCTTCAGTGCTCATTTAAAAGTACTACATAATACTAAATTGTAAAGCAAAAAAGTGATCTTTCTTTGTTTCATATCAATCTTGATGATCTTGATACATTCATGAGATTCTAAACTCCCTGTTATATGGCTTTCTTGTCACATGACAACAAAATAGCCTGCATACTGCTTAAGCCATACTGACTTAATAATATGTGACCCTGGACCACAAAACCAGTCAGGCATAAGTAGCACAGGTATATCTGTAGCAATAGCCAACAATACATTATATAGGTCAAAATTATAGATTTTAATTTTATGCCAAAAATCATTAGGATATTAAGTAAAGTTCATGTTCCATGAAGATATTTTGTAAATTTCATACCATAAATATATACCGTAAAAATGTAATTTTGGATTAGTAATAGCATTGCTAAGAACTTAATTTGGACTACTTTAAAGATGATTTTCTCAATATTTTGATTTTTTTTACACCCTCAGATTCCAGATTTTCAAGTAGCTGTATCTCAACTAAATATTGTCCTATCCTTTAAAAAAATGACCCTTATGACTGGTTTTGTGGTCCAGGGTCACACATTTGAACAGAATTGCTTCTTTGCATATATATTTTAAAGGCTATAAAAAGATTATGCCAAACTACTACTATTTATATTTTACAATCTACATGCATCTAAATGTTTTTGACTTTCAGCTCTATGGAGGAAGAAAAAAAAGTTGATCAATTAATTGAAACCGAATCAAAAAAGAGCATCACTTCATTGACCCATTTATGTGTGTGATGGAAATGTGATCCACTACTCTTTGTTTGACACGGGAGGGCAGGGCTCCACTGCGGGATGTCCACTGGGCAGTCTCGTAAAGCTGAATGGATTGCCTCAGCCGGCTCGTGCTGAACTGAATGCGTCTGTCTGAAAGGAAATCATTTGCATCGTTTTCTAGTACAAGCCTCCTAGCCCAACCTGGGGGTGGGGTGTTTTTTCTCTCAGTGTTTGCATGTGCGTTTGAACATATTCCGGTGTCTGGGTTAAGGGAATATGCAGGGGAAATTTCTCTGTCGCACGCTAGGAGGAATATTTGTGTTGATGTTGAACAAACATTGCTGACAGCGTGTAAAGTTACAGTGAAACAATTAGGTGTTTGTTGCTTGAGCGTGTCTGGGGGGCGAGTTGGGACACTCTACGTTTTACGGGCTGTCATAAACACCCGTGGAAGTAAATACGGGGGTATATGAAGGACAGGAAGATCCCTTTGAAGATCGACTTCCGATCAATTAGCATGACTGACATGAAAACAGAGAGCCTGCATTTGTTTCCCTTTGAAGTTGTGGGTTGTAAATTTCGAGAGTGCAGCAGCTGCCAGGACTCAGTCCTCCTCAGACCAGTGGGTGTTTTGAATCAGCCGCCTTATTGCAGCGTCACTGCCCCTTTATTGTGACGCATACACTTGTGTTAAAGCTATAGGCCAGACTAAAATAAGAAACAAAATTGGTGTGAATATATATACTAATTCTCAAAGTGTGTATAACTGTGTATTAGGGCAATGTTTTGATTAGCGAAGTCCAATATGCAAATTAATATGCATTAAAGCATTTTTTTGTTTTTATGAACTTGAGTCTATCTTCCACTCACTAATTTTGAATAGTGATAGAACATTCAAGGGGGTGTGTTTGTGATCCTAACAGGTGGAGTAAAGAGAGAACGGTGTAGGTTGCACATTTCACATGAGCGTGTGAAACGAAGCAATGATGATGTATCATTTAGGTCAGTGGGCTTGCAAGAGTCCTTAGTCAATGTACGCTTATCACGATAGCCATTCGACAGTGATGATGACAGAGAGCCGGGCTTATGCGAGTGTGGTTATACTGGTATTTCAGGAATGAGAAAAAAGAAAAAACAGTTGTAGGCTGTAAAGCCTCCTCGTTCATTCCGTTGAGCTCTAACAGTTGTGTGTGTGTGGGAGTTTTTCCCATGTTAGGACTGTACTTTTGTGGTTAAAGGAAGTGATGTAGGCAAGCTAGAGGAATTTCACAAGAGAGAGTGTTTGAGTCTGTGAACGTGTGTTATTATTAAGTTTGATGAGTTGGTCTAAGGTGGTGTAATTAAAGACAACAAGAAATAAGAGTTTAATACGGTTTTACACTACATTTTTTCCCTCCTTTGACTGGTTTATTTTTTCCTTTGTCACTTTGCCGGTCTGTTATCTCACATTTTGGCAGAACACCAGAGTGAGAGAAAAAGGGAAAGTGAGTAAAAGAAAGGGAGGGGCGGTGAAACTATAGTGGGAGTGGTTCAGGGGAATGGAGAGTGGTGGAAAACAAAAAAGATCAGTCATGTTTCTGTGACTCAGTCAGATGTTTTTTGGATAGAGTGAGCAGCCAGGATGCAACACACAGATCGCTGACGTGCGTCATAACGTGGGGAGAGACATGACCGAAGAGGGATTATTTTCCTGTATCGCAAATATCTTGGTCTGTCTCCATCTCACATTAAAGTCAATGTCACATTTTCCATCTATTTATGTCACTAACTTTTATCATATTTAAATTAGTCCCACTTGGCTGAATCAGTCTCCGACTTTGAGCGTCAGACACGAGTGCTGCCGTACCAGTTGCCATGGCAACCTGAGCGCCAGCTTGTTTGTGATTTTATCCTTTTTGTTACTAATAACTACTAAGTGTGTTTTGTTGGTGTCTAATGCACTTGCTTCTGGGAAACGAAGAGTTTGAATGTAGGAGGGGACTTTTGGGGGCTTATACAAACAAGACAGGTGTTCAAGGTTTGACTGTTCCAGTAATGAAAAGCTGCAATGTTTTGATGGCTACAGAGAAAGTTAATTTCTGATACTTTGTATTCATAATGTTAAAAGAGAAGGAAAGAGCAAACTCGTGTTTCCTGACATCTCACGATGACACATATGTACAGTCTGAGTGCATTAAAAGTTTTTTATCGCAGATGGCTGTACAGACACACTCCAGACTTTCATGTCTAGCAGACGTTCGCACACTGAGTCACTGCCATTCACGCTACAGCACTCGTCTTTCAGCTTTTTGCCATTTGGGCTGTCTGTTGTGTAATGTGCTGGCATGTCAGTCACTCTTTCTGTTCCTTAAAAGTTTTACTCAACTGCACAAGTTGATAGACAGCAGTATGGATATATCCCCGACAGATAGACAACAGCAACATCTGCCGAGCCTAAGGGGCTTAACAGGATGAGAAACTAGACACTTGACCAATGCTTTCTTACATTTTTTGGTCCATTCATAAATACACACACACACAGAATATGTTCCACAGGATGTTACATCATTCCCCCCAGTCCCTTTTAAGACACCCTCCCCTCTTTTGAGAAGCCCACTTCCTGTTGCTCTGACGACGACTTCCTGTCTTTTCATATCTGTTCTGCTTTCTTTAATCTCACATGCTGGTACATTCACAGTCACAGACAAGCTCAAAAGCAGAACTTTTCCTGACTATCCAGATAGAGAAATCAACATATCTTAGGTCTGATCTCTTACATTTCTGTTAAACGGTTGAAAGGGCACGTCTCTGAAATTGTAACACAGGTCATATAGTTGTTATTGGGGAAATATAATTGATCTTATAGTGAACAGGTCATACATTCATAAAAGTTTTATTTATTTTAAATTAAAATCATAATCTTCTGACACAAGTCTCTCTCTGGTGAGAGTTTTTCTCCAAACATTTAGTTCACTTTTACTGACTGCAAGATCTGCCTCCCTCTAATCAACATCTGATGGACACAACCAAGTCCCCACCCTACTTTTTTTCTCCAGTAATCTGTGATGTACAAAACTGAAGAAAAGATCTGTTGTCTCTTTTGTTTCATTATGTTTTTGAAGTCAACATAAGATCAAAATGGACCCTATTGACTTTCCTAATGCACATCTCTGGTCTTATTTTGCATGATTTTGTATGACATTTACCATATTTATTCATGTTATTTCAAAGCCAACAACATATTTCATCAAAGTAGCTACTCGGTCCACCTCTGAAACCTTTTTTCTTTTTATATGTCACCAAGTCACTTTTCAGAATCTAATCAATTTCCAAAAGTCTCATACTACAGTTTTTCAATGAATATCCTTTGTCATTTAGAAACATGGCAAGTTACAGAAGTAAAATGGTTTGTAAACTGTTTCATGTTGACTTCTCCTTTTATGAGTAATATCATTGTCAGTAATACACCTCATTCAAGGTAATGACTAAGGGTGTTTTCTCAGCAGTGCTTACCACAGTGACAGCATGGATGTGAACTCTTAACAGGACATGACCACCAGAGTTACTAAGAAAAGCATCATGTTTCTCTTTGTGTTGACTCCAAGAGAAACAGCTTGGACCTGAATCCACGATTCATATTATTAGTGAAATTGCTGATTTTGGTGTCATGTCAGGAAATAGGGTGAATATTTAGATTAGGGTCATCTGAGTCTTTCCCCCTCTAGTAAGACTGTCTTTTATGCACTGCTAATGTGCCCTGGTTTATATATTAGCCTACATATTTATTCATTAACAGTTGATACCAGATGGACAACATTTTATTGCTGGAGTGTGAATATCATATCGATGCCTGTGATTTTAGTGCTGCTTGTCTTCAAACGCTTCATCCAGATGTCTGTCTAGCAACCATAAATCAGGAGCGATGACATGAAAACGAGAGCTGGGAAAGTAATCATGGTATGTGCACAGTAGCCAGTTGTGACATTCTGAAAGCGTAATGGGGCCAGTCGTGAAAGTTTTTATTGTTGTTATTTTTGTAAGGGTGGTGCAAGGTCGAAGAAGGCTTGTCGCAAAGTTAAATTTAGGCGAGGGCTTGGCCAGAGTGTTTCACAGAAGCGAGCGCTGCGTGTGTCCTCAGTTGAACTCGCTCTCAGGATCAGGATGTACACTGTTGCTCGTACGCATGTTTGTGTGGAGGCTACCAAGTGTGGGCTTGGAAGGCAGCGATGCCATCGTGACGACTCAGCCTTGCATCATTGGCAGAGGCAGACACACAAACACACAGAGGGAAGGGAACAGACGCAAGCCTACTGTGACGTTGTGCTTCCTTGTGCCTCTGTGTGTGATCTCTATCTGAGGTGGGTTATATAATGGCCAAATGTGAGTGCTCACCCACGGGCCCTTCCGCCGCCCCCTTTGCTCACTGAGGAACCATTCCAGCTCTCCCATTTACCCTGTTCTTCTCATCTACCTATCTTTATCACAATCTGTTCTCCCTCTCCTGGCCTAATTCCTTGACTCCATTCCATGCTGTTCTTTTCCGAATACTCAGAACGCTTCATGGTACTTTCTGGCAGAAATGAGGACGCTGTCGTCATGCTGTGAGATTACATCATTCACACGACCCGTAGCACTATTTTAAAATAGAATTGTTTTCACATTGCCATGTTATTGATGTCAGTCCTCATCTATTCAAAAGTGAATCATAACTTGAATCGTTCTTTTTAAAGGGTACTCGTCACTTCAGACGTCATATCTTTTGGTCCAGCTGTATGGTTGGTTAGTTCTCACGGTGATTTCCTGAAGGTTTTTTTTTGTTTTTGGTTGGACAGGGTTGGTTGGAGACGCCTACATATGTGGCCCTCATTTGGTATGGTGTTTTTAGGCAGTAATCTGGTAAGTGTGAAGATCAAGCCAGTGACTGGAATAGTTGTTTGATGTTTGTTATCATGGGGAATTTTATCAAGCTGAGGGGTGATGTGGGGGTGAATGAGAATTTTTTTTTATTATGATATCATCGTTTTAACATTTATGATTTAAAAGTGATTCGAAATTTCAATTATTTCTAAAGAGTTTTTGAAGCACGAGTAAATACACATGACATTTCTAGAAAACAGTTGGCTTAAAGCATGAAAGCGAATAGAGATGCGACGCCTCGCAATAAACCAATAACCACACAACCTCATTCACTCTCATAATCAATTGCACCGCAAGCCACCGTTTTTCTCCTGTCTGATCGATATCGATGAGTTTCGGATTCTCCGGTTTGGTGAAATATAAAAAAAACCCACTGTAAATTTACAGTTCATATGTTTTGCATCCAAAACAACGCACTGACAAATATCAATGACGGCACACTTTCAGAAATTCCCTTTGCTTTGACTAAGGTGGGCGTCCCCGATCACCTGACCGTAAAGAGTGTGCGAGAGAAGGGGCTGAGTCCGGCTTTGTGGGGTAAGCCCTTTCCATGGTTGAGTCATGGGAGTTCCCCAGTTACACAGCAGAGAGCTAGCTGTTATCAGACATTGTGTATGTGTGTTTCGATTCATCTCTTTTACAATAAGAATCTGTTTCGGGGTGCTGTATTGTTTCCACATTACTAGAAATCTATATTACTTGAAATTGAAAACATGTTCTCGTAAAAAGCAAAGCTGTAGCAGTATGATTTGTCATTCTATGTGAATTGTGGAAATGTAGTATGGAGAAGTTTCAGTATGGGTTTGTGTGTGTTTTCCCACAACTGTCTACCTCGGCAGTCTTCAAACTTTTTGGCGGGGACAAAAGACCCCCAGTTGAAAACATTGCAAAAATTTAAGTTATAGCATTTTAGCATAAAGCATTAGCCGTTTTTTTTTTTTAAACAAAAACTAAAAATAGTTTAAGATCACACAATATTTGGCAGACTTACTGCTGAAGACCCTTGGTTTACACTGTTAACGGGCCTCTTTACAAACATACTTTTTCTCTTATGCTAAAACATGCACATATACCAACTATTGAAAACACTTTCTATAATCCCATCAATTCCACCCTTTATTTTTCATGGTGTGTTTTTTCCGAGCCACAGTTTTCACATGTGATAGTTGTCTTTCCACATTGATACGTCTCTATGAGAGCCAGGCCTGTGTTTGTTCAGACACCTACCCACAATAACTCTCACTATTGTGTGTGAGAGACAGTATCATGGATTTCCTCACTGTTGTCCTGCTCAAACAGTGTTGCAGACAGATTTCCTTTAGTTAAAAAAAAAACCTGACACTTCATAGTTATTATTGAATAAAGTTATATATTTATGCATTTATTTATTTGAGTGCAATTTGGCCATATAAAATAGTTAGATTATTCATTGTGCTCCTAATAAAGGATAGAATATTATGGGAAAAAATGAGTTTTATTAAAAACTTATTATTGTTTGAATTTTTTTTAAAAACCAAATCACAATTCGTCAACTTTTTCTCTTCTCTGGAGTCATTTTTGACCCCCTGTCCACTGTTAACTGCTGGCACAGCTGCAGTCCCGGCTGTTTATACTGCACTTGTGCTGATTGGATGGAATGAAGCCAATGTAAAAGATCAGGAACACAAATGAGAGTAAAGTCAAACTCTATGCACTGATTACCTCTTTATCTCTCTCTCTACAGCAATCTACGACCACCGAGTCAGCTGAGATGATCAACTATTGGTGCTAAACCCTAATTCTGCTGACGTTTGAGAAGTGGTGCTAGATGCTTATTTGACAGGTAAAGTGTGTGTGTGTGTGTGTGTGTGTGTGTGTGTGTGTGTGTGTGTGTGTGTGTGTGTGTAAATATGCAGAAACTGTTCTAAGAATGCAGTGTGCTGCAGAGTCTCGATTATTTCAGTCCCCACTAGCAGCTAAATCCGGAGTTCCTGAAATATCACAAAAGCTTTTTAATAGTGCGACGCCAGAGAGGAGTGGGTGGGCTCGTGTGCACTGTAGCCTCAAAATACACACATACGCACTGACTAAACCTGCTGAGCAATGAATAGCTCTCACACACAGTTTCCAAACAGTCTCTGAATATTGCCACTTATTTATCTTTATACTATTTATGCCTCATCACCAAATTGCAGCTTAACGATTGGGTTAATTAAAGGAATTTCATCAAGTGTTTCATCATAAGTGTTAGACTTGCATGAGTTTGGAGCAGCTCAGGACTAACCCATCAGGTTATACTGCATTTTATGGATACACGTTTTGCATCTGTGGCCTGTTTGATTGTATAATAAGTGTGTGTGTGGGGGGGTTTGAGTTTTGTGCTATAGAAAGAGAGAGCCTGTGCTTGTCACACTTGAAACACTTTTGCCAAGTCCATAATTAGTGTGCACTAGCTGTATGGGTATATATGCATGTGTGCCAAGCCATTTCAGTCGGGTGTGTGTGCACGCTTGCCAATATTTGTGCATCCAATGTGTGCTGTGTGTTCAGAATGCGTGGGAAGCTCAGTGTGTTTGCACGCGCGGGTGTTTCATGGGAGCACAGCCGGTCTTCTCACTTTGGTGTCTCCCTAAAGAACACTTTAATTTTAGACCCGTCTTTTTTTCCTTAATCTGTCCATCCATCCTGTTCAAGCCTTCTGCTGTTCCTTTCCTCCCTCCACCCCTTGCTCTCTTTCTTTCTTTCTATCCTTTCCTCTCTCCATCACGCCTGGCCTAATGAGATTAACCTCAGTGTCTCTCTTGTCATAGACACACACTCATACACATGCAAATAATCAAACTCGAGCAACACAACACAAGTACACACACTCCTTTATGTACACATGCACACAAACACCGCTGGCTTGACTCCAGGGCTTTACTTTGCTCTGGTCGTCCCCTCCCTCCGATCCCTCTCACTCTCTGCCAAGAGGCCCTAGGAAGGGTTATAATGACCTCAGTGTCCTCACCCTACAGGTGAACTCCCACAAGCCCATCTGTGCACCCTTTCCTCCCATTAGAGTACAGAAGAGCACTGCCACCTAGAGGCAGAGAGTGGCACTGAAGGTCTGGAGGGTTCCTTTGTTATTAGCTGCCTTCAGGCCAAACACTCATACAGACTACAAAGGATGTTTTCCCCCCGTGTTTAATGAATTTGGCAGTTATTTGTGCCGCACCCCCTTATGTCCCATTTCTTCTCTTTTCTTTCTCTCTCCAGTTGGCAGGAGTAGCAGTAAACAGCTTCTCCCTCTTGTTGGTGAGTGGCCCTCTCTGTTTTGCAGTGGAGGGCTTCACACTCACAGCTAGTGTGGTGAGTAACCATGTGTTCTGTTCTCTTGGTAGAGTGTAGCACTGAACAATAATTTATATCAGTAAGAATATTTGAGGCTTGTTAGTGTATATGACATTTTTTACACTTCAGTGTTATGATTGACTAAAACTATTGAAAAATGTTTTTGAAGTCAAATAAAATATAAATTTGAGATGAAAACAAAAATATTGAGAAACCCATAAGTAAAAAACAAAACCTGAAATAAAAATAAAAGCAGAACAACATGACTAAAACATTTTAAGTTTTTTTTTAATTAAAATATAAAAATAATAGCTAATTTCAAATATTAAAAATAAAAGTTCATAACTAATACTAAAGTAACACTTATACACTTAAGTGTATCTAAATGAAAAGTGTCTGCTCTGCCATCTGACTTAAGCCAAGATATTGAAGGCAGCATAATGGTTTAGTAGTTGAGTAGTTCAGCATCACAACCACTTCACTACATGTTGGAAAGAATGCAAGAATTTAAGTATTTTTCCTTCCAGTGATAGATGTATTGGCTACGATAATAAAGACATGTAGGAAACTAAATCTTCTTTGTTTATTGTCTAGGCTGGATGCATCACACAGCAGAACAGTTTACCGGGTGCAGCACACGGGACCCTTTTCCTCTGGATGGACTCAACCAGGGACCATGGGCTCCCGTGGGCAGCCGCGCCTGGCCACCTCCCTCCAGGTAATATAACTCATTATCAGGGCCGCATCATGCTTTTAGTCAATTCACTGATAAAGTTATGCTAACTGAGCTATGAGAAGGAATAATCAAAGCAAAACCATGTTTTCTTATGTCTCTATAGGTGCTTACCAGGTGTCAATCAGCACCAGTTCCTCCCCCATATGCCACCTAGTCACATGACTGGGCTAAATCATCCTAATAAATTCTTAAACAATGGGTGCGTTTTTAATAAGCTTTAGTGTTGTTTTACAAATTTTTCTGGAAAAAGTTTGTTAATGTCTCCTTGTATTTCCAGTCTCTTACATCGAGGAGATAAGCAAGACCTGTCTCAGGCTTTGTTGCCAGGATTACAAAGGATACCCCCTGCTCCTCCCAGGCCTTGGGAATCAACCAGAACTGGCCAGGGATATGAGCCATTGCCTGGTGATAACCACAACCGACTGCACAATGGCTACAACGCAGGACCTCCTGCACACCTCACAGCTCGAGCCAGTCAGCTACTGAAGGTGATTATTGAGCTTATGTTTAATTACTGTGTCTTTTTGTTTGCTCTCTTGTTATATAAAAATGAATAGTGTTCCTGTATAAAGCAGTATTTTTAAATGTATAAGTTATGAAAGACTAGCTTTATATTACACTAAAGTTGTCAAATTATTTGTTTAACTGAATGTATAGCGTGCTTAACTACGTTGTGGTTGAGTACTTTTGCCAACTTCTCTTTCTCTTGCTTTATCCACAAGTATGGTGCTCCTTATCCTCAGCTCTCAGCCCATGGCTCGCGGCCCATGCCTCCATTACCTGATATGTGGACTCAAGCTCAGACTCCGCAGCAACCCAGGGGACCTCATTCTCATTCTGGACAGTTAAAACGGCCTGGGCCCCCTCTTGGAGAGCACTCTGTCATTCAGCATACCCCTGCTCCATCTCTGTACCGGCCCATGGAGGACTGCCCCAGTCCGAACAAGAGAAAGAAGAACTCTGGGTCTGAACAGGTTAGTTGAGAGCATATCATGTCTTTTGATATGCTCACTTCTGCATTTTTCTTGTCCTAAAACGCTGTTTCTTATGACTGACGCCTCATTCCACCATGCAGCACATATCCGGGCCGCCTATACATTTGAATCAACAGCCATCCTCCAACTACCCCCCATCCAAACCTGGCTTTTGGAACCCATTGCCCAAAGGTGGAGCACCATGGAACCCGATTGAACACAAAAGCGGACCCATTGATTTCCAGGTCCGTCATTGCTGAACTGAATGTTACTATTCAATAATATTTTCTTGTATTCTGTCTTACAGTTTAATATATGGCATCATCTGTCACTGCCACTTTATCAGCTTTCGCTTTTAACCTTTATGACAAAAGATTGTGACAAAAGCCAGAAATCAGGTGTAAACTAATTTAGCAGGTTAAATATCTAGACCTGTCTGTAATCCAAGTCCTGTAGTGTGAAATGTGGTTTGACTGTAACTGAGATCAGAAAAGATAGACAGTCGTGTAAAGAACAGCAATTCGATGACTTTTAAAGTTGTGTATTGTGTAATGTTGAGTCTTCCCTTTTGTTTTACATTAGATGTACTTGGCTTACTTGACCAATTACTATTCTCAATTTACAGGATTCAGCTAAGTCAGGAATTGGAAGCTTCCCCTATAAACCGCCTCCCTTGAATCCATCAACCACGTCTTCACCCACCATTCCCAACACAAGAGGCTACGAAGAAAGCAGGGGTCATCCACCGCAGTCCCACAAGACTGCTCAGTTGCCACAGTCTCTGGGACCACCTTCACAGAACCCTCACATCCACCATTCTACATATTCCTACCCCAACAGCAGACATTCAGCCCAGACCCAAGTGGAACCACGTGGTACTACTTCACAAAGAGGACATGATTCTGCATTGAGTTATTTGAATAAACAGGCTCCACCACCACCTGCATCCTCATCATCACCACGGGAAGATAGGGAGCGTCCTGCACCCTCACCAGCAAACCACACCTCTGTGCCTTACAGTCACCCCCAATTCCAGCCTCACCCAGGGCTGGTCCATTCCAGCCCACCAGCCAGCAACCAGGCCCAGGCCACAGTACCTCAGCACAACTCCCATAAACCCTGGAGGAACCAGGTAACACACACACAGTTTTGCATTATACAAAACCTCTCTGATGCACAAACAGATCTACCTGCTCAAGACTTAAAATTTCTGGCTGTTTAATATTAGTAAATAGTATGCTACACAACATGTGCTGTAAACTATAAATGTTATCAATAGTTACAATTTTGTGTCCTATGATTTGATGTTATATTTATTTCTCTTTAGGAATCACGTGACTTTTCATCAAGAGGGGATTCTCAGGTTGCCGCACGCCTTTCTCAGGCATCGAATAGGCTTGCTCGGAGCGACCAGAGTCCAGGGACCCCCCAGCGTGTGAGCCCTCCTCAGGCCCCTGCTCGAAAACCTGTCATTACCCCAAACCTAGAAACCCCTCGTCCACCTTGCTCTCTGGAACTATACAACAATGTTAGAAGCATCCCTACCACAAGCTCCGCACCTTCTACCGCCTCCTCCATTCCCAGTACCCTGAGCAGCTGGAGAGCAACGGATTCCTCAGTGTTAATCTCAAACCCAAACCATTTATCCATGATTGGTCAAAATGTAACACATCCAGGGTATCAGGGTGTCCACCCTGGTGGTGAAACCCATTCAAACCCACATAGAGGGGCACAATCTCAGATTCAGTCCACTCTACCCCACACAGGACAAGGTAGACCTAACTACACCCCAGTGTCCTCTTCTCCCTCCACCCTAAACTCAGGTCTTCAGAGATCAGGGGAGAGCGTCATCACCAGCAAGACTTCTCAACACTTCTTCAACACTCTCCCTCAAGTCAGTTCACCTTTAAATTGCCCTCAACCTCCAGAACACATAAAGGTCAGCTCAGCCCTCAAGCCAATTTCTTGTAATTCATACAACTCCGCACCCATCCAAGCTTCGTCCTCAATTTCTCAGGCAACTACTACTGTTCCAGTAGTCCCAGTCTACTCAAGGTCCTGTTTGCAGCCTGCTGCCCCAAACACTCAGTCCATTGTTGATGCTTTGAATAAACTTGATGCAGAGCTACAAGGCCACATGCAAGCAGAAGAGAGGAGGAGAGACCAGGATGAAGAAAGAAAACGAAATGTAGAACGCCAAGAAATGGAGACAAAGCCACATGGTGAGTCTGCCATCAAGAGTCTGGAACGTTTGCTGTCAGGTAGTGCAGCTGAGCCTCCACCTCCTCGTTTGTCTCCAGCCAGTGTACTCTACTCCATCTCACCTCCTAGCCAGAATTCACCACCTTATCCCTGGTTGAGTCGAGGGGGAGTGCCCCCATGTCTTTCTGGAACTGCAGCAAACGTTATGGAACTGTCACAACCACCTCCCCTCACCCCACAGACAGAATATGCCCGTGAGAAGCAAAGGCAGAGAGAGAAATGGAAGAGTGGAGCACCGTCTCAGAATTCCACCTGGAATCCCACATACCCCTCAAAGTCAGGCCTCATCAGCCCCTCAAACAACCACAGCCACACCATGCAATTGAAACCTGACCCATCCAAAGATGTCACCATGTTGAAAACCTCTCATAATGCTAAGATAATAAATGCAATTCCCAACCCTCCACCCCTGCGAGAGCCACCCAAACTTTACCAGGCTTTCCCCAAGGATGTTCGCTCTTCATGCATAACTATCAGCACAACTACAAGTAGCCTTCAAAAACATATGCCCAGTACAGGACTTGGTAGTTTGGGTAGCAGTGCTAGAAGTTGCAGTGGGGACTCTGATGGTGCCCAATTTGAGGAAGAAACTTCTGAGCTCTTGCCTGATGGATTGGCTAACATTATAAAGATGCTGGATGAGTCCATCAAGAAAGAGGAGGAGTTGTATTCTGGCCAGAGCGTAGAACAGGCAGTACCGAAACCTCAGTTTTCTACAAATGTGGCACCTATGAAGAGTTATTTGTGTGCACCAGACCTTATGCCTGCCCTAAAGCAATCTCCAACTGAGAATTATCTGCCAGAAGGCCATGCAAGCCCACCTGTGTTAAGTCGGCAAGGTTCACTGACATCTCCTTGTAGTCGTACTTCTTCACTTGAGGAAGAAGAGGGGGTTCTTAAGGTCATTCCCAAGCCTGCCAATTCCATTAGCATGCAGTCTCAAGAAAGCAATCTTGCCACAACAGGAACCAACTATCGCCATAGTGACTTGGCCAAGCTGTATGGCCTTCCAGAGGTAGAGAAAAGTGAGTGTGGATGATGATGAAGAAGCGGATCGGGATGAAGATGAAACTCCATCCTGTTCACCACCACAGCGGCCACACCTCCATCAGACAGGTGTGAACAGAATGTTTAAAAACCTTGCGTCTGTACTTGAGAGCCAGAAGTACACCTACCGAGGAGGACCTTTTGGTCGTCCTCCTCCCTCTGCTTTTATGGGAGTGAAGTACTCTTCATCTCTTTCTCTGGAGCCTGACATTTGTAGACAACAACAAAGCACTTCTCCCACATCAGGTTCATCTAATCACCCAGGTTTTTGCAGTCCATCGCAAACCCCTGCCATTAGTAACTCAGGACAGCCCCGTCCCCTCTCACCTACAGATTGGGCATCAGAGAGGATGAGAGGGGATAAGATAAGCCTGTCAGATCTTTTGGGCAATGATGATGAGGAAGATATTTCAGAGGAATCCGCAGGAGAGACGGATTCTGGAACTTTGAAAGACTTGTTGAAAAAACGACCAATACTGACCACCATCTCCGAGTCTTCACTAGCGGAGCTTGGTCATAGCTATGAGGTGAACAAACACATACTCCCTCAAAGGCAGAGCTCAAAGGCAGCGTCACAGGAGACATGCAAACCTGATAAAGAAAAGGACAGAGACCGAGAACGAGAGAAGAAACAAAAACACAGTAGCAGTAGCAAAAAGCATGAGGACAGGAAAGAGAGAAAAAAAAAGCACAGAGAAAGACACGATGATGCATCTCTTTCCTCATCCTCATCTTCCAGCTCCAGTCGACGGCACAGGGACGGAAAATCACACAAGGAAAAAAAGAGCAGGCAGGTACTGGGTAACCTGGACCTTCAGAGTAAGGACTTTAGGGAAAAGGAACAAGACCGTGACGGAGACAAGAAGAGAAGGAAGGAGGAAGGTAGCCGACCCCAGAGTGAAGGAGTAGAGTGGGCACGGCGTAAAGACAAGGGCACCAGCTCTGGAGATTCATCTGATCTCCCATCAGCTTCTTCAGCATTATGTTCTGATGACTTTAAGAGACTGAAAGCACTGACAGAGGGGCCACCCAAAGAACTGAAGATACGCCTCATAAAGGTGGAGAGTGGGGACAGGGAGACATTTATTGCTTCAGAGGTAGAGGAGAGGAGGATTCCAATGGAGGAAATCACCATAAAGAACACAGCTAGTGAAATCATCAGAGCCTGCAAGTAAGCAATATTTGCGTGCAGGAAATCTTTAAAACCGGTTATTTCTTGGCTTGATGTGATTTGGACCGTGAAAGGCCATATATAATATTTTATATATTGTTGTTTCAGGGGGGCTCGCTCGAAGGGGAAATGTAAGGAATCGTACCTCCTACCTGCCCTCTCTGTTAAACCAGTTTTGACCACAGAACTGCCTATTCCTCGAGAGAAACTCAACCCCCCCACACCTAGCATCTATGTAAGTACTGCAGTAGCATTGTCTGCATCTCCTGCCCCCTTGTGGTCTTTTTTTGCATTACATGCACCATAACCTCTGCGCAAGTAATAAAGGTTTGTCTTAATGATTCCATGTTGTTGTTGTTTCTCTGCAGTTGGAAAGTAAAAGAGATGCATTCTCTCCGGTCCTGCTACAGTTCTGCACCGATTCTAAGAACCCCATTACTGTCATTCGGGGACTAGCTGGCTCCCTCAGATTAAGTACGTTGTATTGTATTATGGATGGATGGACAGATAATCAAGTTGTACATTTTGTAACTATAGTGTTTGCTGTTGTGGAAACCAAGTTAATTTTTCATTTCTTCCTCTTCATAGATCTTGGTCTGTTTTCCACAAAATCGTTGGTGGAGGCAAATGCGGAGCATGCAGTAGAGGTCCGGACCCAGGTCCAGCAGCCAGCTGATAAAAACTGGGATTCCAGCGGCACTGGCCAGACCTGGCCTTGCGAGAGCAGTAGGTCGCAAACAACAATTGCCAAGTATGCCCAGTACCAGGCCTCCAGCTTCCAAGAGAGCTTACAGGTATGAACACAAACATGCAACCAACACAACAAAAATTAGGACACAGTGTTTGTTAGTTTCCAGAGATTTGTTTTGTTCCAGAGATTTTGCAAATACTTTGTAATTCTTGTTTGTACAATTCTGTCTGATATATATGAAAAAATATATTTCCATTTGAATCATATAAATCACGCACTGAACATGCACATACCATTGTCAGCCTTTAAAGGAAGAGAAGGGCAGTGATGATGATGAAGATGAGAAATCAGCCTCTAACTCTGAGAATACAACCAGTATCTCCTCAGCTCCCAGCTCCAGGTAATTCTTTGCAAGGTAGCACAGCGCCTAATTCTTGATTTTGTCCAAATATCTGCTTTTTATTTTACTTTTTTTATTTTTTGTAGAAGGATGTATAAAATACCTATTTAAGATGTTATTAAATTGGTTGAATTTATCTTTATAGTTTAGAGCAGAAACCTGTGGGGAAGATAATCAAATTTGGCACCAACATTGACCTGTCCGATCCCAAAAGGTAAGACTACTGTGCATAATTGCATACATGTGTAACCTTTTCTTGTCATCTCATTTGGATGATATAAAACCCTTAAATATTTAAAACTTCAAGACATGTTTGTGGATATAGAAATGGGATGCCATGTAAAGTGCAAGAATGTATACAAATCTGTTTTAACTAAATTGTGTTTTGTCTTTTTCTTTAGATGGAAGCCTCAGCTGCAGGAACTGCAGAAGTTGCCGGCGTTTATGCGTGTGTCCTCCAGTGGGAATATGCTGAGTCATGTTGGCCACACCATTTTGGGAATGAATACAGTTCAACTCTACATGAAAGTCCCTGGCTGCCGCACACCAGGTTTGACGCAATCACTAATAGCTTTCTTTATTTGTGAGTTGTAGAAATCAAAGATAGATAGTCTGCTTTGGGAAGTAGTTTTTTATTGATGTTAAATGTTTGTATCATCAGGACACCAGGAGAACAATAACTTCTGTTCCGTAAACATCAATATTGGTCCTGGAGACTGTGAGTGGTTTGCTGTTCATGACAACTACTGGGAGGCCATCAGTGATTTCTGTGAAAAGTAAGAAAGGGTTTACAAAAAACACTGTCAAATAACACTAATAGACAAACAATGTTTAATTCTCATATATTTTTGTTAAAATAAATACTTTATTAAGAAGTTTGTGAATTTTTCTCTCAGGCATGGAGTCGACTACCTGACTGGATCATGGTGGCCGGTTCTGGATGACTTGTACCGCGCTAACATCCCTGTGTACCGGTTCATCCAAAGGCCAGGAGATCTGGTATGGATCAACGCAGGCAGTGTACACTGGGTTCAGGCCGTGGGCTGGTGCAACAACATTGCTTGGAATGTGGGACCTGTCAACTGTGAGTAACCTACACAGTAACTTCTGTCTCTTTATCAGAGATTTTACCTCGTCATTTCAATTCCATTGAATATGTATGACGTGTGTCAGGAATAGCCTACTTTAAGTGGAAAATAAAATCTAGACACTTTAAACTACATTTAATCAGTCATGGCAATTACATAAACGGTTGCAATTAAATGTGTAAAATTTAAAATCCTGTGAACAGAAATGTAAAAAGCTGTTTTTCTGATTTTGTAGCTTATCAGTACCAGTTGGCTTTAGAGAGATTTGAGTGGAACGAAGTTAAGAAAGTCAAATCCATCGTTCCCATGATTCACGTATCCTGGAACATGGCACAGAACATCAAAGTCACTGACCCAGACACTTACAAGATGATCAAGTGAGTATTCAGCAGTAAGTTACATCACAATTCAGTAGCATATACATTTAATCCATTTGCCTTTCCTCCTTTTCAGACATTGTCTCCTTCAGTCTATTAAGCACATTCAGATTCTGAGGGACCAGCTGGTGGCAGGAGGAAATAAGATTTCCTACCAGAGCAGAGTGAAGGATGAGCCGGCCTACTACTGTAACGAGTGTGATGTGAGTGGATTGTGCTTCGTTATTTGTAAATTATAGGCAGGTTCTACAAAGAAGAACCAACCAAAGACTTGCAGAATTCGGTTCCAAAATAAGAATATAATTAACATACAGCTGTCATCTCAAGTTGCACAAATAATAATGCAAGTTTTTCTTTATTTTGTTATTGTGCAGGTGGAAGTGTTTAACCTGCTGTTTGTGACCAGTGAGAATGGCAGTCGAAAGATGTATGTGGTGCATTGTGAGGACTGTGCAAGAAAATGCAACCCAAACTTCTCCAATGTAGTTGTGCTGGAGCAATACCGCATGGAGGAGCTCATGAGCGTGTATGACTCTTTCAGCCTGGTGAGTGCACCCACACGCTTTGTCACAGTGAACAAACAACAGCAAAGCTTCAAAAAGAGCTAACCTCTATCATTTGAATGTGTGCTTTCTCAGACCAGTTCCAGCTCCCGATGATGACATCTCATCCCTTTCCCTCACACAGCCATAACCAAAACGCCTGTTCGCAGGACAAGATCTTTTATTTTAGTCCAAATAAGACTTAAAACATTTACCGTTGAAAAAAAAAAACTTACTACTGTTAATATTTGTTGAACAGCCAACCGAGAACCAGTTTACTCCGCATTGTTTACAGAACCAATCAGCCAATAAGACAGTTTACTTCTGTCGGTCTTGTGTACCAACCTCTGAATGGCTCTGCGGGACATCAAGTGGAATGCAGTTTGGTGCTGTCATGGCTTACAGCGGCAGAGTAGCCGAGATCCTGTCCGTTTGGGTTTTGTTCTTAATTTTTATTTCTCTCTTTGTTTTTTTTGGGGGGGGGGGGGTTGAATACTGAAGTGTAAATGCTCTTTGTATTTTTCGTGGGTGCTTTTTATTTCTTCAATAATTTATTATTTTTAAACCTAGAGCAGCCTAGATATATACCACATTGGCCTTGTGACTTGTATTTAGTGAAGAGATACAAATTAATAATACTAATAGAGCTATGGACATTTTTCTAAAGCATTAAGAATTAAAATAAATGGTTGTTCAGAATGCTTCAAAACATACGGGTTTAAGACTTTTTCAGTTTCAGTATGGAATGTTGTTTATATCATCAGGACAAGCATTTTAGGATTGCATTTTTAATCATTTTTCCTGCATTTTGTGAGTATAATTGTTCAGTTTCATATGCTTAGTTTTGTTCAGTGAATTGTTTCTCACCTCTATACAGATCTATTCTCTTTGATTTTTTTATTTTATTTAAAATGTTCTTCTATTTATTGGATATAAAATGTTTTCCCCTGCCTCAACTTTGTTATCAGAGATGTATTAAGGGTTTCTTCTGTTAGTCTAAATCCTCTGTAAGAATTCAAAGGTGCTGAATCTTTTTGAGTTTTGGTGCTTACCCCTTTAAATATCTTTCCTGTCTATATATTAAATATCTCATAACTGACTCTTTATCCATGTAGATTTTAGAGCACAGAGGGTAGGGTTTGATTAATCAGAAGTTGTCTGTTATACACAAATGTTTTAAAAAGACAGTTTCCCCCACGTATTTTAACCGGTGACTTGTATGTGATCACTGTTATATATTTGAACACCTGCTCACTTGCCAGTTTAAATGTTTCTTTTTAACAAATAAAAGAAAGATTAAATACAGGGGCCATGTTCATATGAATTCTCAGAATAGACCTGTGCTCTTGGAATCTCTTGTTTTGTTTTTTACCAAGATGGTGATTTGGACTGATGTCAGTAATTCTGAACCTAGGTTAGCAGCTACTCTGTCATGAATTTAGTTTGTTCATGAATTGGGGATAAAATAATTTTTTGATACTCTTACACATTTAGTGGTGCTTCTGTCCTGTTGTAAATGCTGTTTAAGGACACCGTTGCGTGCTGAAAAAAGCAGGCATAATCTTTCTATAGACACAGTACACAGTAATTGGCTGCAGTGGGATGTCATACTGTAAGGTGAACAATCACATTGAACTGTAAATTGCAGCATTTTACTGAAATGAGTAACAGTGTGAAAGGGGATTTAACGCATTATTGTTTTTGATTTATATACTGTAATTTGTTACAGCTTTAGAAGTGATAGTGTGAAATAATGTATTATCAGGTAAATGGTTTTGATTATAGATGGTGCTGAGTTCTTGAGCTACTCTCAATTTTTTAAGAAATATTTTTCCTGTTGCAATATACACACTTTCCTATTTTCCTCATTTTTATTTTATGTATGTGGTTATTTAAAATCTGCACTGTTTTGGAATTCACACACGAAGCAAACTGAGCCACACATGTCTTAAACACTTTGTGAATTCGTGTGTCATTGATATGATTACTCTGAATAATATTAAATGCTTTTTGATAAACTTTGATCTGTGCCATGTCTCTGGATTTATTCAGTCAAAGCAATAAGGTTTCAAAAGCCTTAAAGGGGTCTTATTATGCTTTTTCACTTTTGAATTTTAGTCAGTTTGTAGTGTGTATGTTTGTGTATAAAACTATCTACAAAGTTACAAATCTCAAAGTCTACTCCAGAGGGAGATACTTGTTAAAAAAATCCCTTTTCACAAACTACAGCGAACGGCTTGTTTGAACTACTAAGTAGTTTTCCTCTATTTGTGACATCACAAATTGTAAATCCCGCCTACTGAAATTCGACTGCTTGGCATGTGGGGAGAACACTTGGTTGAGCTCTGCACGTTTCAAAATCGAAACCTAGTGTGGGTGTTTGTATATCACTGTATTTATGATGGAAACCAACTGTTTTCAGAAAATGTTTTTTTCATTTAATTTCATCTCGTCTGATAAAACAGCGTTTGTGAGCAGATGTCTATTTTGTGCATAGCGTTACGGGCTCTCTACCACTACAACAGCGCCTCCCGCTGGCAGAGAATTAATCTGCATATATATGAGTGCCAGTCTGTGGGACTATGGTATAAATAAATTCAACTGTATAACCGTTTCAGTGCAATTCATGTTATAATGTTAGAATTAAAAAACAAAAATAATACGTATTACCGTTGCACTTATCTGTATATAGTCAATGCAGTTATTTTTAAGCTGTTGTTGACATCCATCTAAAATGCGATTTAGCCAAAAATAACAACAATAACATTACCACTTTAATATGTCTTGCAATATCCGTGCATGCAAAGGATCTGCGCGATCCTCTTGTTCAATATTCTCGAGGTCTGCATTTATATGGCAATATTGACAAACTTGCTGTTTTGGTAAGGGGTGGGGCAGTACTGAAACGCCGTCTAAGCTGTTCACCAATCACAACGCACTGGGACAGCTAACCAATCACAACACATTTCGTTTTTCAGGAGGCGGGCCTTCATCAAACCCGGAACTAATCGAGTAGTTTGTGTCAGGCCGGGGAGGAAGGTATTTTAATAATGTGAAAAATAATGCAATTTTCGAACCACCGAGCATGATATCAAGACTTTGTAAAAGAGCGTAATAGGACCCCTTTAATTATGTATTAGTTTAACAAACAAATCCCAGTACTTAAAACAAAAGAGTGGTGATTTATAGCAGCAACTGAAAAAATACACGTATATGCTGACATGTATTATCAGGTTGCATACATTTACAAGTGCAAATTATAATATATATACACACTACATATAATTTTACAGCACTTTTTTATGAAAAATATAGTTTTTGCAAATGTTTTCCTAAACACTATCGCAGTCTTGTCATCATACTGCCATTTCATCACCCCGTACCAAGCGCACTGTTATCTACAGTAGAGTATTTATCTGTGTTTATTCTTCTCATGTTTTCGTGTCAGGCTCATCCCTATCAAAGTTATTTCCTGTTCTTCTCTGCTGACGCAGGTTCAGCGGAACCAGAGCTTGTTTGCGTTTGTGATCAGCTCTCAGTAAAATGCCCAATCACTAAACTTTGGCTCTAGAGATTCTGTCACTTTAAGCGTTCCATATTAACACACCCATGTGGGCTGGAAATAATAGCTCCTGGGTTGAAAATGATGATCAGATACATCAAGCAGCCTAACAAGGCATCAACCACCAAGCATTCATTCCAACGGACAACAAATTACAATTCATGCTCCAAAGTGTAGCACAAAACTTTAGCTGACATTAGAGGTTAACTTTTATCCAAAGTACAGGAAGCTCCTTTCACCCTTCCTTTATCACTTAGCACAAAACTTTATTTAATGTATACCCAGGACCTCAAGTGCCACAAACCAAAGAGTTCAAAAAGACATGTTTAGCCTTTAAAAAAAACACAAAAACAAGCCGAGGTTACAACTATTTTCAAAATTGACAGAGGTTAATGCACAACAGCATTTCTAGGCAGTCTTCACACTGATTACAGCCATAATTATCAATTGTCACGCTTCATTGTTTTTTTTTTTTTTTTTTTTTACCTTTATACCAGGAAATTCCATTGAGATTCAGAATCTCTTTTTCAAGGGAGTCCTGCCAAGACCAGAATAAAGTTCCATATAAAAAAAAACATATAAGTAACAACAACATTTACAGAAAAAGAAGTTGGTAATTCAACATCATCTCAACATAATTACCAGCAACGCCTTTCACCCTTCCTTTATCATTGTTGGTAAATACATTATTCTGCAATTTATACCAATTTTAAAAGCTCACCAAAGACAGTTCTCGTTCGTGGAAGTCATAAATTTGCCTAACCTTTATTTAATGTATAAAGCCCGAAGACAAGCATCACTGGTGAGAACGCAGAATAGCTCTTGCCACAAACCAGAAGCTGATGAATGCAAATGCTGCTTCAATAAAAGGAAACCAAGATATTTATAGACTGAACTCGTTCAATTACTTTCTCACATGTAACAATTTGACAAGCATCGTCTGTTTTCCTTTAAAAAAAACATTTTGGTTTTGTCAAAAACAAGCGGAGGTTACAACTATTTACCTCAAACATTGACACGTAATATTTGGGATTTAATTTGCACAACAGCATTTCTAGGCAGTCTTCAGAGTCAGACTGATTACAGCCATAATTATCAATCTCAGTCACGCTTCATTGTTTTTCTTCCCATATATATATATATATATATATATACAGAAGAAATTATTTCACTTTTCTCCTGGTTGTGTCCCGTTAAGTGCTCTTATGCATTGAATATTAGCACAGGTTTTATCTTTTCATTTGGACGGTCTTAAACTGCCCTTCTTTGAGTGAGGTCAGGGGTCACTGCCCAGGGGAACAGAGAGAGAATAAACTCTGACTCTAGAAAGCAGTGGGAAATCTTATATCTGACAGACATTAATTGATTTGTGTATGTTTTCGACCCCAGATGGGCTCTTATCAGTTACGCAACCCAACATTTACTCTATTCCTCCCATGTGCAGCCACTCCCACTGTATTTTCAGAAATTCTTTTCATCATGAAGGAGAAACCATGCTGCTTCACTCCAGCTTTCTTTCAGCTCTCAATCAGTCCTTGCCATCAGTTGTTTGTGATCATTTCTGTTCTTATCCCATGTGGCCTTCAAAACTAGAGTCTGATCAAAAGACCCTAAAACAGCCTCAGTCACATCAAATGTTCAAATATTTTAACCTTGGTGTGTGTGTGTGTGCAGGGGCGGACTGGGGCCAAAAAGTGGCCCTGGACGTTTTGGCGCAGAGCAGCCCACCAAACCCAGTCCTCAACACACCATAAATTAGTGGCATATTCTTGACATTATAATTGGTCTTTTTTGGTGTATATGGCAAATAGTAAATAATTGTAAAGAATTTTTACGAGGGACAGTTTAATATCACTAAAGTTAAATACCTATATTATCAGTCTATATGGCAATTGACAGGGGGAAGTCATGGCCTAATGGTTAGAGTCGGACTCGTAATCCAAAGGTTGCGCTTGACATCTATCATTTTAAGTAATAGAGCTCCAATTGTGGAAGAGTATACATTTTATTTTGATGATGAAAAATACAGTAAACAGTACTGTGAAATATCTAATGTTACAATTTAAAACAGCTGTCCTCTATGCGACTAGGTAGGCTAGTAAAATAAAATGTATTCCTGTGATCAAAGCTGAATTCTCAGCATCATTACTCCAGTCTTCAGTGTCACATGATCCTTCAGAAGTCATTCTAATATGCTGACTGCTGCTCAAGAAACATTGCTGATTATTATGAATGTTGAAAACTGTTGTGCTGCTTCATATTTTTGTGGAAAATGTGATACCATTCAGTCTTGGGTAAGATTAAAAAACAATGTTGCATTAAATCAAAGATTATAGAATACAAAAAGGGACTTTGATTAAATTTATTTAAGTGACCGTAAATATATTTACACTTTTTACTAAGTACTTATATTTCAACTAAATACTGTTCTTTAACTGAGAACCATTATACCAATAATAAAACCATTATTAAAAATCACAAATCATAACTGATAATTTAGCAGCATTAGAATGATTTCTGAAGGGACACTGAAGACTGGAGTAATGATGCTGAATATTCAGCTTTGATCACAAAAATAAATTACATTTTAAAACATCCTAAATAGAAAATAGATTTTAAATGTAATATTTCATAATATTAGGGTATTGTTTCTGTATTTTTGATCAAATACATTTAATCTTTCAAATAAATAAAAAGCCTTAATTATTTAAATCTTTTTACCACCAGTGTGTGTATAAAATAGACTAATGCATGTGAATTAATAAGCAAATTATATTTGTATTAGGCCTATAATATAAATCACTTTCCAATGCACAGCACTCAAAAGCTAAAATATTCAGATTTACAATGTTCTAGAGTAAGATTTAGAATTGTTTTTTAATGGATTTAAAAAAAAAAAATCTTAGAAACGTGAAATAGCGGAAGAAAGCAGATTTACATGAACTCTTATCTCACTTCATTTGCCAGGATTCCAGCTGTTCAGAGCAGATCACATCACGGAGTTAACAGGGAAAACGAGAGGTGGTGGACTATGTTTCTACATAAATGAAGGTTGGTGTTCAGACGTAACTACTCTGAAGAAGATGTGCTCTCCTAATTTAGAGGCGCTCTTCCTAAACTGTAAACCTTTCTACTCACCCCGAGAGTTTTCCTCTTTCATTCTGGTGAAAGTGTATGTGCCTCCAGACGTGTGCGTTAGTGCCGGGATGCAACAGCTGGCCGAATAAATATCTGAAATGGAGCAAAGGTACTTTCTTTTAATCATTCTTGGAGATTTTAATAAAGCAAATCTCCCATGAACTGACAAAATACAGACAGCACGCTACATGTCCCCCCAGGGACAGTAATATATTGGATCACTGTTATACAATAATTAAAGAGGTATATCAATCTGTCCCACGAGCAGCTCTGGGGCTCTCTGATCACTGTTTGGTTAATCTTAAACCGACCTACAGGCAGAAACTCAAAAGTGCAGCTAAACCTGTTATAAGAACTGTTAAAAGATGGACTAATGAAGCAGAGCAAGAATTAAAAGCTTGTTTTGACCTATAGTGTTTTTAAAGCTGCTGCCACCGATCTGGACGAGCTCACAGAGACTGTAACTTCATATATCAGTTTCTGTGAGGATATCTGTATCCCCACCAGGACATTCTTATCCTTATAATGATAAACCGTGGTTTACTGGGAAAATCAAACAGCTTCGTCAGGCCAAAGCTTACAGAAGTGGGAACAAATCTTGTATAACCAGGCGAGGAACAGACTAACAAAGGAGGTCAGAGTGGCTAAAAACATCTACTCTGAGAAGTTTAAAAAAATAACTTTCAGCAAACGATCCGCCGTCAGTATGGACTGGTCTGAGGAACATCAAGTATTCCTGTGGCTCAGTGGAAGAGCATTGCGTTATCAGCGCAACGGTTGTGGGTTCAATTCCCAGGGAACACACATACTGACAAAAAAATGTATAACCTGAATGTACTGTAAGTTGCTTTGGATAAAAGCGTCTGCTAAATGGAAGTACAAGACACCTCCCCCACAGTCTGTTGAGAATTATCAACTGGCTGATGATCTCCATGAGTTTTACTGCCGATTTGAAAAGGCCAGACTGACATCCAGCACCCGCTCTGATATGCACTTCACACATTCACCTACCCCCCTGTAACCCCCATTCCTCCCTCCCCCACCACTCAACCTGTGCTTACGGTCTGTGTAGAGGATGTGAACCGGGTCTTCAGAAATCTAGGAAAGCTTCAGGACCAGACGGTATTTCACCTGCCTATCTAAAAGTCTGCACTGACCAACTGGCCTCCATCTTTACACAGATCTTCAACAGATCTCTGGAGCTGTGTGAAGTCCCCTGCTGCTTAAAATGCTCCACCATCATTCCCGTCCCCAAAAAGCCCAAAATCACTGGCCTTAATGACTACAGACCTCTTGTTCTCACATCTGTGGTCATGAAGTCACTTGAGAGACTGGTCCTGACCTACCTGAAGGACATCACTAGACCCTTGCTGGATCCTCTTCAGTTTGCCTACAGAGCAAACAGGTCTGTGGATGACGCTGTCAATATGGGACTGTATTACATCCTACAACACCTTAAAAAATTTTACGCAAGGATCTTATTTGTGGCCTTCAGCTCGGCCTTCAATACCATCATGCCTGACCTTCTCTAAAAAAAAACTGACACAGCTCTCTGTGCCCACCTCCATCTGTCAGTGGATCACCTGCTTCCTGACAGACAGACAGTCAGCAGCTAGTGAGGCTGGGCAAACTCACATCCAGAACTCTCACCATCAGCACTGGCGCCCCTCAGGGTTGCGTTCTCTCCCCACTGCACTTCAAAGACCCCTCTGTCAAGCTCCTGAAGTTTGCAGACGACACTTCAGTCATCGGCCTCATCAAGGACGGAGACGAGTCTGCTTACAGACAGGAGGTGGAGCAGCTGGCTGTCTGGTGCAGTCTTAACCTGGAGCTAAACACTCTCAAAACTGTGGAGATGATAGTGGACTTCAGGAGGAACCCCCTGCTCTCCCCCCACTCACCATCATAGACAGCACTGTGGCTGCAGTAGAGTCATTCAGGTTCCTGGGCAGCACCATCTCTTGGGACCTGAAGTGGGACAATCACATTGACTCTTTTGCAAAAAAGGCCCAGCAGAGGCTGAATTTCCTCCGCCAGCTAAGGAAGTTCACCCTGCCACAGGAGCTGCTGAAACAGTTCTAATCTGCCATCATCGAGACTGTCCTGTGTTCATCTATAACTGTTTGGGTTGGTTCAGCTACCAATACAGACACCAGAAGACTAAAACAGACAGTCAGGACTGCTGAGAGGATTATCGGTGCCCCTCTGCCCAGCCTCCAAGAACTTTACACCTCCAGAGTGAGGAAAAGGGCTAAGAAAGTAACTCTGGACTCCTAACACCCAGCTCACTCTCTCTTTGAGCTTTGCCCTCTGGCTGGTGCTACAGAGCACTGAGCACCAAAACAGCCAGACACAAGAACAGTTTTTACCCACAGGCCATATCCCACCTGAACAACACATAACACACCCCAGTACTGTACATCTGTAAATAACTCATCAAACCTTCATCTGTACATAGACCACATGCACAGTTCTATGGTCATTTTTCATTTCTGTATATTTTAATTTTATTACTATTGTATTCATAAATATTGTATATTCTCTTCATTATTAGTGTTTTTTTATTACCTTAATTATATGTTGTCTGCACTATGTTTGTACTTTCTGTACTGGAAGCTCCTAACACCAAGACAAATTATTTGTGTGTGCAAACACACTTGGCAATAAAGCTCTTTCTGATTCTGAATTTTATGAAAGTGGCAAGAATACTTTTTATATGCAAAGAAAATACAAATAATGACTTTTTTTTCAACAATTCGTCATCTCTCGATCTCTCCTAGTCGTCATTTTGGAGATTATGCACCGAATGCAAGCAGCGTACGCTCTTCTGTATCCGCCTCAATGCAAGGATATGTATTCTATGTGCATTTATGCTTTGAATGAAAATAGCACATCCTTGCGTTGAGGCGGATACAGAAGAGCGTACGCTGTGTGATTTTCGGTGGGTAAAATCCAAAATGGCGCTACGGTACAGAGAGGAGACTATTTGTTGAAAAAAGTCGCTATTTTTATTTTCTTTGCGTACAAAAAGTATTCTCGTCGCTTCATAAAATTCAGATTGAACCACTGATGGCAAATGGACTTTCCTGGCGATGCTTTTCATTCTTTTCTGGACCTCAACAGTGGTATTTACTTGGCAGTCAATGGGACAGTCACAAGCCTCCCAGTTTTTATCTAAAATATCTTAAATTGTGTTCCGAAGATGATAAAAGCTTTTATGGAGTTGGAACGACATGTGAATAATGAGTAAGTGAATAATGATGACAAAATGTTAATTTTGGGGTGGAGTAACCCTTTAAGTGTCAAAAGTTGTGAAATTTGCTTTAAATTTTGTGACAAACAGGAAGTGACAATAGTTACAGTGTGAGTTAAAACCATAATGCTAATTAATAGATTTAAGACCGGAAGTCCTAAGTTCTTTTGATTTCTAAAATTTCTAACTACTTTCTGATATGGTCCTAATTTAAAAAGCTATGTGAACAGCCTCACTGAAATAAATAAATAAATTGCACAGAAAATTTTGGACTTTGGATTACTGTTATCTCTGCAATGCCTCATAAAAGACCAGTGATTGTTACATAACAATTGCATTATGGGTGGAGGATGATGGATAACATGCATTTATATACAGATCACGTAGAGATGGCATTATCAACCAAACCAACGCATGATTACAGGAAAACAAACTCTCTCCACCATGTGGTCAGAGCAGTTTCTGGTATGAGAAAAGAAGAATGGAGGTTTGGAAGATGTGGTGTAAATATGACGGGGATTCATGTCTTCTCTATCCATCAGGAGTAATTAAAGTCCTCACTTCGGCTTTTTAAATAAACATTCCTTCCCCCACACAAAGAGTGAAGAAAGAGTGAGAAGAGAAGGGTAAGGGAAAAGGGGAGGGGGCATGAGGGAGGCACAGAGAAAGGCACTGCTATAACAGCCAGGCAGGACACATTCGTATCTCAGTCTGCCTCACACAGAGAGAGAGAGAGCCAGTGGACAGTACACCGCAAATCTGAACTAAAACCAACTACACTTCAGAGAACACAAGAAATGAGATCAGCCATCAGACTAGTACGTAAGGAAAAATATTTTTAGAAATTCTTGAAGTTTTGAACAAGGAATTCCAAACAAACTTCCATTCCAAAAAAACAAGGAGTGCATATTGTGTTCGTCAATTCAACAAAAAGAAGAGGACTACTGGAGTCACACCACTGGGTGAGTGGAGGGTGCGGAGGGCTTGATAAGGTGCATGTGAGACTGACCTATCAGAGTCTACAGCAATGGAATGTTTGGAATTTACATTGATACATGTAAACACTTGATTATTATTTTTACATTAATTCACATAACCATTAGCTCAGCAATAACTGCAAGTGCACTTCTGCGTAATCTAGTGTTGAGTGATGCACATCTGTAATATCTAACATGTAACATCTGATAAGAGACTGTTTACCCGTAAAACTAAATATGGTTGGATAAAATAAAATACCACATCAGGTAAAAGCATACATTGGTGAAAAAAACATCAAACCAATTTACATGTGAAGTACTGAAGCCACATCAGACCTTCTAATGCACATGGAAAAGTAAACCTATTCCACCCTGAGCCTACAAAATATTTAAAGCTCCGTGTTTTGGATGAGTTTACAGTATAAATTGAGATCATTTCAGCTTTATACATGCATAAAAATATTAGCATCTAGTTAATAGTCCCAAAGTTTAGATTCAAGTTAATTCTCAATTTTGTGATTCCCAGAAAAGTGGAAACAGAGTTAGTGGGTGGCGCAGTCTGGTGTTATCCAGGTTTGGCATGGTGTGCTCTTGTGTTCACGTTTCCTGTGAAGGGTGATCTGGTGTTTGTTATACGTCGAGTCACCTGCTGTATAGCAAACAGAATACAAAGGCAGGAAGACAACACAACGGTCAGCAAGCACACAAACGTGTGCATGGCTCCCTCATCATGCATCACTGATGGCATATTCAGTATTTAGTGTTTAAGGGTCAGAGTGCGTGTGTGTGTGTGTGAGAGTCGTAGACCATCCTGTATCCATTTTTAGATGATCTGCGTATGGCACTGAGGCCACAGATGTATGGCGTGTAAACTATTTGTGTAGTTTGACCTCGGTCTATTGTTCTGAAGTGCTATCTGGATGTTCAGCCTAACCGTCTAAGTATTGAGGGGGGGTGTAGGGCATCTCTTTTCTGTGCTCCACAATTTACTGCAGCCGACAAGCTAAAAATCTAGCTTGAAGCACAGGATGAGTAGAAAAAAAATCAAAACAAAATGAAGAAAATTAAGTCTCTTAAGGATCATAAATTATAAGATTCTGTTAGATTTTCATTTCTGTACTGTAAAAGTAGTATGTATACATCATGGTAGCATTTGTTGTACCACCATAAATTTATGTTAAAGGAATTTATTTTTGTAACAAGCATTGAGTCCTGACGGGATGGCTCTCATTACTGTTTTACATTAAACTTTGTGCAAATTTATGATAAATGTATATTACAAACTAATTAAAAAATAAAATATTTATTTTGTTATTTGGGTGAAATGTGACCTATGTTCTTGGTGAGGTTTACCCATAAAAGATTATAAAAAAATATATAATTGGAGGTAAAAGATGTAATCCCAAGAGGTGAGGGTTACTGCAATGTCAAGACCTCTCACTCTTCATCACTTGATCGTATCGCCTGTGCTGTTCCAAACACACTCAAATACCAATTAGTTTCCGCCACAAAGCGCCAGTTAGCTTTCAGATAACAATCGGTCTCTGATAAAAGACCTAATTAAAAGATCACAAACCTAGCTTCCTGGCGATAAGTGATTTAACCTTGCTCTGAACTTTTTTGAAGCAGTAAACTGTCCAAAGCAAATATCAAAGTTGACTATGACCGCATCCACCACTGACAAGATTTAATGTAACACTTTCCAGGGTTTTGAACAACTGCTGACAGGGATTGAGAAAGAAATATCCCCACAGTTTAGTGCAGCCACTGCTGTCAGCAAACACGGAGATTACATTCAGATTTGTCAGGGTGTTTCCAGCCGAGTTTGATCTCAGATTTTAAGAGGGCTGAGGTTAAAGACGGGGACTGAAAGCCCATCTATGGCCACTTTCAAATTAAATTAAAATTCACAGTTAAATCCAGGCTCGTACGATTTAATATTTAAAAGCATTACAAAAAAAATGGCTGTTTTTGAACCGCTGTCAACAATTTCCTGAGCTGCAACAATGTGGTTCAAGCCCACAACGGAAAATACAAAACCCATCAAGCACTTTCCTTTCACAATTGAAAAAAGTACTTTGTAATTTCCTTCAATTTCTATTATCATCAGATCAGGATGAGCATGAACGGCACACTGGAGAAGGGGGCTCATCACCAGGCCCTCGACCTCTCTGAAGAGCTCCCAACCAACAGCTATCATCACCACCATCATCACAATCACACCAGTCCCCAGCACACAAACTCCTTGGCCTCCACTGTGCCAGCCGGGACCCCAGTAGGTGGGTCTGGAGTGGTTGTGCCGCCGCCTTACTCCGCTGCGGAGGCTGGGGGAGGTGAAGGTCCCCTGGAGCTCCGGGGCTCTCTGGACTGCTGGGCGTGTTCAGTGCTGGTGACAGCGCAAAACCTGGTGATCGCGGCCATCAACGCCTGTCTGGCCGGGTTGGTTTTCGGCCTCATCCTAACTCCTGCTATTGTCATGGTGGTGTTCGGCTTCATCTGTCATTCAACGGTAAGAACTGAAATGAAAATAAAAAGTTTTCCAGGTTTTTCATTCTTCATGTGAAGAGGACTTTTAAGTAAGGTCTACGGGAGAAAAATAAAAGCCGTTTAATTCCATGGGTCAGAAGGTAGGAGACATTCATAAAATCTTAAAAAAGTGGACTAAAGAAAAAAAAAGATTTTTGAATTTATTAAGATTAATATTTATTTAAAATATATCAGAAAAACACTGACAAAGTACATTAGTACCTTAAAATTTACTCCAAAGTTTCTCTAAAGATCATAAATATATTATGGGCCAGATTTACTAACAGCTTGCACCAGCGCAAACAGTCTTGGCATTAAAATAGTACTGTCAGGATTTACTATAGACGCGCAGTGAAACATTAGCGCTGAAAAGGTGTGGACAATTTTTTCCCACATGACCTTATTGAATATGCATTGCGAAATTTATGGGTGGAGATTATTAAAATGAGTCACACAACGCGATTTACTAATGTTTGCGCTCATCAAATGACTGGTATTTGTGCCATTATTTAACGCCAAAAAAGCATGTCAGCAGGCGGCAATTTGCACTGCTCTTGGTAGATTGCACTGGTCATTATGGAAATGATCTGGCTGGGTCTGTGTTCTTTATTGTGTGCATTGTTAATAAATCACATGCAGAATTTTCCCCTCCCATCAGTGCTTTTATGGAATTGCACTCTAACGCTAATTTGCCCTATTTAGTAAATCTGGCCCTATATGTAATATCAGGGGTGCAAACGCATCATGGGTGAAAAAGGTGACAAAGACACGAAAGACAGAAAACACCTCTGACTGGCCATTGCTTTCAACAGAGATACCTGTGATTGCATACAATACTCAAAGCTGCAAAAAACATGTAAATAAACTTTTTTTGTAATTCGAAACCAGAGCATGCATGTAAAAACATACAGGAGCGTTTAAAAGTTGTTGACTCCAAGCGGGTACAGATATGAATTGGTACTAATGGTACTGCAAAAAATCATTAGGATATTAAGTAGAGATCATGTTCCATGAAGATATTTTGTACATTTCTTACCGTAAATGTCAAAACTTCATTTTTTATTAGTAATATGCATTGCATTGAAAAAAAAAACAGTAATTTATGCTTAAAGCATAGGCCTATTGCAAATTGGGTCCCCGAGGCAAACAGTGTTGCCGCTAAAGGAATGTCCTTTATAATCTGAGAAAAAGACTCAGAATAAAAGCTAATCATGATTCAGAGATATTCTTCAAGGGATTTATGGGAGTTTCTCTTTGATTCACAAAGTAATCTCTTAATCTCTGGCATTTCTCAGCAGTCTGAGTGCAGGAGTATTAGCAGGGGCACGTCAGGAGTTGGGAGGATGACATCAGATGAGGAGTGTTTTCAGGACAGAAGTGGATTACTGAAGTTTAAAAAACATTTTCTCACAAAGTTATATAGCGACCTCCCTCGACATTCTTGCACTTTGACCCACAGAAGTATAGATCTACTGCTGATTGATATAGATCTACTGCTGACCCTGCAAGTATATATCTACTGATCACCATATCAGCTCTGTTCATTTTCAACAAACGACTAACGTTCTACTACAGAATTAACAGACAAGTTTCTGTAAGATACAGACCTTTCATCTCACTATTACAGGCTCTTCGTCTCTTGCTAGAAGAAAACCGCTTAAATTATCTTCACGTAGCGCCCGTGGGTCAGTAAGGTCAATGTGTGTAAATAAAGGCTGAATTCTTCTGACCTCTCCGATTACCAGACCTTTAGGATCCAAGATCAACGGCCACCCTGACCAATTAGTCCCCATGTGACACTAGATCACCTATGAAAGAGATAAATCCTTTAAGATTAACATTAAAGCAACAGACCACCATGGTATTCCATAGAGTAGTTTGTCATTTCATATAAGCAGTCAACTACTCTGTTTCTGTCAAGATACATGATAGGATAATATATAAACAAAGCATTAACTCCATTTAATTAATAAAACTGCATAATTGAGGACCAAATCTAAAAGACTGAAGTGATGAGTGTGCATTTCTCTCTAGGTGTTGGATCCTTTCTAAATATATGGTTAACATCAAGGCCACATACAGTGTCCTCCACTAATATTGGCACCCTTGATAAATATGAGCAAAGGCGGCTGTGAAAATAAATCTGAATTGTTTATCCTTTTGATCTTTCCCTCAAAAAAAATTACAAAATTCTAACCTATCATTGAAGTAAAACAATTGAAAGTGGGGAGAAAATCTCATGATGAAATAACTGTTTTTCTCCAATGGATGTTGGCCACAATTATTGGCACCCCTAGAAATTCTTGTGAGTAAAATATCTCTGAAGTATATTCCCATTCATATTTACATTTTTAGCACACCAGGTGACTAGGAGCATGAAATTGTCAGCCATGACTTCCTGTTCCAGGATTATAAATATGAGTAACACAAAGACCAAATTCCCTTAATCATCCATCACATTGAGAAAAACCAAAGAATATATTTCTGATGTGCAGCAAAAGATAATTGAGCTTCACAAATTAGTGAAGTGGCTTTAAGAAAAGAGCTAGAGCAGTGAAAAATCCCATTTCCACCATCAGGGCAATAATTAAGAGGTTCCAATCAACAGAAAATGTTACGAAACTGCCTGAAAGAGGACGTGTGTCTATATCGTCCTAATGCACGCTGAGGAGGAGCGTTTGAGTGGCTAAAGACTCTCCAAGGATCACAGCTGGAGAATTGCAGAATATAGTTGAATCTCGGAGTCAGAAAACATTAGAAAAAAAATTGTCAAACAGTCCCTACATCACCACATGTTGTTTGGGAGGGTTTCAAGAAAAATTCTCCTAGCTCATCCAAAAACAAACTCCAGCATATTCAGTTGTCAGACACGACTGGAACTTCAAATGGGACTGGCTTCTATGCTCAGATGAAACAAAAAAATGAGCTTTTTAGCAGCAAACACTCAAGATGTGTTTGGTGCAACAGGGATAAAAAAAAGTACCCCATGTGTACAATGAAATATACTGCTGTATTTTTTATGTTGTGGGCCTAGAGGTCCTGAACATCTTGTTTAGACACACGGCATCATGGATTCTATTAAATACCAACATAAAAAATAAATAAGTGACTGACCCTGTTACAAATCTTATAATGGGCCATGTTTGGATCTTCCAACCGGACAATAATCCAAACACAAACCTCAAAAACAACACAAAAATGGGTCACTGAGCACAAAACCAAGCTTCTGCTATGGCCATTCCAGTCCTCTGACCTGAACCCTACAGAAAATGAGTGAGGTGAACTGAAGAGGAGAAGCACCGTCATGGAGCTGTGAATCTGAAGGATCTGGAGAGATTCTGTATGAAGAAATGGTCTCTGATCTCTTATCAGGTGTTCTCCAAACTCTTCAGGCATTATAGGAGAAAACTCAGAGCTGTTGTGCTGGTGAAAAGGACATTTCAATAATTGGGTGCCAATAATTGTGGCCAACATGAACTAGAGAAAGTATTTCTTACACAATGAGATTTCCCCCCCAATTGTTTTACTTCAATGATAGGTTGGAATTTTGTGAATTTTTGAATGAAAATAAAAAGGATAAACAATGCAGATTTATTTTCACAGCCGCCTTTGGTCATATTTATCAAGGGTGCCAATATTAGTGGAGGACACTGTAGGTGCATCAGTTCCCTGAAACTACTCTGTTCAGCTCTAATCTTATCTGCACACACAACAGTTCTACAGACAGCTGGGATCCCTCATACTTTAGAGACATACCAATGAGAATCTGTGGCTGATTTCTAGCTTTGAGAAGATTTACATATTATTGCATCACATTACCCTTTGAGGTTTTCTAAAACTTTTTACAGCCCGAAATTTTAATGTGCTGACAATTTACTCACCCTCAGGCCATCCAAGAAGTAGATGAGAATGTTTCTTCGTTGGAACAGATTTGGATAAATTAAGCATTACATCACTTGCTCACCAATGGATCCTTTGCAGAGTCATCAGAATGAGAGTCCTAACAGCTGATGAAAACGTCACAATAAATACTACATTTCTAACCACTATGAAATTCATAAAAAAAAACAGTTTGAATTTCACAGATGCAGCTGTCACAACTTAATTTCATGATAGGGTGATCTCTAATAAATGTCTGACTATAACTCTCCAAGAATGCTTGGTTTTTAGTTGTGATTTTTACAAGCATCTACTTGAGTGAAGAAACCTGTCAGAGTGAGAAAGTGCAGCTCAAAATGCAGATAGGCTTTATCAGTTTTTTCCCTCCTACTCTGTTTACTCAGTCGCCTGTTTTTCTTGCCTATTGCTCTCCTTCCCTCTAGCTCACAGGGGATAGATGAAGAATGTGGGGGTCGTATGCCTCAATCCTTTCCATCCTGTGCAATGCCACTTAACCAAAAAAATTAAAAGGATGTATCATGTATATTTGACGTCTCTGTGCATATAAAATTATTGTAGCTTTAGGCAGGCTAATGCAGAATCTATATTTTGGTAGTGATCAGGCACAGAAATGCTCAAAGGGAGAAAAAAAGCCTTTACAAGTTTATCATATATACTTCAAACAATGTCAACTGTACTTCTAATATTAAATGTTTGCACATTTTAGCTATACTTTCCCAAGGACATTTTTACAAAGCAAAGGTGATATATTGAGGTTTTAGTGAATCATACCAACAGTGGTCCTCTGATAAAAATTAAAAATAAATAAAAATAATAATTAGAAAGAAAAAAACACTACCTGGGAAGTAACAAATTATCAACTCACTAAAAAAACAAGCATATGCTGTTGGTAGACATTCTTGTCCAGTGTGTCTGTTCTTCGTCTGTCCACACCTCAAAGAGATGGTGTTCCTCCTGGGACACTATTTCTCTTTGACCCTCCTCTGCAATGCCAACATGCATTCCACCACTCATCCTTGACCCCACACAGGTCCACACCAGTCAAATGTCTCTCTTTTCAGGTGCGCCCACAGGGTGTATCACCATACTGTTCGGATCTACTGACTGACGGTGGCTGTGTGGCTCTGCTGGTCGTGGGTTTCTTGCTAGTGACTCCACTCCTGGTTCTGGCCTTGGCTGCGTACTGCCGGCTTGCCCGTCACCTTCAGCTGGGTCTGTGTTTTATTCCGTACAGCCGTGCAGTCTACAAGAACCTTCCAGCTACCCAGCACCATGGCATGACGGCGGGCTGCTGTGGACAGCGATCTGGGAAAGGAGAACGGAAGGGGAAGGTGTGGGTGTAAAGGGCTACACTTCTGTTGTACTAGAGATATAAAATGTTGTGAAAGAACACACTACACATTATAGACCAAAACATCCCCTCATTAAATATTTTAATCTATATGACAGACAAAGAGAGGCAAGGAATTCCTATTTACATTTTTTATTATAGCCAAATACACCATGCTCGTCAATTTCTGATGCCTATATATTTCATGCAACTGTTATAGAACAATCAATTTTAATTAGTCAATTTCAGTACTTGAAATTTATAAAATAATCAATTTCAAATATCCAAAAGTGATGATTATGTACTCTTTGTATAATACTATTTGTCTTATAAATAGTCAGCACGTTTTTCTTAAGACATTGTCAAAAATATTTCTATATTTTTTCTTATAACATGTACAGTGTTGTGTATTTCCCTTTTCTTTAAATGTTAGGCCTATATACAAATCATTAAATACTGTAATTCCACAGAACTGATGGGCTGCTCTCCTAATTTTGCACAAGATTTATTCAGACAAAATAAACTTTACTCATTAGACCCGATTCAGAGGGTAGATGTTTCTAATGGGGATATGTACATATACACCACCACAGCTAGTCGGAGCTGTTAACAACAAGAGGACAGACAAGCAGGTACAATTTTAAATTATTAGGGGGAATGGGATTATCAGGGATTATCCCTTATATCAGTATAAATTATCATTATTAGGGATTATCAGGGAGAAGTCGTGGCCTAATGGTTAGAGTCGGACTCGTAATCGAAAGGTTACGAGTTCGAATCTCTGGCCGGCAGGAATTGTAGGTGGGGGGAGTGAATGTACAGCGCTCTCTCCACCCTCAATACCATGACAAGGTGCCCTTGAGCAAGAAAAAACTACACAACTGCTCCACGGGCGCCGCAGCATAAATGGCTGCCCACTGCTCCGGGTGTGTGTTCACTGTGTGTGTGTGTGTGCACCTTGGATGGGTTAAATGCAGAGCACAAATTCCGAGTATGAGTCACCATACTTGGTCGTATGTCACATCACTTTTGTCACTATTATGGCAGCAACAGGTATGCAATACACTTTTAAAATTATGTAGCCTATTATATAGGGACACAAATTCATACATAAAAATATAAACCTATCAGATTTATGTTTAACTTATCTAAGAGGTTGCATTAACTTATTTCTGCTAATCCCCACATTTTTAATTACATCCATTGTTTTGAGAGACAAAATTCAAGACTATAGAATATAGCGCGTCTATTTTTAAACAGATTTTAATGATCGAATAATAAATAGGCTATTATTTATATATATTCGTATTATTCCAAGCATATGACATTTTATTTACAGCAGACAATCATGTGACTTGTCACGTGAGCAGCGCGTGTTCCCGGGTTCATAGGATCACAGAACTTGCGTCTCCACTGTTAATAAATCCCTTCTGAATCCATGAGGTTTATCACTGAAGAACCAGATGAGAAACAATTACCGTCCGAATAGGGCTAAAGACAAAAAGCCAGGGTGTCAATAGATAGGCTGCTACAAAAGTTATGTCAGTGTCGACATTAAGGACAGACACAACCAAGCTACTTAACTACAATTTATGGAAAGCAAGTAATCATTCCAGATTTCAAAGATAATATGGTATACGATTTAAAAAAAATTCAGAATGATATACTTCTACAGAAAAAAAGCAGCTAGCGATGAGAAGACAAAAAAGCATATAACCCCCTCTAGTGTTAGAAACACTGATCTATATAATAATGCAAGCTGTTTAGAAAGTCCTAAACAAGAATTTGTAGAAACCAAAATACTACTACTATACAACTAATAATAATAATAATTAAATTGCATGCTAATAATTCTAATGTGCTTTTAGCTGAAATTAATCTTCACAATGACATATAACAGGTTAACACATGTTACTTATATTACCTATGCTTTGAGAAAAATATATAAAAACACCTATAACCAAAAACAATAGAATACCCTTAAAGGGACTTTGCTATAACAATGGGCCTCATTTACGAAAAGAAAGTACGACAGAAAAGTGGCCGTACGGTCGTTTGACGTGAAACTTGGAATTTATCAATATGGACGTGAACGGTGGCTACGCTCAAATCTCACGTCTGATCTCAGCTTGTGTACGAAAGTTCTTTTAGCCTGAACTTGCGCGCAGCATATAAATATAGTGGAGAATTGTTAACATAATTGTTCATTTAGGTTATTTTCCTCACCGACAACCGAAGCTCATTAGTCGATCACTGACCAGCAGTGTTGTGCAAGTTACTTCCAAACTGCAATACATTATAGATTACTTGTTACTGTTATTTTAATGTAATTAATTACCTTACAATATTACGGTCACAGAATTGTAATGCGTTGCATGACTCCTGTATTACTTTTGAGTTACTTTCATCAAAATAACTACAGAAGTAGAACTTAACATTCTAAAATGACAAAACGTAGGCTACTAGAGCCTTGCACTGGCCTCAAATTTAGGCCCTAGCCCGGCCTGTGTTTGACAGTTTATCGTTTCTCCCAAAACGACTAATTTTTCAGCTATTAAAATAGTTCAGTTTAGTATTTAATGGCAAAGTGTTTATATTTTGTTTTGTTTTTTAATTAAGTTAATTTAGAAAAACGTTTAGAGCATTTTTTGTTCATTGAATGAGTTTTTTCTTAAAGTAACAACAAAGCAGCCAGCGGCAGACAGTGAGCTGATCATAGCTTATGGTTGATCAATTTAGCCTTCTCAAATCATCATGACTTGCCTAAAATAAAATCTATAGATATACTAAAACAGTTCAAGCATATAACAATGTTTAAACATTAAACCTAGATAAATGTACGCAGCATCCAATAGTTTGTTGAGAGTGGAAGCTAAAGCGCAGGACATGGAGGCATTAGCGCAATCAATTGCTATTTTTTTTCCGATGGAAATAACTTACGCCGTCATTTTTGCTCATAAAGGTAAGAGTAATACATCATTCGGAACTGTAAAGGGTCTACTTTTATTTGTGTGCACTCACAATATCAACAAAACGTTGTGCTTGAAAAGGATGACCGCTTCACAAAAATTAACCGAAAGACAGCGAATATCCTACATGCCTCACAGACATAAATATATCTATAGAAAGCTTTAAATTACTACCTGACGAAATAAATAAAACGAAAACAAAAACTCTTTAATTATAGTCTTAATCCGTGAAGATGCCCTTCTCTCTAAAGGCGCGTCTAATGAGGAGATGGCAAATCAGGATCATCATTGCGACACTGACAGAGAAAACACTACTTTATTGGTAAATAGTTAAAATATCTCCTTACCATTTCCCCCGGACACATTCATGGTAATTACTGCCTGCAAAACCGGAGGCTGCATTTTCAGAAACAGTCCTAGGACCGCATTTCTAGGACCCTAGGTTTTTAGTGACAACGCCACCTACCGAATTAGAAGACCAGCGAAGATGGATGACAATCAGAGTGTATAAAATGTGAATCAATTTTTATTTGTTTAAAATTAAAAACAATTGTGATGCATTTCATTGGAAAGTTAACGTAGCCGAAGTGATCGTGATTTGCTAAATAGTCTTGAATGCATAGCCATCATATATTAGCCTCTAATGCTGTAAAATGAATTGTTAGCACATTAATTAACACTACTGCGTTGCAGCAAAAAGTAATCCGTTACTGTAATGCATTACTTTTATAACGCATTACTCCCAAAACTGCAGACCAGTAAGATTATACTTTTTTTATTCAGGGATTTAGCTTTATAGGCACGAATAGAAGCATTAACAAAAGACCATGAAGATTCACACATCGTCGCATCACGCACCTGCAGAGCTTCTGTGAAAGGAGAAAAACAGGTATTGAGTCTATAAAAGGAATAAAATAAATAGAACACAAAATGCATAATAGGCTATATGCCTAATATAATTAACAAACAAAAGGGAAAAACTGCAATAAATATAGGCTATGCTCGTTTTTGTGACACTCTTAATGCATTGTATTTCTTTATATCTTTATTTGATTGCACAGGTACACTCACACACACACACACATTAGTTCTAGTGTTGCCTGACATTTCAAACATTCATCATCAAACTAGGGCTGCCACTAACGACTATTTTTATATCGATTAATCTATCAACTAATTTATCGATTAATCTAAACGATTAATTAAGTGTAATAAAGTGCAACATAGAGTGCAAGAAGCAAGTGTCCATCTCGTAGTACAAATCACTGAAATCAAAGTTCAGTATTATAGTGTAAGAATGATAACACATCCACGTGTTGTAGTCTAATAATACAATTATAATCAAAAAACACTTCTTAGAGTATTTACCAGAAATATTATTTACCAGAAATTCATTTAGGTGAAAAATGTAAATGTTCAATATAAAACAAAAAGTATATATATATATATTTTTTTTTTTATATAAAATAAATTAATTGGAGATACTTTTGATTATTACAATTTTATGGAACCATTAAAATGGAATCCAGAAAATACTGGAAAACATAATTTGGTACAGATAAAACTGTAAAACTCAATTAATTAAACAGGCTTTTTGATAATACAATTATTTAACCATTAACAGAGTACAGAAAAAAAATAAAATGAAAAAATTTGAATTTGGAAATAAAACGGATTTCATTGGGCCCTATAGTTATAATATTTTTTATACATCATTTATAATAAATAGAGCTGAATGTACATTACTAATAACAACAAAGGCCTGCAGGGGGCACCAGCGGCATGCTTATTGGTTTTGCACATTACTGTGAGATCTAATCCTTGTTTAATATTAACCAAGCACCATTTAATTCAAATGTCCACTTAATCTTTGGCCATTTCTTTAGGACAGAAATGCTATAGCCAATGTAATTTAGGGGTGTGCGATATGACGATTTTTGATCGTGGACATAAAATTGTCTCCACAATCTGCTTTTGAAGAAATATCGTAGTATCGTGCTACAGCGCACATTTTATCAGTTACAGTCCTGGTGCCTCCGTCTCTATATAGTGTACAGCACGACATACATCGGTAACGTTAGAGTTACTCTGACAGGACACTGTACTTATTCGCGATCGCAAAAGTACATTATTTGCATACAAGCCTTGCCGGTTAAATGTTTCATTCGCGCGCAGGTCTGATGTCCGCTTTTTGTACACACCTCTAGTGTAAAGTAATCAAACGTATAAAAAGACTGCTGTGTACATATTCCTTAAAGTTAAAAACGTGATTTAATCAAGAGCAGTGAGAAATTTTCTCTTTTGTTGTTAGATTAAAATGAATGACAGACAGCTGGAATATTAGACTGTGGTCACTTTAAGAGCTGCCCGGATCCATTACAGTTACAAGTTGTTGTTTTTTCCTCGGCTGTTTGCTTTCATTTATGACCTAAATTACGGTGTTTAGAACATACTGAAGCATTTCTGCATTGTATTTCCTGTAAGGGTGGTTTATCAGAAATAAAAATTAATTTGTCAGTTTAAATCATCTGGTACACAAACTGAACAATTAAAATGGAGTAAACCATTGTTACAATAGGGGTTTCATTTTTAATAGCCATAAAAAAAAAAATCACTATATCGTGATATAAAATGTGTCATATCGTGATATAAGATTTGGGTCATATTTAATTTAATAGCCATAAAAAAAAACTACAGCACCTACCATCAGGGGCAAACTAGACTAACCAGCCAAACTTTTACCCCATCGCTTTTGCGCACACATACACTCAGACAAAAGGTTTAATAGGTTTAATAATCTCTTGCATGCTGACTAAAACAAAAAATGAAAAAAAATTGTAGCCAGCTTTACTACACATTTTATAAAAGTTTAAACTACAACATTCCATCCCAAAAATAATCATACATACTTAGGGCCCTATGAAATCAGTCTTATTTTTTTCTAAATTCTGCTTTCTTCCGGTTTAATTTTTCTGGATTCCATTTTTTTTTTCTATTAAAATTTTTCGAGACTCCCTTTTTAAATAGTCAAACTAAATTGTATTAATAAAAAAACATGTCTAATTCATTCAAATCATGAAACAGCCAGCCTCTTTTGCAATGACCTTTTGTGTCTTGCCCTCCTTGTGCAAGGTGTCAATGGTCGTCTTTTGGACAACTGTCAAGTCAGCAGTCTTCCCCATGATTGTGTAGCAGACAGAACTACACTGAGAGACCATTTAAAGGCCTTTGCAGGTGTTTTGAGTTAATTAGCTGATTAGAGTGTGGCACCAGGTGTCTTCAGTATTGAACCTTTTCACAATATTCTAATTTTCTGAGATACTGAATTTGGGGTTTTCATTAGTTGTCACTTATAATCATCAAAATTAAAATAAATAAACACTTGAAATATATCAGTCTGTGTGGAATGAATGTATACATTATACAAGTTTCACTTTTTGAATGGAATTTGTGAAATAAATCAACTTTTTGATGATATTCGAATTATATGACCAGCACCTGTATATCGCCATATCGCACAGCCCTAATCGCCGCATATTCAATCTTTTAAATAACAGCAGGGTGAGCAAGTTTTTGGATATGGTAAGTTTAAACTTATTTTAGTGAACTAAGCACCACATTTCAGCTCATATTTATTATGTTAATTGTGATGTTGTTCATATCACCTGTGATTAATTGTTAATTATATTTGTGGGGCTCTCCATTTTATAGTAAGCTGTATCTTAAAGGCTGCTTGCCTGCGAAATGTTGGAAATAATAAACATACTTAAGTGAGTGAGCATTTATACTCTTTCTTCATGCTATCTTTAACTTGCACTTCACAAAGGTGTGTGTTTTCTCTAGCATTTTATCTACTTAAGGAAATGTAAATGTTCCAAAATTTTGTAAAAGTTCAACATGACAATACCCACATTTCTAATCCTGATAAACTATATTCAGAAAACTGAAATGTAATTTAAATATTTAAACTTATTAGTGCAGCCTGTTCATATTTATATTGCAGCGATAATATAAAGGAAACATGATCAAACATGACATCCTGACATTATTTACAATTAACAATTTTCTTTAAAACTGTCCAACTTCTATTTGTTTGTTTTTTTGTGAGAGGGAACATTTTGACAGGATAGAACAACACGTAAAGAAGATTAGCTAGGGTCATCGCTGGGTGTCATTAATAAATAGTGTTGATAAAAAATTGTTCACAAAAGTTGTGTTTTTCTTCTCAGATGGCTTGGAATTTTAGAAAGGGGCAAATTCTGTTTGTCTTCGTAAAGTTATGTAGCTGTAATACAACCGATATCTTATCAATGACCTATATCATTACACTGCATGTCTGATGGGATAAATTTGGTTATTATCTGAATGTAACTTTATCACACAATCTATATGAAAACCTATGGTAACTAGGTTACAGTTGATCATATCATTACATTGTCCATCTGATCCAACTTTGTGTATTAATTTTTCTATTCACAATAACATAAAATTAAATTGAAATTCAGTCGTCTTTTGTGGGTTATGCAGGAATACCAACAGTGAAAATCATCTCTATAACGTATGTCATTGGTGCATCATTACACGATCTATCTGTTATTTTAATGTAGCGTTTACATTTAAATAACAAAAACAAATTCAACATCTATGAATGGGACGTGTATTAATGTGTAAGTGTCATGCGTTGATTTGAATGATGTTATTTCGCCGTATATCATTCTCATCGCATCAGGAACTACAGGGGCGTAAAACTGCCTGGGCCGTAAAACGATCTGGGCCGTAGATCTGCAGCCTTCCCGTATACAGTGAACTAGTCAATCCGACAGGAAGTGCCCGTTGTCGGCGCTGCGAACGTAAACAAAGACGGGGTAAGCGGAGCGGGCTAAGCTAAAGCTCAATCTGCGTCGTCCAGCTCTACCAAGCATCTTCCTCGCTAACGTACAATCGCTGGCAAAAAAGATCGACGAGCTACGACTTCGGATCACTCAGCAACTGTTTATAGACTGCATGGTTATCACGGAAACCAGACTCAATAGCACCATTCCAAATAGCGTGAATCAGCTAGAGGACCGTAATATCTACAGGACTGATAGATAACTTACGCTTGCTCAATTCCGATGTAATTCTTTTCTTAACAGTTTTAGGGGGTGCACCGTTCCCGGAAGTACTGCAATACCGGGTCGATGCGTGGAGTGGACGGAGCAAGCCCCTATTCCATCTCCCTGCTCCAAAAATCAATTTAATATATGGTGCCCGGGTAGGGCACGTATCAGATATTAAACTGATAAGAACAGATTTTTTTTCTTTCGAAAAGGTTTTATTGTCACCATTTTCATTTGAACATTCTTACACACATTTTTTCAAAATTTCAAACACATTTTAAAACAAGCAAGAATACACAAAATAAATACACATGGTTTAAAATAAAAATACACACTTTGCTAGAAAGAACAAGCAATTAAAACCATTGTTTGTTACTTGTTTTAAAAGTCAGTCTCTTTGATGTGTTTTTAAAAGATGTGCGTTTCAAAAGTAAAATACAATAAAAAAAATTTAAACCAAGCATCATATTTTCTGCAATAAAATACAATAAAAATACCAATTAAAAATCATCTGTTGTGCAAGACCGGGGGTGAGTACTTATCAATATGTCCTCACCCCACTCTCCAAAACAGGCACATGAGATGCTATTTTTTGGGCTCAGCGGAGATCCCCTCTCCTCCGGCCCGCTGTTCCCGTAGCCAGAGTGGTGAGGGTGCATCTACGGGCGGCCAGGAGCGGTGGCGGCCGGGACCCTTCCTGTGCGACCCCGGCCCCCCCGTCCGAATATCGCCGTCCGGTACCCCTGCAGCATTGATGTTACCTTTAGCTCGCATGCATGGAGGGGTACCGTAACGCGCTTCCCCACCAGCAGGTTTCTGGTGGCCCAGATGGCATCCTTGATGACGTTGAGGGTGAGCCAGAGCGAGGTGAATTCCTGTGCTGTCAAGTCCTTCAAGCCCCGGCCCACCCCAAGGATGGCGAGCTGGTACCCTATCTGGGCCCCACCCACTGGTTAGGCACGGGAAAATACAGGGGCCGGTCTTGCCCACAGGTCCAGTGCAGCGCCGCACAATCCCAGAGCAGATGTCGGACGGTCCTCCGGGAATTTGCATCCGGGCCGAGGGCAGATCGAGTTTTTGGCCATGCCTCTGAGTGCATAACCAAAACCGACCTGACCGGAGGATCTCATGAGCCACCATCCAGGTATAGGTCCTGTGCCTTTTTGGAGGCGGGGTGAGCACGTTCCTCCAAACTTGCTTAGCCTCACCTAACTGAGGCCTGAACTGACTCACCGGTTCCCGTCCTGCACAAGAGAGACGAGATGCTTGTGGTAGTAATAAAATGGTGACATCTTCTTTCTCTAAAAGTATTTCTTTTAAAAACTTTTTAATAAAACAATACTCTTTGGGCAAATTAAAAGACACTGGGGTTTTCAGGTCAACTGGTAAAATCTTTAGAGTCCTTAAATAGACCCCATCCAAATCGTGTCATGGCTGCCGTCTTGTTATCTTTGGATGGGGTCACAGCTACTTATGTGGGAGCGGTGAAGCGGCTGCCTAAAAACAGGTGGGGGACTGGGAGGCCTTTTCCCCCGTTTTCCTGGTCTCCTTTTGACCACCTCCCTCTTCAGTCTTTCCACTTGGACCCCCACAGGTAAAACATAAAACACCGCCTCTCTCCAGTTTTGCCAGGAATGACGCCGAGGAGGGCTAAAAACAGAACAACAAGTAAAACCAGAGGTAAAATCACTGATTTAAAAATTAAAACCTTGCCCTCAAACGTCATCTGTCTTAGTCCCCAAAACCCCAGTCTTTGCCTGACTTTCCCTAACAGGTCAGTCCAGTTTTCCTGTCCACCCCCCACTCTTGTCAATTTTGACCCCTAAAATCGAAAATCATCTCTTAAAATCCACGTCCAGTCCACCTGTGTCCATTCCCTCCCACGGCCCGAAGAGCTGGCCTCGGACTTGCTTCTGTTTAGCTTAGCACCCGATGGCCCGCCGTACCAGTCAGTCAAGTCCATTGCTCTTCGTATTGATAAAATGTCCGTAGCTAAAAGGGTTACATCGTCCATGATAAAACACATGGGCTGTCAGTCCACCCGTCCAGGAACGTGAAGTCCTTTGATCCATTTGTCCTTCTCAAGATCTGTGCCAGTGGCTCAATACAAGCCAGTACAAAGAGGAAGATAACGGACACCCCTGACGGACACCGCTGTGGATATTCACAGCCTTGGATAAATGCCCATTTACACGAATTTTGCTGACATATCCCTTGTAAGCAGTCCCACCCAGGCTATAACCTCTTTGGAAATCCCATTTTTTCCAGTACCTGAAAAAGATACTGGTGCGAGATTCGTCAAAAGCTTTTTTCAAAATCTAAATTTAGGACTACTAGCCGAATATTTCTGTCTCTCTCGCATAACAGATGGTGTCTCTGATCACACTAGCTGTCAGTTATCTTTCTCTATCCTGCACAGCACAAGCTTGAACCGGTGGATCACGTCCTCTAAAACAGTCGACATCCGTGTCGCTAAAATCTTCCTAAAAAGTTTACAATCAAATTTAAAAAAGAGTTATGGGTCTCCAGTTTTCAAGTCAGTCCGGTCACCTTTTTTGTGAAGTAAAGAAACTATCCTGTTCTAAAACTGTCTGGAAGTCTGTCGAGGGTCTCAAACTCTTTAAAAACTGTCAAAAGCTCACGTCCTAAAATGTCCCAAAATGTTAGATAAAACCTAGGGGATTCCATCCACTCCTGGGCTTCCCCTTCTAAAAACATTTAAGAGCTTTTCTGGATTTCTAAATGATCAAATCTTGGATAAAAACTCATTTTGACAGTTAACCCTTTTCTCTATAAATTTTAAACTTCCTTTAAAGTGTCAATATGTACATCTTTAAACTATATAACCCCTCATAAAAATTTTCCACACCTTCTAAAATCTCTTTTGTTGTGTTAACCACCCTTACCCCCTGTTTTTACACTGTTAACCCCCACCTCTTGTAATTACTCTTAAAAAAATATCTCGTACACTTTTTCGCCTTCTTCTATTTCTCTCTCTCTACTTCTTAAAAGGACCCCTTTTCTTTCTATATTGGCTAAAACTGACATTTCTTTTTGACCTCTTGAATTTCGTTGTTAAATCAAAACCCTTATTTAAAAGATTAAAAATACCTTTGTAGTCTTTTTTGCAGCCCCCATCATGCATCGCTATTCCCTATTCTTCTTTTCTCTCCCTACCTTCATAAAAACTGTCTCGTCCGGTCCTTTACCATCTCCCACCACTGTGCACGTGAATCATAAAAGTCTTGGAGGGTCTGCATTGGCTGAACTGCTCCCTATACTCTCCGACTATATCCTCATCCTCCAAAAGGGAGCAGTTCAGCCTCCACAGCCCTCCACCTACCGTCACACCCGTGGGCAGTGAAAGGTGCAAGACAGCATTATGTGGTCTGAAAAAAAGGCGGGTCAATGTAGCATCGGTTGGCGGGCAGTCACGTGCAAAACATAGTCGATACGAGAGGCTCTGGTGCCATCACCACTGAACCAGTGTAGCCCTCCTCTCTCTGATGCATTGCTTTAAAAAGTCAACTAATGTAAAGTCTCTAACTAAACCCTGCAATAAACCGATGTCTTGTCAACTTTAAATCCCTCCCCTACCCTCTCCTGTCCTTTTTTGTTACAACACAGTTAAAATCCCCTGCCCACCACTAGAGGAGCCCTACCTAGCATGTGGGGCTTGCAAATCTTCTAAAAGCTCATACCTTTCCTTTTTTTTCTGTAAAACCATACACATAAGAAAGTTAAAGTCCTCCCAAAAAAGTCAGATTTGCTAAAAGTGCCCGCCCGTCCCTCACCACAGTGTGCCCTTCACCAAGATATTAGGGTTAGATAAGAACAGTTACTACACTTGATCTTAGCCAAAAGGCCGAGAAGCGATACCACAATGGTCAACAGTAGGAACCACATTCTTTGACGCTGCAAATTTGATGATGGTAAGCTTTTATTTAGTTATTTTTTAACTCTAATAGTTCTGGTGCAGAATGCAATTGTTAGCATAGCTGAGGTAAGATAAGACTTAAAGGGTTAAGAAACCCCCCTTACTTGAGCACACCGGTCGTTCACACCTTTTAGATTTAATACAACTTAGCTGTGCAATAAAATGGGAAGGTAAAGGGTGAGATGAGGGGTGGAGTCAGTATGAGGAGGGAGGGGGTCAAAACACAACAACAACTCAACAGTCCTACAAATCACACTCACAACAGACACTAAAGAACAATGAGCGGCGATATTCAAGACAGAAGAATTGGGGACACACTGCATTTAAAAAATATGACCATATATGATCAAAGAAAGGACCTTAAGAAACAATATTTACAGCTATCATGAACAAATGAAGCAAGTTTTTTTAAATTATACTTCCAAACATTGATTAAGCATTTCCTTATTTCAGGGCAGATAGTCTGTCATTACGAAAACCAAGGACAAACATTTAAGATTTTCCAAAGCCCACCACATATTTCACTATCTTCATCCCTTTCACAATTGCTACAAGCTGATAACAAATGCCATTTGTTGTTTAACACTCATAGGGAAACTTATTTTTCTAGTTATAGAAAATTCTAGTTTTTATATTTTAGAAAACTTATTTTTCTAGTTATTCTCAGCTCATTTGTTTGTCATAGCTTCGAAATAACCTTGTACAGCCGTCACACACTATTGGATATCAAACTTCACAACACAAACACTGATGTGGATACAACACTAGATCTTCATCTACTACCGCCCGAATTACTCCAGTCCCCGGGCTTGAGTGAACCAGTTAATCTGACAGGAAGTGCCCGTTGTCGGCGCTACGAACGTAAACAAAGACGGGGGTAAGCGGAGCGGGCTAAGCTAAAGCTCAACCTGCGTCATCCAGCTCTACCATGCATCTTCCTCGCTAACGTACAATCGCTGGCAAAAAAGATCGACGAGCTACGACTTCGGATCACTCAGCAACTGTTTACAGACTGCAACGTTATGGTTTTCACAGAAACTTGGCTCAATAGCACCATTCCAATTAGCGTGATTGAGCTAGAGGGGCGCAATATCTACAGGGCTGATAGAACGGCTGTGGACTCTGGTAAAAGCAAAGGTGCGGGTGTTTGCCTCTATGTAAACAGATTGTTTCATTTGCATAATTAAAATATAAATTAAATCAATGTTTCATGCCTTCATCTGATAACCAGTAAATTGTAAATACACAACAAATAACATTTGTTAAGGGGCAAAAACATTCAATAAGGCTACTGTAAGAATAAATAAAAATTGTTTGTATGGATTCAAATAATTAGACATGCTAAAACACAGAATTTGGTAACAATAAAACATAAGGTGATAAAAAAAACTAATACGGCCTTAAACATGTCATGTACTTTTAATAAATTAATGTTAAATTGTATGTTTCATGATTTTAATTAATCAGACAGGCTTTTTGATTAATACAATTTAAGTTTACCATTCAAAACGAGTCCAGAAAATTGAAATGAAAAAAAATGAATTTAGAAAAAAAATTAACTGAATTTGGGAATTTCCGGAACACAAACTGGAATTTGTTTGCTTTTCGGGCCACACTGGACTCCCACACCGATGTTAACACCTACACCAGCTCTGTTCTGCATCATATCAACAGATGTGTTGACAAGGTAACCACCCATAAAGTAATTAAAATGTACCCCAATCGAAAACCCTGGACGAACAAGGAAACTTTCAAATCTGGCGACCGTGAAGCTTACAGCTTATCCAGGTCCAATCTGAAGAGGGGAATTCAAACAGCTAAATACAATTACAAACTGCGCATTGAGGACAGATTTAAAAACAACGACCGTTGGCGCATGTGGACAGGCATCTATGCCCTCACAGACTATAAACCAGCAAACAGCACACCCCCAACCAGCATTGCCACCCTCCCTGTGGCTAAAGGAGCGACGCACTCCATGCTAATCGGCGTATTTTTATAATCGACGTAATCGATGACGTTGACGAATTGCTGCAGCCCTAATGGCATCCCTGGCCGAGTGCTTAGGGCCTATGCAGAACAGCTGGCTGAGGTCTTCAACATTTTCAACCTCTCTTTTGCCCAAGCCATTGTTTCCAACTGCTTCAAACCAGCCACCATTGTACCTGTGCCGAAAAATGCTGGTGCAGTGGCCCTCAATGACTTCTGCCCAGTTGCTCTTACTCCCATTATTGCAAAGTGTTTTGAGAGTCTGGTCCTCTCCCACCTGAAAACATGCTTGCCCCCTGTTACGAACTTTTACTTCATTGTCTAGAGATGGTAGTAATATTGAAATTGTGACCAGCCTTGTGACAATGCAGGTGGCAAGAGACAAGCACAACCGGAGGTGTCAACAAAAGATCACTTTATTTTACAAGAATTAAGGAAAAGTAAGAAATAACAATATTAATGGCAACAACAATAATATAGATAATTGCAACAAACAAAGAAACGAAATACCCAGAAGGGTTAAGTAAATTATATACAATATTTACATAAGTCAAAACAAAATAAACCCCCACAGGAGAAAAGGACGCAAGTGGCGCTAAAGAAAAGAAAAGAACAAAACCAAAACCAATCTAACTCAATTTCAACCTCTAACCTACCTAAAGGAAAACAAAAAGCAATGAAAGCAAATCTTCGGCGTTTACACGCCCTTACTTTCCTACCCTATACTAACCAAACAGAAGAATACATAAGCAGCGCTCACTTCTAATCTGGTGTGTCTATACATTGGAATCACTAGGTGTTTGTAGCGTGTACGTCACGTGACATATTACCTGCCCAAAGCTCCTGTGGCAAAGCGAAGCTTGTCATCAGCTAACAACAAAGCAAGCTGAAATTAAGGTAATCACAAATGCAAACCAGATGACAGTTTCAATTATAACAAGAAAATAACAAGACCAACACAAGAGGGAGAGGCAAATTAACAAACGCTAGAACAGAGCAGAAAACCACAATCGCCTCTGCTTAGCGTTCGTCTAGACGTCTTTTTAAAAGACTGGCGATGGCCCGGATTGGCAGCAAAGGCCATGACGTCACTCGAGTTAATAAAGATTGACAGCCTCCTAAGCCAATAGCAGTCCCGAGGGGTTGATCCTAAGAAAATGACAGGGAGGGAGAGAAAAGCGAGAGAGAAAGAGACGAAGGCACACCTGCCGGGAAGTAACACCCCCAACACTGGACCAGTTCGTCTACAAATCCAACAGGTCAACTGAGGATCCCATCGCCTCAGCTCTCCACTCTGACCTGACAGAACCAACACATATATCAGGATGCTATTCATTGATTTCGGTTCTGCCTTCAATATAGTGATCCCATCCAAACTGATCTCCAAACTCAATGATTTTAGCATCAGCCCCTCCCTCTGTAACTGGACCCTGGACTTTCTCACCAACAGACCACAGTCTGTTAGGATCAGTAACCACAGCTCCTCCGTCCTCGCTCTAAACACTGGGGTAACAACAGGGCTGTGTGCTGAGCCCAATCCTCTACTCCCTTCTCACACACGACTGCATACCTGTGCATAGCTCTAAATCCATAATCAAGTTTCCAGATGACACCACGGAGGTAGGCCTGATCAGCGGCAATGATGAGACGGCCTACAGGGATGAGGTTCAGCATCTAGCAACGTGGTGTGCCAACAACAACCTTGCACTCAACACACAGAAGACCAAAGAGCAAAATGTATACCACAGGCGGACTAAGGACCACAAACACACACACACTCCCATCTGCATGGCGAGCTGCAAGTTCCTTGGTGTCCATCTCTCTGAGGATCTTTCCTGGACTCTCAATACCTCCATAATGATCAAACAAGCACAACAGCGCCTTTACTTCCTTAGGAAACTAAGGGAAGCTCACCTGTCCCCCCACATCCTGCTGAACTTTTACCGTTGCACTATTGAAAGCATTCTCACAAACTGCATCACAGTGTGGTATGGCAACTGCACTGTTTCGGACCAGAAATCCCTCCAGCGGGTGGTGAAAACTGCCCAATACACCACTGGTGTTGGGCCACCCTCCAAATACGTTTACCACAAACACTGCCTAAGGAGAGTGAGAAGCATCATCAAAGATTCCTCTCACCCCAATCACAGACTGTTCACTCGTCTCCCATTGGGGAGATGTTATAGGAGTCTTCGTTGTCGCACCAGCAGACTCAGAAACAGTTTATTTCCATCAGCTGTCAGCCTACTGAACTCCAATCTTAGGCGTTGAACACTACATCCTAGATGGACCACTAATGCTTAGCAAAAAAAAAAAATGCACTGTTCAATAGCCTGTCTGCACTCCTCACTCACAATGTTCTTATTATTGCCTCTGTAATTTTGCACATTTCTCTGATATTTTGCACATTCCCTTGCACATTTCTACCTCCGGATGCCGTTAAGGTCATTGGCTGTTGTTACGACCCATCTAGGGCCAGCCATAACATAAATTAAATGTGCGCTCACTCCCAAGATAGCATCAAACAAAAGGTAAATTTATTAACAAATGTATAATGAAACTACAGTAACAAAGGGGACAATTTGAGGAGTGGACAAGGCCAAAATAACAAACATAATTAACTGGGCTTTAGCCTCTAAATTCCCTAACCAAAATAAAACACAAAAGAAAAGCATACAACACAACTTCCCTAACTCCCTTAACTCAAAACAAGGAACAAACAATATATATACATATATATACATAAAAGAAATGGCGTCACACTCCCTACTTCTCTTAAACTAAATATTTACAAATATAATTAGAGGTTAACTAGAACTAAAGCAAATTTCTTAAAGCGCACATACACAATCACAGAAGAACTCAAATCAAAGCAAAACAAATGGCACACATTCAGCCTTCTAGAATGTTTGGGGAGGTCCTTTTCACTGGAACCCGGAACCAGACAAATTAGGAGGCGGACAATCAGGATCTCTAGATCTCAGGATCTCCAATCAGGATTAATTCAGGCCGCACATTCTCCTGCACAGACACACTCAGAAATACATACACACTTCGGCAGACCGGAGATGTAACACCCCCATACTTAAAATAAAACATAGGTTTTTAAGAATGGATACGTGAAAGTGTATCAGCAATCACGTTTTCAAGCTCCTTTTTTATGCTGGATGTTCAAATTAAAACCTTGACAAATTAATGCCCAACGCATGAGCCTGTGATTTGCATTTGACATGCGTTGAAGAAAAACCAAGGGATTATGGTCAGTATACATGGTGATAGGTTGTACACTGGACCCAATGTATACTTCAAAATGTTGAATGGCCAATAATAACGCAAGAGTTTCCTTTTCTATGGTACTATAGTTCAGTTGGTGTTTGAGAAATTTCTTGGAAAAAAAACTAATCGGATGTTCGATTCCAACATCATCCACCTGAATTAACACTGCACCAGCACCTGTGCCACTGGCATCAACTTCCAACTTGAATGCACGGTTAAAGCGAGGGGCGGAAAGTACAGGTGTGCTACACAACAGTGTTTTCAAAGCCTCAAAGGCAAACTGGCATGCAGAAGCCCATTCGAAAGAAACCCCTTTTTGGAATAACCCTGTAAGAGGATTAGCCACATCCGAAAAGTTTAGACAGAAATTTCTATAGTAGCCAGTCATACCTAACAAACGCCTAAGCTCTCTCTTTGTCATAGGTACAGGAAAATCCAAAATAACTTGCATTTTGGAGCCAAGTGGACGAACTTTACCATTCCCAACCTCTTTTCCCAGATAACTTACGGTTGCACAAGCAAATTCACATTTCGCCAAATTCAATGTGAGATTGGCCTTTTTCAAGCATGCAAAAACACAGATCATATGTTTGACATGTTCATCCCAATAATCAGAATAACAGACAACATCATCAAGATATGCATCACAATTAGGAACATTAATCAACACTCTCGACTTCAAATGTTGAAATGTTGCACCAGCATTCCGTAATCCGAATACCATCACAATTAAACAAATGTAATTGTTCAAACTGAAAAAAAGTTTTGAACATCCCGGACGAGCCCCCAATTTATGTTACAACCCGTCTAGGGCCAGCCATAACATAAATTAAAGGTGCGCTTACTCCCAAGATAGCATCAAACAAAAGGTACATTTATTAACAAATGTATAATGAAACTACAGTAACAAAAGGGACAATTTCAGGAATGGACAAGGCCAAAATAACAAACATAAATAACTGGGTTTAATGTACCCTCTAAATTACCTAACCAAAATAAAACACATAAAAGAAAAACATACAACACAACTTCCCTAACTCCCTTAACTCAAAACAAGGAACAAACAAACAATATATATATATATATATATATATATAAATAAAAGAAATGGCGTCACACTCCCTACTTCCCTTAAACTAAATATAATTAGAGGTTAACTAGAACTAAAGCAAATTTCTTAAAACGCACATACACAATCACAGAAGAACTCAAAGCAAAACAAATGGCACACATTCAGCCTTCTAGAATGTTTGGGGAAGTCCTATTCAGTGGAACCGGAACCAGACCAATTAGGAGGCGGCCAAACAGGATCTCTAGATCTCAGGATCTCCAATCAGGATGAATTCAGGCCGCACCTTCTCCTGCACATACACACTTCGGCAGACCGGAGATGTAACACCATATATAAACATATGCTATTTACATACCTCACTGTATAATGCACCTTCTGTTTATACTCACTGAATAATGTACTTTCTGTTATACTTCCTTGCACCCTATGTTGTACAGTCATTTGCACTGAGCTAGTCTCTAGTCTCTGCCCTTCTATCTCATAACTTGCACTATATGTCATAAAGCGTAATGTATATACACATATTTTATACTTATTTACATACTTTGTTATTTGCACTTCTTGTTAGATGCTAAATGCATTTCATTGGCTCTGTACTTGTACTCTACACAGTGACAATAAAGTTGAATCTAATCTACAGGCATATTGTAACAATTCATTATACGTTACGATTCTATTTTTAACCAGAAAATCAGGGGAGAGCGCGAACGCAGTCCCCCACTACCAGAAATTATGCAGTCGAGATTCCCACATTTGGGGAATTCGCAGGGGTCAGCACAACCGGAGTGCAATGGCTGAGCCTCGCCCTGGGTGAACCACCTTCTTGATCATGGTATCTCCCCTGCCAGGTAAGTATGAATTCTACACCGACCCTGAAGGGGGAGCACTTCAGGGAACCATATTTTCAGTGACGAGGAGACGTTACTTCACTCCATATGGTTCATCACGATCTAAACTCTCCATCTACTCTAAACTCTAGATCTGTTTGAACCATTGATCCTCAAGTTATCATAATCATGATCACTGATCATTGACAACTACATTTAGACAGTTGGGCCTTCTGATGAAACGCTGTTCAATGCAGAGCAAATGGGTGGAGCTTGCGTGGAGCTCCCCCTCGCTAGACGTCCAGCGAGGAGCGAATTAAATTTGTGCCAAATGGGTGGAGGTAGAATATCAACCCGCACTCTAACCCTACCCAGAACTCTATCCTTCCCACCCCATTAGACGTCCAGAGAGGTGGAGCTGGAATTCATTTGACTCCGCAGTTAGTATCACTTGCTTCTGACGGTCCACAATCAGACAAGAGTTGCTCCGAGCTCAAATTTTTTCTGCTCATTGACACCATCACAAACATCATATTTTCAGAATTTAACAGGAATATTATACATGATTCTATAAATAGAATAACAAAATAAGTGCACGGAACTTACGTGGTTCACTCAAATACAGTCCAAAAAATTCATAAAATGAATGTCATGACAACACCGATTCTGATTTGTTTAAATAGGCCTACATTTGTATTAAAACATGGAAAACCTGAATTTTACTATGGTTTATGCATGCAGATTATATTTTAAGTTAAGTTAAATCCGTGAATTCATAAGATTTGTACAGCATCTATCAGAGGATCGGTCTATGAGCAGATATATTAGGGATCTGCTGATAGACGCGGCTTTCAAATGCTCCTGTGGATATCGGTGTAAGCAGGGGTGGGCGAAATGACAAATCTTATATCACGATATACGAGTAATTTTATTTCAAGTTAATAATAATGTATCTCAGAAGATAGTTATTTTTGCTTCAAATAAGGTCTTTATGATTTCAAAATGTTTGATACCATAGAAGAAGCATAATTATTGACACCGGTGTCAATTTCACAAACAACTAGCCTACTACTAGCCAAACAACAACAACAAAAAAACATCAAGTTTACTGAAGACAAGAAAATTGTCAGCAATTAAATAAGAATAAGAAACTAATTACAGGCAAAAGGACAAAAACTACAGTAGAACAATTGAATAAGAAACGTTACATTGTGTAAAGTAATCAAACGTATAAAAAGACTGCTGTGAACATATTCCTTAAAGTTACAAAAGTGATTTAATCAAGAGCAGTGAGAAATTTTCTCTTTTGTTGTTAATATTAAAATGAATGACAGACAGCTGGAATATTAGACTGTGGTCACTTTAAGAGCTACCCGGGTCCATTACAGTTACAAGTTGTTGTTTTTTCCTCGGCTGTTTGCTTTAATTTATGACCTAAATTACGGTGTTTAGAACGTACTGAAGCATTTCTGCATTTTTATTCCTGTAAGGGTGGTTTATCAGAAATAAAAATGATTTTGTCGGTTTATTTAAACCATCTGGTACCCAAACTGAACAATTAAAATGGAGTAAACCATTGTTACAATAGGGGTTTCATTTTTTAATAGCCATAAATAAATAAAAAAAGTTTCGCTTGCAAAATGAAGTAATTACAGCACCTACCATCAGGGGCAAACTAGACTAACCAGCCAAACTTTTATCCCATTGCTTTTGCACACACATACACTCAGACAAATGCCTGTGAAGTAACTCAAATCAGTTCTGGAGATGTTGTTCGTGTATTTATGTCCTCCCTGAGATGGCAGACGCTGAAATTACCACGAGCGCCACGCGTATGTAGTAAACAAAACCACGTGTCTGCTCCATTTGTTTAAATTGACTTTTGCAGCTTAAAATTTACAGATACTAGTCCATATCGCGGTTTGATTTAAGTGTAATGACCTACTTTTGATTCATTCATCCAAACTGACAAATTCTGTGACATTCTGTGTTAAACTGTCAATTCCGTTTTTATGACTAGATGCCACGATTCCATCAGTGTGTGCTGCATCTCGTAAATCATAGGGCCCAACATACTGACCACTTACAGCAATTTTTCAAAACCCAAAATAAAAATACAAACTACCGGGGGTACAATCTACTATCATTTTTTTTTTTTTTACCATTTTAGGGGGGGTGCACCGTTCCCGGAAGTACTGCAATACCGGGTCGATGCGTGGAGTGGACGGAGCAAGCCCCTATTCCATCTCCCTGCTCCAAAAATCAATTTAATATATGGTGCCCGGGTAGGGCACGTATCAGATATTAAACTGATAAGAACAGATACTACACTTGATCTTAGCCAAAAGGCCGAGAAGCGATACCCACAAATGGTCAACAGTAGGAACCACATTCTTTGACGCCGCAAATTTGATGATGGTAAGCTTTTATTTAGTTATTTTTTAACTCTAATAGTTCTGGTGCAGAATGCAATTGTTAGCATAGCTGAGGTAAGATAAGACTTAAAGGGTTAAGAAACCCCCCTTACTTGAGCACCGGTCGTTCACACCTTAGATTTAAAAAAGGTTCAACGAACTTACAAAGCTGTGATAAAATGGGAAGGTAAAGGGTGAGATGAGGGGTGGAGTCAGTATGAGGAGGGAGGGGGTCAAAACACAACAACAACTCAACAGTCCTACAAATCACACTCACAACAGACACTAAAGAACAATGAGCGGCGATAAAGACAGAAGAATTGGGGACACACTGCATTTAAAAAATATGACCATATATGATCAAAGAAAGGACCTTAAGAAACAATATTTACAGCTATCATGAACAAATGAAGCAAGTTTTTTTAAATTATACTTTCAAACATTGAATAAGCATTTCCTTATTTCAGGGCAGATAGTCTGTCATTACGAAAACCAAGGACAAACATTTAAAAGATCTTCCAAAGCCCACCACATATTTCACTATCTTCATCACTTTCACAATTGCTACAAGCTGATAACAAATGCCATTTGTTGTTTAACACTCATAGGGGAAACTAATTTTTCTAGTTATAGAAAATTCTAGTTTTTATATTTTAGAAAACGTATTTTTCTAGTTATTTTCAGCTCATTTGTTCGTCATAGCTTCGCAATAACCTCGTACAACCGTCACACACTATTGGATATCAAACTTCGCAACACAAACACTGAAGTGGATACAACACTAGATCTTCATCTACTACCGCCCGAATTACTCCAGTCCCCGGGCTTGAGTGAACCAGTCAATCCGACAGGATGTGCCCGTTGTCGGCGCTGCGAACGTAAACAAAGACGGGGTAAGCGGAGCGGGCTAAGCTAAAGCTCAACCTGCGTCATCCAGCTCTACCATGCATCTTCCTCGCTAACGTACAATCGCTGGCAAAAAAGATCGACGAGCTACGACTTCGGATCACTCAGCAACTGTTTACAGACTGCAACGTTATGGTTTTCACAGAAACTTGGCTCAATAGCACCATTCCAATTAGCGTGATTGAGCTAGAGGGGCGCAATATCTACAGGGCTGATAGAACGGCTGTGGACTCTGGTAAAAGCAAAGGTGCGGGTGTTTGCCTCTATGTAAACAGATTGTTTCATTTGCATTAATTAAAATATAAATTAAATCAATGTTTCATGCCTTCATCTGATAACCAGTAAATTGTAAATACACAACAAATAACATTTGTTAAGGGGCAAAAACATTCAATAAGGCTACTGTAAGAATAAATAAAAATTGTTTGTATGGATTCAAATAATTAGACATGCTAAAACACAGAATTTGGTAACAATAAAACATAAGGTGATAAAAAAACTAATACGGCCTTAAACATGTCATGTACTTTTAATAAATTAATGTTAAATTGTATGTTTCATGATTTTAATTAATCAGACAGGCTTTTTGATTAATACAATTTAAGTTTACCATTCAAAACGAGTCCAGAAAATTGAAATGAAAAAAAATGAATTTAGAAAAAAAATTAACTGAATTTGGGAATTTCCGGAACACAAACTGGAATTTGTTTGCTTTTCGGGCCACACTGGACTCCCACACCGATGTTAACACCTACACCAGCTCTGTTCTGCATCATATCAACAGATGTGTTGACAAGGTAACCACCCATAAAGTAATTAAAATGTACCCCAATCGAAAACCCTGGACGAACAAGGAAACTTTCAAATCTGGCGACCGTGAAGCTTACAGCTTATCCAGGTCCAATCTGAAGAGGGGAATTCAAACAGCTAAATACAATTACAAACTGCGCATTGAGGACAGATTTAAAAACAACGACCGTTGGCGCATGTGGACAGGCATCTATGCCCTCACAGACTATAAACCAGCAAACAGCACACCCCCAACCAGCATTGCCACCCTCCCTGTGGCTAAAGGAGCGACGCACTCCATGCTAATCGGCGTATTTTTATAATCGACGTAATCGATGACGTTGACGAATTGCTGCAGCCCTAATGGCATCCCTGGCCGAGTGCTTAGGGCCTATGCAGAACAGCTGGCTGAGGTCTTCAACATTTTCAACCTCTCTTTTGCCCAAGCCATTGTTTCCAACTGCTTCAAACCAGCCACCATTGTACCTGTGCCGAAAAATGCTGGTGCAGTGGCCCTCAATGACTTCTGCCCAGTTGCTCTTACTCCCATTATTGCAAAGTGTTTTGAGAGTCTGGTCCTCTCCCACCTGAAAACATGCTTGCCCCCTGTTACGAACTTTTACTTCATTGTCTAGAGATGGTAGTAATATTGAAATTGTGACCAGCCTTGTGACAATGCAGGTGGCAAGAGACAAGCACAACCGGAGGTGTCAACAAAAGATCACTTTATTTTACAAGAATTAAGGAAAAGTAAGAAATAACAATATTAATGGCAACAACAATAATATAGATAATTGCAACAAACAAAGAAACGAAATACCCAGAAGGGTTAAGTAAATTATATACAATATTTACATAAGTCAAAACAAAAACCCCCACAGGAGAAAAGGACGCAAGTGGCGCTAAAGAAAAGAAAAGAACAAAACCAAAACCAATCTAACTCAATTTCAACCTCTAACCTACCTAAAGGAAAACAAAAAGCAATGAAAGCAAATCTTCGGCGTTTACACGCCCTTACTTTCCTACCCTATACTAACCAAACAGAAGAATACATAAGCAGCGCTCACTTCTAATCTGGTGTGTCTATACATTGGAATCACTAGGTGTTTGTAGCGTGTACGTCACGTGACATATTACCTGCCCAAAGCTCCTGTGGCAAAGCGAAGCTTGTCATCAGCTAACAACAAAGCAAGCTGAAATTAAGGTAATCACAAATGCAAACCAGATGACAGTTTCAATTATAACAAGAAAATAACAAGACCAACACAAGAGGGAGAGGCAAATTAACAAACGCTAGAACAGAGCAGAAAACCACAATCGCCTCTGCTTAGCGTTCGTTTAGACGTCTTCTTAAAAAGACTGGCGATGGCCCGGATTGGCAGCAAAGGCCATGACGTCACTGGAGTTAATAAAGATTGACAGCCTCCTAAGCCAATAGCAGTCCCGAGGGGTTGATCCTAAGAAAATGACAGGGAGGGAGAGAAAAGCGAGAGAGAAAGAGACGAAGGCACACCTGCCGGGAAGTAACACCCCCAACACTGGACCAGTTCGTCTACAAATCCAACAGGTCAACTGAGGATCCCATCGCCTCAGCTCTCCACTCTGACCTGACAGAACCAACACATATATCAGGATGCTATTCATTGATTTCGGTTCTGCCTTCAATATAGTGATCCCATCCAAACTGATCTCCAAACTCAATGATTTTAGCATCAGCCCCTCCCTCTGTAACTGGACCCTGGACTTTCTCACCAACAGACCACAGTCTGTTAGGATCAGTAACCCCAGCTCCTCCGTCCTCGCTCTAAACACTGGGGTAACAACAGGGCTGTGTGCTGAGCCCAATCCTCTACTCCCTTCTCACACACGACTGCATACCTGTGCATAGCTCTAAATCCATAATCAAGTTTCCAGATGACACCACGGAGGTAGGCCTGATCAGCGGCAATGATGAGACGGCCTACAGGGATGAGGTTCAGCATCTAGCAACGTGGTGTGCCAACAACAACCTTGCACTCAACACACAGAAGACCAAAGAGCAAAATGTATACCACAGGCGGACTAAGGACCACAAACACACACACACTCCCATCTGCATGGCGAGCTGCAAGTTCCTTGGTGTCCATCTCTCTGAGGATCTTTCCTGGACTCTCAATACCTCCATAATGATCAAACAAGCACAACAGCGCCTTTACTTCCTTAGGAAACTAAGGGAAGCTCACCTGTCCCCCCACATCCTGCTGAACTTTTACCGTTGCACTATTGAAAGCATTCTCACAAACTGCATCACAGTGTGGTATGGCAACTGCACTGTTTCGGACCAGAAATCCCTCCAGCGGGTGGTGAAAACTGCCCAATACACCACTGGTGTTGGGCCACCCTCCAAATACGTTTACCACAAACACTGCCTAAGGAGAGTGAGAAGCATCATCAAAGATTCCTCTCACCCCAATCACAGACTGTTCACTCCTCTCCCATTGGGGAGATGTTATAGGAGTCTTCGTTGTCGCACCAGCAGACTCAGGAACAGTTTATTTCCATCAGCTGTCAGCCTACTGAACTCCAATCTTAGGCGCTGAACACTACATCCTAGATGGACCACTAATGCTTAGCAAAAAAAAAAAAATGCACTGTTCAATAGCCTGTCTGCACTCCTCACTCACAATGTTCTTATTATTGCCTCTGTAATTTTGCACATTTCTCTGATATTTTGCACATTCCCTTGCACATTTCTACCTCCGGATGCCGTTAAGGTCATTGGCTGTTGTTACGACCCATCTAGGGCCAGCCATAACATAAATTAAATGTGCGCTCACTCCCAAGATAGCATCAAACAAAAGGTAAATTTATTAACAAATGTATAATGAAACTACAGTAACAAAAGGGACAATTTCAGGAGTGGACAAGGCCAAAATAACAAACATAATTAACTGGGCTTTACCCTCTAAATTCCCTAACCAAAATAAAACACATAAAAGAAAAACATACAACACAACTTCCCTAACTCCCTTAACTCAAAACAAGGAACAAACAATATATATAAAATAAATGGCGTCACACTCCCTACTTCCCTTAAACTAAATATTTACAAATAGAATTAGAGGTTAACTAGAACTAAAGCAAATTTCTTAAAGCGCACATACACAATCACAGAAGAACTCAAATCAAAGCAAAACAAATGGCACACATTCGGCCTTCTAGAATGTTTGGGGAGGTCCTTTTCACTGGAACCGGAACCAGACCAATTAGGAGGCGGCCAATCAGGATCTCTAGATCTCAGGATCTCCAATCAGGATGAATTCAGGCCGCACCTTCTCCTGCACAGACACACTCAGAAATACATACACACTTCGGCAGACCGGAGATGTAACACCCCCATACTTAAAATAAAACATAGGTTTTTAAGAATGGATACGTGAAAGTGTATCAGCAATCACGTTTTCGCTCCTTTTTTTCTGGAGTTCAAATTAAAACCTTGACAAATTAATGCCCAACGCATGAGCTGTGATTTGCATTTGACATGCGTTGAAGAAAAACCAAGGGATTATGGTCATTACATGGTGAAGTTGTACCTGGACCCAATGTATACTTCAAAATGTTGAATGGCCAATAATAACGCAATGTTTCCTTTTCTATGGTACTATAGTTCAGTTGGTGTTGAGAAATTTCTTGGAAAAAAACTAATCGGATGTTCGATTCCAACATCATCCACCTGAATTAACACTGCACCAGACCTTGCCACTGCATCAACTTCCAACTTGAATGCACGGTTAAAGCGAGGGGCGGAAAGACAGGTGTGCTACACAACAGTGTTTTCAAAGCCTCAAAGCAAACTGGCATGCAAAGCCCATTCGAAAGAAACCCCTTTTTGGAATAACCCTGAGTGCTGGGCGAGTATACCGGTCATACCGTATACGTGTTTATTTTTTCTTACGATATGAATTTCTAAATACCGCAATACGGGTCATTTAAATAACGTCGGAACGCGACACTGTAGAGGAGTCCTTTTCACTATGCATTTTGGCGAGGATACACTTTATGTGTTGCTAAGCAATGTGAAAGTTCTGAAGCTGAAAAGCACTAGTAGAATGTGATGAGAGAGAAGTTATCCACAAGATCCAATCGACCGCACCAATATCCACCGTCCGTGCATCAGCTCCCGGTCTCTCACACACAACAGTTTCCGTGGGAGACGACGGATTCCCGTCAATTGCAGGGTTCCCCGACTGTCTTTTTAAATTCACTTTTCATAATTTAAGACTATAGCTTACATTTTCAAATAGTGTTATAACTGTCTTGATTTGCTGAATAGGTCTTAAATGAAGAATGACGAGGTGCATTCAGTCTGCTGAGGGGGATTGATCAAAGCCTGGAGTGGAATTTAAGCACGTTCCTCTCTCCACTCTAAGCGTTCTGTATCACTCCGCTCTGGATCCATCCGGGTTTTACATTCAAGCTCACGAAAAACTGCTCGTGTTCATCCATTTAAACGCTACAGGGTTTCTGAGGTGTAGGAAACATGTAGCGCACTGTTGTTGTTCTGCCGGCACTCAAAAATTATCCCCGCCTCGGTGCAGTTTCTCACTGACAACATAGTAACCATTCGCATCATTCCAGTCGGGGTTCTTAGCAGAGACACAGAGCAGAACTTGAATTCAGCGCGGATTGTGGTATTCAATTAATTAAACTCATCCCGCAGGTTCCGACGAATGCATCACATTTGCACGTGCTTTTGAGTCTTGACTTCATCACGCGCTCTTAATTTCTGGTGCGCCCACAGTCGCGATAGGAAGTGCGCTTTTAATAATTATAAGGGGGTTTGCAAATGTGATATATTGATGTAATACAACAGATCAATAAAAAGTACTGCAGATTTTGCTCTATATCATCAACGAAAATGTTCAAAATAAAGTACACTGAGCCGTTTGTGCATCTCTAAAAGCAAATGTATATTTAAAACATTAATTCACATGATTCTAGAATTTTAATTTCATTCTGCCACCTTTGAACCTCATTAGCCTCATTTTTCTACATTATTCACTCATCATGACACTAAAAATGCGCCATTCTAAGTCATCTTACTGCAGTTTTTCCTCTCTCAGCAGTAGAAAATGTGGTTAACACCCAGTCATATACGAAAAAAAAAATACCGTCAAACCGTGAAACCGGTGTAATTTAGAAAAATACCGTGATATAAATTTTGCTCATACCGCCCAGCATATGACCCTGTAAGAGGATTAGCCACATCCGAAAAGTTTAGACAGAAATTTCTATAGTAGCCAGTCATACCTAAAAAATGCCTAAGCTCTCTCTTTGTCATAGGTACAGGAAAATCCAAAATAACTTGAATTTTGGAGCCAAGTGGTCGAACTTTACCATTCCCAACCTCTTTTCCCAGATAACTTACGGTTGCACAAGCAAATTCACATTTCGCCAAATTCAATGTGAGATTGGCCTTTTTCAAGCATGCAAAAACACAGTTCAAAAGTTTGACATGTTCATCCCAAGAATCAGAATAACAGACAACATCATCAAGATATGCATCACAATTAGGAACATTAATCAACACTCTCGACATCAAATGTTGAAATGTTGCACCAGCATTCCGTAATCTAAATGCCATCACAATTAAACAAATGTAATTGTTCAAACTGAAAAAAAGTTTTGAACATCCCGGACGAGCCCCCAATTTATGTTACAACCCGTCTAGGGCCAGCCATAACATAAATTAAATGCGCGCTTACTCCAAAGATAGCATCAAACAAAAGGTACATTTATTAACAAATGTATAATGAAACTACAGTAACAAAGGGGAACATTTCAGGAGTGGACAAGGCCAAAATAACAAACATAAATAACTGGTTTTAATGTACCCTCTAAATTCCCTAACCAAAATAAAACACATAAAAGAAAAACATACAACACAACTTCCCTAACTCCCTTAACTCAAAACAAGGAACAAACAATGTATACACACACATATATATATATATATATATATAAATATATAAATAAAAGAAATGGCGTCACACTCCCTACTTCCTTAAACTAAATATAATTAGAGGTTAACTAGAACTAAAGCAAATTTCTTAAAACGCACATACACAATCACAGAAGAACTCAAAGCAAAACAAATGGCACACATTCAGCCTTCTAGAATGTTTGGGAAGTCCTATTCAGTGAACCGGACCAGACCAATTAGGAGGCGGCCAAACAGGTATCTCTAGATCTCAGGTCTCCAATCGGATGATGAATTCAGGCCGCACCTTCTCCTGCACATACACACTTCGGCAGACCGGAGATGTAACACCATATATAAACATATGCTATTTACATACCTCACTGTATAAAGCACCTCTGTTTATACTCACTGAATAATGTACTTTCTGTTATACTTCCTTGCACCCTATGTTGTACAGTCATTTGCAAGTGAGCTAGTCTCTAGTCTCTGCCCTTCTATCTCATAACTTGCACTATATGTCATAAAGCGTAATGTATATACACATATTTTATACTATTACATACTTTGTTATTTGCACTTCTTGTTAGATGCTAAATGCATTTCATTGGCTCTGTACTTGTACTCTACACAGTGACAATAAAGTTGAATCTAATCTACAGGCATATTGTAACAATTCATATACGTTACGATTCTATTTTTAACCAGAAAATCAGGGGAGAGCGCGACGCAGTCCCCCACTACCAGAAATTATGCAGTCGAGATTCCCACATTTGGGGAATTCGCAGGGTCAGCACAACCGAGTGCAATGGCTGAGCCTCGCCCTGGGTGAACCACCTTCTGGATCATGGTATCTCCCCTGCCAGGTAAGTATGAATTCTACACCGACCCTGAAGGGGGAGCACTTCAGGAACCATATTTTCAGTGACGAGGAAGACTTTACTTCACTCCATAGTGTTCATCACGATCTAAACTCTCCATCTACTCTAAACTCTAGATCTGTTTGAACCATTGATCCTCAAGTTATCATATCATGATCACTGATCATTGACAACTACATTTAGACAGTTGGGCCTTCTGATGAAACGCTGTTCAATGCAGAGCAATTGGTGGGGCTTGCGTGGAGCTCCCCTCGCTAGACGTCCAGCGAGGAGGCGAATTAAATTTTGTGCCAATGGGGTGGATGGTAGAATATCAACCCGCACTCTAACCCTACCCAGAAACTCTATCCTTCCCACCCCATTAGACGTCCCAGAGAGTGGATCTGGAATTCATTTGACTCCGCAGTTAGTATCACTTGCTTCTGACGGTCCACAATCAGACAAGAGTTGCTCCCAGCTCAAATTTTTTCTGCTCATTGACACCATCACAAACATATTTTCAGAATTAACAGGAATATTATACATGGATTCTATAATAGAATAACAAAATAAGTGCACGGAACTTACGTGGTTCACTCAAATACAGTCCAAAAATTAATAAAATGAATGTCAGTGACAACACCGATTCTGAATTTGTTTAAATAGGCCTACATTTGTATTAAAACATGAAAACCTGAATTTTACTATGGTTTATGCATGCAGATTATATTTTAAGTTAAGTTAAATCCGTGAATTCATAAGATTTGTACAGCATCTATCAGAGGATCGGTCTATGAGCAGATATTTAGGGATCTGCTGATATACGCGTCTTTCAAATGCTCCTGTGGATATCGGTGTAAGCAGGGGTGGGCGAAATGACAAATCTTATATCACGATATACGAGTAATTTAAATTTCAAAGTTAATAAATAATGTATCTCAGTCATAAGATAGTTTTTTTGCTTCAAATAAGTCTTTATGATTTCAAATGTTTGATACCATAGAAGAAGCCATAATTATTGGACACCGGTGTCAATTTCACAAACAACTAGCCTACTACTAGCCAAACACACAACAACAAAAAAACAAGTGTTTACTGGAAGACAAGAAAATTGTCAGCAATTAAATAAGAATAAGAAACTAATTACAGCAAAAGGACAAAAACTACAGTAGAACAATGAATACAAAGACGTTACATTGTGTAAAGTAATCAAACGTATAAAAAGACTGCTGTGAACAAATTCCTTAAAGTTACAAAAGTGATTTAATCAAGAGCATTGAGAAAATTTTCTCTTTTTGTTGTTAATATTAAAATGAATGACAGACAGCTGGAATATTAGACTGTGGTCACTTTAAGAGCTACCCGGGGTCCATTACAGTTACAAGTTTTGTTTTTTCCTCGGCTGTTGCTTTAATTTATGACCTAAATTACGGTGTTTAGAACGTACTGAAGCATTTCTGCATTTTTATTCCTGTAAGGGTGGTTTATCAGAAATAAAAATGATTTTGTCGTTTATTTAAACCATCTGGTACCCAAACTGAACAATTAAAATGGAGTAAACCATTGTTACAATAGGGGTTTCATTTTTTAATAGCCATAAATAAATAAAAAAAGTTTCGCTTGCAAAATGAAGTATTACAGCACCTACCATCAGGGCAAACTAGACTAACCAGCCAAACTTTTATCCCATTGCTTTTGCACACACATACACTCAGACAAATGCCTGTGAAGTAACTCAAATCAGTTTCTGGAGATGTTGTTCGTGTATTTATGTCCCTCCCTGAGATGGCAGACGCTGAAATTACCACGAGCGCCACGCGTATGTAGTAAACAAAACCACGTGTCTGCTCCATTTGTTAAATTGACCTTTTGCAGCTTAAAATTACAGATACTAGTCCATATCGCGGTTTGATTTAAGTGTAATGACCTACTTTTGATTCATTCATCCAAACTGACAAATTCTGTGACATTCTGTGTTTAAACTGTCAATTCCGTTTTTATGACTAGATGCCCACGATTCCATCAGTGTGTGCTGCATCTCGTAAATCATAGGTGCCCAACAGTACTGACCACTTACAGCAATATTTCAAAACCAAAATAAAAATACAAACTACCGGGTACAATCTACTATAATTTTTTTTTTTTTTACCATTTTAGGGGGGGTGCACCGTTCCCGGAAGTACTGCAATACCGGGTCGATGCGTGGAGTGGACGGAGCAAGCCCCTATTCCATCTCCCTGCTCCAAAAATCAATTTAATATATGGTGCCCGGGTAGGGCACGTATCAGATATTAAACTGATAAGAACAGATTTTTTCTTTCGAAAAAGTTTTATTGTCACCATTTTCACCATTGAGAACATTCTCACACACATTTTTTTCATTTTCAGGCACACCTTTTAAAACAAGCAGTAATCAATACACAGGTATTAAAGAGAAAAAGTACAATCTATGCTTAAAAACAAGCAATTAAAACCATTGTTTTTTTTGCTAGTTTTTAAAAAGTGGTCCATTTGTGTGTGTGTGTGTTTTAAAATATGAGCATCTCAAAATTAAATACAATTTAAAATAAGCATCTAATTTTTTTCCTCAAGTAAAACCAATTCCATTTGGAAAAACACATTAAAAAAAAACATTAACAAGACTTTAAAATGTTCATCTGTTGTGCAAAACCGGGGTTGAGTCCGTATCAATCAGTCTTCACCCCACTTTCCAGAACAGGCACGCGAGCCGCCACTTTAAAGGGCTCAGCGGAGATCCCCTCTCCTCCGGCCCGTTGGCCCGCTGTTCCCGTAGCCAGAGTGGTGAGGGTGGCATCTACGGGCGCGGCAGGAGCGTGGCGGCCGGGACCCTTCCTGTGCTACCCCGGCCCCCCCGTCCGAATATCGCCGTCCGGTACCCCTGCAGCATTGATTTACCTTTAGCTCGCATGCATGGAGGGGTACCGTAACGCGCTTCCCCACCAGCAGGTTTCTGGTGGCCCAGATGGCATCCTTGATGACGTTGAGGGTGAGCCAGAGCGAGTGAATTCCTGTGCTGTCAAGTCCTTCAAGCCCCGGCCCACCCCAAGGATGGCGGAGCTGGTACCCTATCTGTGCCCCACCCACTGGTAGGCACGTGAAATACAGGGGGCCGGTCTTGGCCCACAGGTCCCGTGCAGCGCCGCACTCCCAGAGCAGATGTCGGACGGTCC